>CM062234.1:5645474-5758585 GCA_031216185.1 Syzygium aqueum | reverse complement strand
GAATTTTTTTATAGTTCTTTTTTATGGCATAAAAATATCATCACTCATTATTCTTCCGGCCTAATCCAAAAATAAAAGCATGTACATATACACGCACAACAAATATATCTTCACTTTTTGAACGATCCAAAGACGCATGAACTTTTACATTAGGGATACGTTTGTCGTGACCTTCGACAAGGGGGAAAATTGTTCACTAAGTCATAAACTTATTATACGAGAGCCAATTTAGTCCTTTTGAGCCTAATGAACCCTTTTAGTTTCTTAACTCGTGAGCCTTGCCTACATTACATCCCTTGCAAAGTCTCTTCCGATTGGGGCATTTGAATTAATGTAGGAATTCATATGTTTATAAGTTTCGCTTGAAGAAGTGCTAGAAAGATTATTTCCATCCCATTTCACAAGATTCTTGACTTGTAAGTCTGTAGGCGAATACAGAGTATTTCTTTCGTAGCCTTGACCCCGACAATCTCTTTTGTTAAACCATTAACTAACTCCACATTACGGTCCTGATAATGACCTCTTGGATTGCTAAGGTCGCACCACTTGAGAGAATACTATGACCCTTGTCGACATGATGACAGTGAGATGAAGTGATTCTTGTGATCTCACATTCATGGTCGAGATGAAACAGCCTTTTCAAAAAGAGTGAGTGGAAAGCCCTTTCGGACCAAAAGTTCCTCATTCAATATGTTCGGGACATCCACATTATGAGTGCGGATTATCTTGCTATGATTTTTCCCCAATGGAACTTTGGTAACGCGATATTGGCAAAATCATCATGCATGAACCCCATTTGACTAAATGAATTTACAGCATGCATAAGTAAATGTGTTCTTGATTGTCTATGAATGCATGTTGCATTAATCATGTCATGCCCCGAACCCTAACGAGCTCGCGACACCCATTAAGAGTCAATCATTGAATGTGACGTCCCAGGCATGTCGCCGACCCAACCCAAATATTAGAGATTAGGCACGCGCGGAAATAAATTGAAACAACCCAGACAATTAATAATGACAAGGGGGTAGCAATAGCACAAAATAAATAATTGTAATTCCTACACTTGTAGATACATACGACGATCACAAAAAAAAAAAAGACAAACCCCAAGCTAGGCCATGACAACATAACCACATTCCTCAAAAGGGCAATGGTTCGCAAACTTAACTCCTCTACAAAAGGGGACTCAAAATACCGAGTACTTGACCCGTCTTCGATCTCCGAGATACCCTTGCAGCTTCTCCAATCACTCATGAACGCGGATCTGAAATGGTTATATAATAACCGTGAGAACAAGTCTCAATAAGCAACCCCCTAAACCCCACGTAGGCCAATGTGTATCCAGACAAGTCATACATGTAATCTACCCCATAACATATAGAATTCACATCATTGTACTCACCTTGCTATCAAGCCCATGTAAACTTTGCACGTTAGTCGTCATGTGATAATGTAATAATGGTAATTAAATAACACATCACAATCGCTCAAATACCAACCACACTTCCACTCAATCAATCCAACTAATTCAACCAGCCAATTCAATCACACGCTCAACCAGTCAATTCAATCACACTCAATTCGCATGCATGACCAAACATCTTTCTCACGACCCGCGCCACTGCGCTTCAGGTCCATTTGGCACACCAGCCATTCATGCTTTCATACGGACAGCCGTCAACAGGTCCTAAGTCCGGTCTCACAGGAACACAAGCCACACAATTCGATAAATTCCAATGGCCGCCGTCAACACGTCCCAAGCCATACCATTCGATCAATTCCAGTGGCCGCCGTCAACACGTCCCAAGCCACACTATTCAAGCAATTCCAATGACCGACGTAACACGTCCCGGTCCAACACACCTTTAACAGGCCATCGTCAACACGTCTCAAGCCCGCATCTAATTGGCACATAGGCCATTCATGCCTTCACACGGACCACCGTCAACACGTCCCAAGTCCGTAGCCCTCCTATCAATCTGGGCTTAAAATCGACAAGCAAGCACACGCCACTATATTAAATCAATTTCACGCCAATTGCATCAAACGACCAATGTTCACAACTCAGCCCAATTCACAATTCGCCACCCCAATCCACACATCGACCTTTAATCGGCCACATACGAACATTCAATCCACCCACGAATGCCACAACAAGCTAATAATTGATCCACCAACATTAGCCACTAATATGCACCCAAAACCATCCAAGTCGGCCACAATCAAACATCAATTTCTCTCACACATGCCACGACAATGCAGTCATTTAGCCCACTACAATTAGCCACTAAGTAAGCCTCACAAATATCACAATCTAATATAACAATTACGCACATATAAATATTGACCCTACTCCACGTTAACTCCTAAACCGGTGCTAATTAATCCCTAAACAAGTCTAATAATACCCAAAATACTAAGTAGGGATTAGGAAGTCACTTACCAGATTTTGGCCCGGAAAAAGTTGGCTTGGGCCTAAAATGGCCCGAGTGAACAGTGCGGACTCGGCACACGCACGGGCACGGCGGTCGGCCATGGGAAAAATCCTCGGTCACAGCTGGGCACGGGCGCGGGCGTGGGTACGAGCGCGAGCACAAGGCTGGGCCACGGCTTGGGGCTCTCGGCCACGACCGGGCAAGCACGCGAGCACGGGCTCGGCGGAGACGAGCAGCGGTTGGGACGACTCGGGCATGGCTAGACAGCGGGCTAGGCGAGCTAGGCCACAGCTCGGGACGCTCGGGCAACGAGTTCGGTGACCGGCGGATGAGCGACAAACGAGCGCGGTGAAGGGAACGATTACTGTGTTGCTGCTCGGGGGTTATTCTAGGCATGAACAGCAGCTGGTGGTGATGGTTTGGGGTGCCGGACAGCGGCAGCAAGCGGCGGAGGTGAACGATGGCTGAACCGGCGAGAGGCGCTTCTCGCGCGTGGCTTGGGCGAACCGGCGACGGGAGGTTCCTGGCGGCCAGGGGCAATGCCACACGGCCTGAGACGAAGCTGGGTCTACAGTGGCTCGACGGCGAGGAGGAGTGGCGTTCGGCGGTGGACAGGCGGTGACTGGGCCGGCGAAAAGGGCGCGACTAGCTCTGGCGAGGGGTGTTGCTCGCACCTTGCTGGGAGAATAGCCGGAAATGAGGGCTAGGGGTGAGGCAGCGACAATGGGGCGGCACGGTGCGGATGGGGTGAGCTAGCGGCTACGGTGGTTCACGGCGGGAAGGACGGCGGCTGGGCGATGGGAGGCGCGACCCGTATGCTGGCTGGACAGTCCAGCGATGGTGATCGTGGGGGGGGGGGGATGACGATGGCAGTGCTGCTTGGCCAGGAAGGAGCTGAGGTGGTAGCGGCGAGAAGGTGGTAGCTGAAGGGAGCCAGACCGGCTAGTTAGCACCGAACCGTGGCTGGCGCCGCGGCGGTCGGGCAGGGCGAGCTAGCGTGAAGGAGAAGGGCGGTCGATCGGGGCGAGCGGCGGGGCGAACGGCGTGGTGGCTGGCGAAGCAACAGCGCGGCGACGGCTGGTGGGGGTCAGTCCAGCGAGCAGCGGTTGTCGACGAGCGGGGCGACGTTGGACGAAGCAGGGACCAGACGCGGCTCGTCGGGGGAGGAAGGAACTGAAGGAGAAGAAGAGAAGAAGGGAAGAGAGAGAGAAGAGAAGGAGAAGAAGAAGGAAGAGGAGAGAGAGAGTGTCAGGGGGGAGTTAGGTCTGCATGGGACACGACGTGCACGGCAGAGGGGGAAAGAGAGAGGGAAAGAAAGAGAGAGAGAGAGAGAGAGAGAGAGAGAGAGAGAGGGGGACAGGCACGAGCGGCAAACGACGCACGCATCAGCGGCGGGGGGGGGGGGAAGCGACTGGGGAGAGAGAAAACAAAAGTCAAATAATCATTGCGATCCAATAGACGCGGTTCAAATCCAAAAACGATCTAACGGTCCACGAAAATCCCAATTATAATTTAGGAAAAAGATAAAAAGAAAATAACCCAAAACATACTACAAAGGAGGTCTACTAATCTAAATTCGCACCCGGTCCAAAATTTTACTTTCTCACTATTCCTGGTAATCTCAATACTGGCCACAATAATATCGACACCGTCCAATTTATTTCATCCCGAAACTCCCGAAAATTGACTGCCAAGTTCGGGGTCTAAATAACGGTCAAATTCGATCGAGTGCGATTCTAGCAAAATTACTATTTTAAAAACAAGAACTCGAGAGTAATCAGTTCCCGAGCGAGATTCTATTATAAGCACACTAACGAATTACACGTTTTATAAATCCCAAAAATGGGTCAAAATTCGGAATGTCACAAATCATGTCTAACAAGAGACATACCCTCGAGGATCAGAGATACTACTAGGTAAGTGTATCTCTACCCCTATTTTTGAATATTTGTGATTGTCCAAGTATTCTAGACTTTCGAGTACCTATGACTATCTAGGTATCCTCTATTGTTACACTAGCACTCATTGTGTTCGAGTTGTCACTCCTGATATCTTTTTCCGAGTGCTAGAGGTGAAATCTAGGCATCTCACCCGAGTATCCGAGGCGAAATCTGTGCATCTCACCAAGTATCTGAATTTGAATCTAGGTATTCCCCTTCGAGGATTTTTATTCCTACTATACGCCTCGAGAAAGGTCAGGCATTTAACAAGCATACGTCCACACCCCGAGAAAGCTCAGGCACTTAACAAGCATTCATTCCGAAAAAGTTCGATACATCCCAAGAAAGGTCGAGCACTTAATAGGCATTCGTCCTTAGAAAGGTTGGTACATTTTGAGAAAAGGTCGGATATTTGACAAGCATTCGTTCTTGACCATGTCATGTGCCCAAGAAAGGTTGGATACCAAACTGGTAGCCTATTTTCACCCTATTGAGTGTCCAAAGATAGGTTTGAGCACTTAATAGGTCAAGCGCCCGGAGAAAGGTCTGGATACTAAATCGGCATTCATCATCGACCTATCATACCCTGAAGAAAGGTTTAGGTACCAAGCAAATAGGTCATACCGCCTTTTATTATGTTCGGAGAAAGGTTCGATTACTAAACAAGCCACTCATCATTGATTGCTATGTCAAGTGACTAAAGAAAGGTTCGGATCCTAGGCAAGTAATCTTTGTTGCTATGTCAAGCGACCGGATATAAGTCCAAGTTCAAGACAAGCAATTCATTGCTCTGACAAGTGACTAGAGTTAGGTCCTGATCCTAGATAAGCAATTTTCAGTGTCAATGTAACCAAAGATAGGTTGGAGTGCCATTTCATGCCTCCAATTACTCTTACCACTCCGACAAGGCAAATAACTATAAGTACACTTTACTTTCTTTGCATCATGATAAATTGCATTTAAAAATGGGATTTGTGATCCCACAAAAAATAACACTCATTGCATTTGCATGAACAGGTATCAGTTGTCTTTGAATGCAACTTTCGTGAGCTCACCTTAAAAAAAAGCAACTGTTGACACTTAAATTTTGGCTAAACATTTTATTGATAGCTTGCATAGAAAATATGGGGTTAAACTATAGCTCCCTAAGCAAAAATAGTAAAATTAAATTGCATAGCATGTAGATACTAGGTGCATTTGCATTAATAGAATTTAATAGAACATGTTCTCCTCTTTAAAAAAATTAAATTTAAAATTATCTTTTAAATAAAATAATAATAAAAAAGAGAAGAGGGGGGCAAAACGGGTGGGCTAGCCCAGCCCCCCTTTTCTTCCTTTTCTTCGCGCCTAGGCCAGCCCGGCCCACTTCCTTTCTCATTTTCCTCCTTCCCGCCTAGCCACCCAACGTTTTCCTCTCTCCTCTTCTCTCCCTCACGCATGTGCATAGGGGACAGAGAGCAGGCAGCCGATAGGCCTACGGCCAACGGAGGGGGAGCTCTAGTTGTAAGTTCAGAGGCCATCTTAGTGGAAATGGACCTGTTTGGTTACGAGGAGAGAGGCGGTGGTAGAGGGACTCACCAGTGGGATTTCTTGAAAGGAGACTGGGGGCAGATATTTTTGGGGGGAGATCAGGGAGACCGAGAGTCGAGAGGGGGAAATATAAAGCCGTGAGAGAGTTTTGAGCATGAGTAGAGAGCGAAGGGGCCTCGCTAGTGACCACCGCAGCTGACAACTCGCCAGCACGACCCTTTTCCCGCAACGAAGCAACGGTAGGTCTCGGCTCGTTTTTTTCTTGATTTTTTTTTTTGGATCCAGGCTCGGAGTCGTGTGAGGCGACTGGACATTGTCGGATTTGTCAAGCTCACACTCCATTTGCAGCAGCCAAGGCTGGTAGGGGCCCTATTTTTATTCTTTGCTGTGAGTCCCCTGTTTTCCCTGTCTTTGGGCACGTTGGATCGGAGCTTGCGACCGTTCGGCTTGCGCAAGCTCTGGCCCACGTCACCACTCTTTTTTGTTCCATTGTTCCTGTATGTCATGTATCGAGGGTTCCAACGTGGGTTTGAGTCCCGGTTGAGCCGGAAATCCCTGGTTTCAGTGGTGCACTCCAACTGTTTGTTAAAAAGCTTGAATGAGATCTAGTTTTTGTTTAGTTGTTTTGATCGGAGTCGAGCCGTTTGTGCTCAGCCCAACCTTGTGGAGGCATCCCCGTGGTGTCGGAGTTCCTGCACATTGGTCGTTTGGCTGTTTCGATGCATCCCCGCTATCCCTTCCACCACCATTTTTTAGGTCGGCTGAGAGGGTCGTTGTGGATGTCCGTGGAAGCCCCCCCGATGGTCACAGCTCGAATGTCCCACAAGAATCCCACCGGGACCGCCGTCATGGCATTGCTAGTGTTGGAAAATATTAGATAACATGAAAAGTAATAAGAATTGTTGGAAATCAGCTAGAAAAGATGAGAAAATAAAATGAATTATGTTATGCATGTAAGCACTGTCCTTAAGGATAATTACGCCTCTTGAAATACAAAACTCGGTGCGATAACAAACCTTCTTTTATATTCCACATTGAATATTAGAAGGAAGGGAAACAATGTTATGTGTGCAACCTAGTAAAGAAATGAAAGAAATATCTGTAACGAAAAACAAGAATATTTTTGTTTTGATATATCAATATCACTTTCCAATTATGTTCAAAGTAACTAGGTAAAAGAAAGAGAAAGTCATTTGGAAACTATTATAAATTAATTGGTAATTAAAGAAGAATATGAAAGTTATGTAGCTATTTAAAATGATGAAGAATTTATGAAGAAATAAATCAAATGTTACAAAACCGTTATAAATTCATTATTAAGCCATTAGAAAGCCGTTATACGGCTGTTGCAAAACCATTGCAAAATGATGGCTTTCATGGCAATCATGATTATTATCAAAGCCGTTACTTTTTAATATATAAAAAATAGCTGGTTGGACTTGGGTTGAGCGCCCAACCTGCTCCTAAGGTAGAGTCTGGACACACCCTTAGTCAAACGGATATGAGCGGCGCTGCTCACCACGGCCATCTTCGTCGAGGCAATTTTACTGCTGGTGAGGGAGAGTTCGCGAGCTAGGTCGGCTCGCGAATCTGACTGGCCCACTTTGTTCTGGGCTTACTTTGGGCTAGGTTTTTATTTTTAGTGGGCTAGGGTAGATGAAATTGGAATCAAGGCTTAGGTTTAGTTTAGGGCTTGGTAGGAGTAGGCCTCGATTAGACTGGGCAAATATTTTGAGCCCAATTTGAGTTTAAGGACCAGGCCGGCAGAACCCGGGTCCGGCCCTCGCTCGACATGCACGGTGATTTGTCATGACTTCGAGATCATCCTCTATCTAGTCGAGCAATTAGTTTGGTGGTCAGTGGCTTGACGCATGCACGGGAGAGAGAGAGGCAGATCACGCACGACAGTTGCGACGACAGGGCAAGAGGTCGTGGATCGCCCGACATCGATGGAGGCTGGAGGTGACATTGGGGGCCGACATCGGCAGAGGTCTGTGTACAATGGAGTTGAGGAGGATAGAGGTGGAGTGGGAATGAAGAATATGGGAAAAAAATTTGGAACGAAAGAAAATGTATTGAGAATTTGTGCCGATGGGGTTGCTCGGATTGAGGTCAGTGACAATCACGGGCGATGACAACGGCGGAGGAGGTCTATTTTCAGTGAATTCAAGGAGGAGAGGCTTAGAGTGAGAGAAGTAAAATGGTAAAAAAAATGAAAGGAGTAAAAAGAAAATATTGTGAACAAATTTGTGCTATTCAAAATCGTTAGTATTACTATGTCAACCCTTAAAAAACGTAAATTTCTGAGGATCTGATCATAAATCAGTAATTGAGAAAAGTTAGATAGTTAATTATAGTTGAGTGGCTCGCAATAGCAACAATCTGTGTTTTAGGACTCATTGCACGCATGATAACCAAACAAGAAAAGATTACAGGATGGAAGTCTGAAACCAAAAGAAACAGGTAGAATAACATGAGCATAAGTTCATCTTTGACATTAGAATCGAAGCTTTATGCACTGTCCCCTTCGGACTTCTAGTTAACGAGACGTGGAGAAGTGAAGGGACCGTTGAGTAAACCCTTGGCCAGGTGCCGATACGCCGCCTCGGTGTAGTGAACTCCGTCCCAAAGTATGTAAGCTGATGGTTCTGTACACATAGTTGTGCCCTTGGAACCGCACATCTTCATGGCGTCAAAATTGAATGGTCCACCAGCTCCACAACAAGCTTTCTGTATCAAATTACCGAAACCTGAAAACAAGAGGACATTGATCTCACTACTCACCACTATAAGTTCATCAAGAGCCGCAAGTTTTCGATTAATTTTGATGCCATGTAATGACATATCCGTGCCACTCTATTTTGCACTAAACTTGTGACACATCCGAGGAGACTTCATACTGGACTAAACTTTTCAACGTGCTTTGATTGTCATCTCGAATTATTTTTAGTTTATGTTGAGCAAGCAAAGGGAAATTCAACACTGTGTGCAAAAAAAATAATTCTTTTTTTTTTCCAGAGAACTTCTCTACATGGAAAAAGGTTTGAATTACGGCAAAAAAGGACAAAAAGGTTGGTGCTTAGGGAAATCAGGTGAACCATATTAAACCAAAAGTAGGATAAATCTTCTACTTATGTATATGACTATTCACCGTTGATCATGAACTAAGATGAAAGGAAACTCACCATACTGTTTTGGTGATTCAAAGAGACGCATGGCATCTCCATAATAATCCGCATAGATGATCCTTGCATGGCTATATTTTTGTCTCAAAAGCTGCAACTCTCGCTGGAGATAATCGTTGTGGTACTTGGCGAATTCATTAAAACGATTGAGACAACCGGTTGTTATATTAACGTCGTCCTCGGTAAAACGTGGAACGGTCGCCAGGTATGACGTCGAGCAACCTATCGGCAAATTCCCTGGCACTACCAACTCCACCACCCCTTCTTCGATGAGCATCTAAAATAATCACATGCCTTGGAAATAAATTTATTGGAGTAGAAAGAAAAGATTAACCACGTAGATAGCAACTCGGTTTTGTAAGATGTTGTTGAACAAGTAGTATTGTGCTCATGTCACTTGCAAGAAAAGAAAGGGCCATACGCTGATGGCATTGGTGATGGCTCCAACAACATCTGGGACAATGGGACGGAGCTGCTCAATGGTTGCACCAAGGGCGAAAGCAAGATTGTAGTCGTTTCCACCAATCTCCCCCACTAGAAATAAGGACTTCTTGAAATATGTATCGCAATCTGTGAAAGAAAAAACGAAAGCAAAAATCAAATGATGAAATGATTCAAGTAATTGAATAAAAGATCGTAATGAGTGGAAATATTCCTATACTATAGTCACTCAATGAGAGACTGGTTTTATTTCATTTAATAATGCAAGAGCACGGAGGTAGAAAACCATCTATCTAGAGACCCTTAAAATGCTTTGCAACCCCATAAACCGATAAAGTTAAGGCCTTTGGCCTAAGCAAGTGACCCTAACCCGGAGCAGCTTGCATGTAGTTGATGAAATTCAAATAAATAATCTTCAGTTTCTGAGTTGAAAATACAAAGTTTGCTAACTCTGAGTGATTATCCTATGAAAGATTTACGGGCTACATATACTTGAGATCTACCAAATCACCGCTATGGATGACCATATCTTGAGTGAATAAGATCGATGACACAAAATGGACGTACACAAAAGTTATTGCTGTGTATGTCAGTCTTCAATGGGAGCATACAAAAATAGGGTTTATATCTACCTTGTTGTGATGTACAAAGAGAAGATTTTAGTTTCTTGAACCACTGGAGCTGAACGCTTAAGGAATAATTTGTCATGGGGATCGTTCGAATGTGTCGAGCTTCAAAGAATGTCGGATCAAGAGCTTTGGCACCAGCAACTGCAAAGTTAACTCCACCGCGAGCATCAACCGAGCCGTTGACTACCTCAAGATATGGTTTCAGATAGGGTAACCCAACTGCTTCCGCTGCATTTTCATATACGAAACGTAGAAAAATACTCTTTCTTTGAGCGTGGATATATACTTCTAAAGATCCAAATATTTACGAAAAAAACAGCGGCCCTCTGTTTCATATGCCTGTTCTTTTTCCTAACAAGAGTATGCATCTACAAAAGCAAAGAAGAGTCGGGAGAACTACATACCAATGAAATCGATTATAAGACGTCCATCTGAATAACGACCGGTCGGATGCCCAAAGAAGGTCTTGCCATAAGGATAATTTGGCACAGTTGGAGATCCCTCTGCGGATCGGAGGTAGTTCCCAGTGTCGCTTAAGGAGTCACCGAAGTTGAAGATCGACTCATACTTATGCAGGATCGTCGAGTTGGCCTGCAAAGCAAGACAACATTGCAGAAAGACCAAGATTATTGCAGTATATTTCATGGCAACCACTCGAGTGTTTAGACAGAAAAGTGTTGGAGATGCAAAGAGAGTTGGACAACAATTTTATGTGCCCTCTTGTTAATTTCAATTGGTGAAGTTTGGGGTCTTCAAGGTGAGCTTAAATAGCCGAAGGCTATTCATATGCCCTTTGCTTATTATAGAAGGTGTGAGATGGAAGGGCGACAAACAATATGGGGGACATGAGAGCGTTGTTTTGTGGTTATCGAGTCGTTTTGTTGTTACCTCTTACTTGTCATTCTATGAGGCAACAAAGATTGTTGATTGTAGAACTTCTGTTCCGTTGTTGAGACTGTTGTTATCTCAATTTGTTACATCGTTTTGATCCTCCTCCAAAATTTTTCTAGAAACCATTTATCAAAACCCACGAAAAGAATGTCTTCTCGTCACTTGCCACGTCACCAACTTTTCCTCTTATTCAAGATCTATGAAAAAGATTGATAATATGTTTCTTTATCTATGTTGGTTTTGGCAAATTTGAGTTTAGAAAAGGTTGGCAAAGTGATTAAATCATCTTTAAAATTTAATAAACGTTTCTAAGGAAATCGACAAGTTTCTTTTGAGTTAGCGATTCTATTTTGCTGCTTCTGTTTATCTGTGTTACGGTATTTAGTTTGCTCTAGAATTATTTATTTTTGCAAATTATTTTTTCAGCTGCTGAAATATTTAAGGATATTTTTTCAGCTCCAGAATGATGTATTTTCTCAAATTATTTGCCGAGTGACGTGGTTTTGAATCAATCGATCTAACTATAAATTGTTTTCTTGTGTAATATTGTGTCCAGAATCAAATGCAAATTAACCCTTGGCCTCATGTTTATCGTAATTGGGTGGCACTGCAATATTCCAATACCCTGTTATGAGAAAATTTCCAAAGATGAGTCCGAGTTCGAACCCATTAATTTCATATTATATAGTTGGATCCACCTTTACAAAATAATTAAAACCAAATTTATGAGTCAACTATTTATATCTAGTAAATTCCACCCCACATTGTTGCATCGTAAAACCTGCCTTCATTCACGGTCACTTCAACCAAATGGTAATGTAATGATAATTTTCCCCAAAAATCCGTAATTATGCATGAGATTTTCTATAATTAGATCACATTTATAAAGTCATTGGCATATATTGGTGGCCACTGATTACCACAAGTAGTATCACTACTTGTTAAGATGCACGATTAGCTTTAGACCAATAAATTATCCTGGGGATCATAAAGAAAAAGTCCAAGCAAATCATATACTAGTGATACTACTTGTTAAGATGCACGATTAGCTTTAGACCAATAAATTATCCTGGGGATCGCAAAGAAAAAGTCCAAGCCCAAGCTCATAAATATGAACTCACATTCACTCAAGATTTTAGTCCAATGAAGTATTCAAACTCTCTTTAAGAAAATTGAAAGTTGGGGCATTAAGCATATGAGTTATGCAAGGCGTCTAGAGTTAACCAAATTAGTTCTCATCTCCATCTGCATCCATCTATTGGATGCAAATGTTCTTACTTCCAAAGCAAATCATATACAAGGTTGAAAAGAGGATCCATCAATTTTTGTAGGCAAGTAATACAATAAATCATGAATCGCACAAAGTGGCATGGCAAGTAATTTGCTCACCTAAAAGGGAAGGAAGATTAGGATTGCTCGTTCTGAACTTATAGAACAAAGTATTGTTAGGCCGCATGTTCTGAAACCTTATCAATTGACCATCCTCTTCCCTTTGGAGTATATGGGTTCACAACACTAAATGCAAAGGCACTCCAATTATGCATATCAACATTAGGAGCTAAATGGCTTGGAGTTAGCGATGCCTTCTTAAATTTCTACCTGTTCTAACTTCAGTTATCCATAGCTTAAGGTATTGTTGCCAAGAAATTTATGATGAACTTAGACATGTGGGATCGGTTGTGAAGTGGCATAACCTAATTTGGACCGGCTGTATTAGCAAACACAATTTTATTGGCTGACTCGTTTGCAGAAATAGATTACCAATAGCAAAGATTGTCAGCCAATGGATGACTTCAGTTGATATATTGTGCAACTTCTAAAGGCCCGGTATAAAAGACAGAACACATTTATTCTTTTAGTGTGAGTTGATAGGCAGCATATGGTGTAGTATTCTTGCACAACATAGGATTAGGCATCCTTTAAGAGGATGGAATGAGGAACTTCAGTGGATGATTAAGGTAACAAAAGGCAAAGACTTGGTGGCATGACTCCTCAAGGTATCCTTTCTATCAATCATAGATGGAATTTGGATAAAGCACAACCGTAGATGGTTTAAAAAATAAGTCAATTGACATCCATAATATTTTGGCGAATGCGTAAAAATGTGAAAGGTAGAATTAGACCTTCCTAGACAAACGTTGTATAGGCTACTATGTGGAGACTCCCTACCTCCATCTTTTCAAATTATTAGCATTATTTGTGATGCTCGGGATGCCCCTAAGCTACTACACTTCGTCTGCTTTATAATATTGATATTTTACACCAAAAAAAAAATCTTTTCCATGAGGGTCCCTTATCTCTAACATTGATTAATGCACCCCAACAAATTAGTGTCATCGAAACTCCAAATGAGTAAATTATCCTGAGAGATGTATGGTAGATTGAACACCGTTGGAGACATTTAAATTAAGATGTCCATTATAAGATTATAGACCTTAAGGAGGGTAAATAACTGGTATGAAACCATGGGAAATGCAAACCTCTCTCTCTCTCTCTCCCCATAGGCCATTGGGCATCGTACTACCATCTTGGTTGATGCCGTGGAGAAGATCCTTCAAGTGTGTGTATATATATATTTGGTCTGTAGATCCTTCAGGTATATCACAGGTTTAGGTTCGTGAGAACTTCGAGTATTTTGAAATTCCGGTGACTAGACACAGTTAACATCGAAATCAAGACTTGACTGCATAGGTTTGGAAAGCTTCGAGAACTTGATCACGTTTTCTAAAACATTTAGATTTTGATTGCACTTCACACAAGACATTTGTGATTTTCTAGGGTAATTTATCCTTCTAGTTTCGCTTGAATAGTTTTATCTATTGTTACTTCTAGTTTATGAGATAAGAAGAAGAAATTCAAAAATACGTTGTCGACCAGTGGCCTTAATAAGAGCAGGTTCTTGTCGATTCTGACAGAAAACAAAGAAGAATTTTGTATTGTATTGGTCTGTCTTGAATTCATGTACATAGCCCTATTTATAGTATAATGAATAAAGACAAAATTAGGAAAAGAAACATAAAAGATTACATTTCCTACTCTATTAAATCAATTGCAGATTTGACTGAATCAATTAATCCTTAATCAAGATCAATATCAAAATCGATATTTCCAATCATATCTTTAACACTCCCCCTCAAGCTGGTGGTTTGTATATGTCAAGAACGCCAAGCTTGCTCAGAAGATATGAGTGCTGCCTCTGACATAATGATTTAGTGAAAATATCTGCAAGCTGTTCCACAGTCCTAATTCCTCTCGTCACAAGTATTCCTTCTTGGATCTTTTCTCGAGTAAAGTGACAATCAACCTCTATATGCTTCATTCTTTCATGAAAAACTGGATTCACTGCTAGTTTGAGTGCAGCGTCATTGTTACAAAATAATTCACTTGGTCCATCAATTTTTACTCCAAGGTCTGAGAGTAATCCCCGTATTCAAACTATTTCGCAAACAGTTTTCACCATGGCTCGATATTCTGATTCGGCTGACGATAATGAAACAGTTGACTGCTTCTTTGTCTTCCATGAAATTAATGATCTTCCAAGCTTGATGCAAAACCCAGTGATGGATCTTCTGGTCATTGGACAAGTAGCATAATCTATATCGCAATAGGCTGTCATCTTCATATTACAATCTCGAGACAAAAGTATCCCAAGTCCAAGACATCCTTTCAGATATTTCACTACCTTCAATGCTGCATTCATACGAGACTGTTTTGGGTTCTGCATAAATTGGCTGAGTATTTGCACTGCATAACATATATCGGGTCTTGTCATGGTAAGATATATCAGCTTTCCAACGAGCCGTTGATATCCTGATGGATCTTTAAGTAATGGGTCATCATTAGTTGATGATCCCATGTCATAATCATGTGACGTCATCTTAACATTCTGCTCAATAGGTATAACAGCTGGTTTACATCCCGACAAACCCGCTTATGAGATAATCTCCAAAACAAACTTCCGTTGGCTAAGATAGATTCCTTTGTCGGATCCGGCTATCTCGATTCCAAGGAAATATTTTGGAGGTCTTAGATCTTTGATATGGAAAGTAGAATGCAAATATTCTTTGAATTTCTCAATAGCAGATCCATCATTTCCCATGATAAGTATATCATCAACATATATTAACAAATAAATTGATGATGTACCTCTATTCCGTGTAAACAAAGCATAGTCATGCTTAGAGTGCTGGAAACCTACATCTGTGAGTGCACTAGTAAACTTGGCATACCACTGCCGAGAGGCCTGTTTAAGTCCATACAAGGATTTTTGAAGACGACGTACCCGAGACTCCCCCTGTCTTCGTAAGCCCTGTGGAAGTTCCATATAGATCTCTTCTTCCAAATCTCCATGTAAAACGGCATTATGAACATCCATTTGATGTAATTGCCAATTGCAAAACACGGCAATGGATAGAAAAGAATGAACAGTTACCTCTTTTGCAACGGGAGAAAAAATCTCATGATAGTCAAAACCTTCTTGTTGTGTAAATCCTTTAGCAATCAAGCGAGCCTTGTATCGTTCAATGGAACCATCCGCTTGTATTTTATCTTGTATACCCACTTGCATCTAATGGGTTTACGATGTGGAGGTAATGGAACAATATCCCAAGTGTGATTTTCCATAAGGGCTTTTAGTTCAGCTTCCATTGCATGTTGCCATCTAGGATCACTTGCAGCTTCATTATAAGAATTCGGTTCCTGTTCCTTAGAAATATGACTAAATCAACACATATGCTCTGGCGATAGTCGACTAAAGGAAACATATGAGGATACAGGATATTGTGTACCTGAGGACTCTAATGTAGGACATATATAGTCATTTGTCCATGTGGAAGGATGAGTATAACGTCCTAAGCATCGAGGTTGCTCAGTTGTGACCTGTTTAGAAACTGGTGAAGAAGACTCCCGAATAGATTGTGGTGAAGATGTCATTGAGGTAGGCAGATAGATGTCATCAGATGATGGTACTGGTGATTCAACTTCTTGGTACAAAGAATCCCTTATAACCGGCATAGATGGCTCCGGTGCAATAAGGACATATCGTGAGCTCATAGATAAGTCCTCTTTTGACAAAAAATGACGGTGGTCTAATGATGAGGCAGACAATTGGGATGAAGATGCCATCTCTCCGAATGGGAATATATCTTCGTGAAAAACAGCATCTCTGCTAACAAAGAAATGCCCGGTGAAAATCTCCATAACTCGGTATCCTTTCTGTAAAGTGGGATATCCCATGAAAATACGTTGAATAGCATGAGGATCCATTTTATCTTGAGGGCCCACAGTTGATGCATAACATAAACACCCAAATACTCTAAGATGATCTATCTGTGGTTCTTTTCCATAAAGTATCTCAAAAGGAGTTTGTCCATCAAGAATTCGAGATGGCATGCGGTTAATTAAATAAGCTGCCGTGACCACACAATCTCCCCAAAAAGTTTCAGGAATCGAAGCTTGATATTTCAGAGCTCGAGCAACTTCTAAGAGATGTCTGTGTTTACGCTCAACAATCCCATTTTGTTGGGGAGTGTAGGTGCAAGAGCTTTCATGCAGTATTCCATGAGAAGATAGAAAAGATGTGCATTCAGTAGTGAAGAATTCATGTCTATTATCTGTACGAATTCTTTGCACAGATTTGTCGAACTGATTTTTTATCAGGGAAAGAAAATTCGACATGTGAGAAAAAGTTTGGCTCTTGGATTGCATGAGGAAAACCCAAGTGGCACGAGTATAATCATCAACAATGGTGAGGAAAAAACGAGATCCGTCTCGATGAGGGGTATGATAGGGACCCCAGATATCCATATGAATTAAAGAAAAAGCACTAGTAGCTCCGTGAAGTACTGATTGGAAAAGACGCGCGAGATTGTTTTGCTAAAGGACAAATTGGACACTTTGGATGGGGAAAACGCATACTATGGCCCAAACGTTGATGGGAAAGAAGAATTTTATTACTGGCAGTAGCATTACAAGAAATGCTTTTATTCAATAAATCAGAATCTCTTGAGGAATCAATCCAGAAATATAATCCTTCGACAACATTACCCAAGCCCATCAATTTGCCAGTCGAAAGGTCCTGAAAGAAACAATATTTGGAATTGAATATGGCACGACAAGAATTATCTTTGCAGGCTTTTGAAACAGATAGGAGGTTGAATTCAAAATCAGGGATGTATAAGACATTTTTTAGAATAATGTTTGGACTGAGATGAACGGTCCCAATTTTGGTGACACATGTGATATTCCCATTTGGAAGATGTACTGACACAGAAGGATATTGTCTCTTCGGAGCATGTGAAAATAATTCCTCATTGCAAATTATGTGGTCACTAGCACCCGAATCAATTATCCATGTATCAATTGAACTCGTCTTGCAAAGAAAGGTACCTGAAAAGTTTCCATTATTGTCGCTGATCTTCAATTGATTTAGAACCTTCATAATATTTTAATATTGATCTTGAGTAATTGTTTGATGTGCTTCATCATTTCTTTGTGCTGAAACCCGGTAGGCAGAAAATGCTTTTCCTTTTTGTCCTTATCACTTGGCTTGCCATGTAATTTTCAACATGTATCAATAGTGTGATGTGGGCGTTTGCAATATTCACAAAATTTACCTTTTGGAATTTTGCCCACTAAATTCCTTGATGACGTGGCACTTCGTGGACTGCCGAATTGTTTATAAGTTTGCGCCATCGTGGCCTGATAAGAGCCGTCGGATTCAGCTGAGTTGATGATGGGATAATGGCCGTGTAATCCAGACCTTTGATCCCAGCCGTCTGATCCGCCCTTTTGATCATAGCCGTCCGATCTGCCCTTTTGATCCCAACCGTCCACACGAAGCCCTTTAGGGTTTCCTTCACTTTCAGACTTGGTGGCCACAGCTCCTTGCCGAGACCCGAAGTTTCCAGAGCTCCCACGGTGTCTGTTCGTTGATTCGGTCGGAGCGGAGCTAGAGGAGTAGGCGGTGAGTGTCACGCTTTCACCCACCCGTGCATGCTCGGCGGCGGCTAGCCATTGGCTCTCCTCCTGGACGGCTAATTGGTAGATCCGGCCGAGCGGCAAGACGGGCTCCATGACGAGGATCTACGAGCGGAAGGGTAAGTAACTTTCATTGAGTATGAGGAGGAACCGAGTTGCTTTCTCTCTCTCTTTTTTGGCCCGGTATTGTCGGAGTGTCTCAGCGGAACCTTCGAGTTGTTCTTCAGCCGCTTCAAGCTCGTTCCACAGAGCTGAGAGTCAGTTGAAGCATGTGGTAATCGATAGGTTCCCTTGCTTCAACTCTGATAGAGCCTGGGTGAGCGAAAAAATTTTGGCTGGGTCAAGCTTGCCGTACATCTCGCGTATGTTGTCCCGAATGGTCTTCGAATCTTCGGTTGGTGGGAGTCCGGCTGCGACTTCGGGAGTCAGACAATTCCCGATCCACGTGCGAACAAGCTAGTTGCATTTACGCCAGTGTCGTTGTAATCGGTTGTCGGTCGGAAGAGGCATGGTTCCATCGAGGAAACCGTCTTTGTCCTTAGTGACCAATGCTCGTCGGAAATCCTGAGCCCAGGTACTGTAATTTTCCGGTTCGGTAAGCTGTAAGTTGATAAGTCGTAGCTCCGGTCCGTCGGCCGGTGATGTGTATAACGGATCGCCGGCTTCCAATCGGCCGCCAGTGGTTCCGATCGCGTAGGAAAGAACCGGGTAGGGATTCGTCCCTTGACCCGGTTGAGAGAATTCGGGTCTGAAGAATTGGGTCGGCCCACCTCCTTCTCCGGATGGGCCATGTTGTGCCCATGACTGATTTGTTCCGGTGGGCCATGGGCCTTGAATCGGATACCAGTGGAAAGGCGCCCACTGGGTCAGAACCAGAAGATTGTTGAACGGAAGGATCCTCTTCTTCGTTCGGATTGATCGAATCCAAAGATTGATTTCTAGGTGAGTTGTTGGAGGCGTCCTCGTTTGACTTTGACATGGTAAAAAAAAATGTGTGAATTCCTACCGAGGGTGCTATTTTGTTTTGCAGGATTGTAATCGCAACAACAAAATAGAAATAATCCAGAGGCAATTCAAGAATCACGGAAGCTAGACCAAGAATGAGTGCTCTGATACCATGACAGAAAACAAAGAAGAATTTTGTATTGTATTGGTCTGTCTTGAATTCATGTACATAGCCCTATATATAGTATAATGAATAAAGACAAAAATAGGAAAAGAAATATAAAAGATTACATTTCCTAATCTATTAAATCAATTACAGATTTGACTGAATCAATTAATCCGTAATTAAGATCGATATCAAAATCGATATCTCCAATCATATCTTCAACAGATTCCCTCTTTGTTCACTTGTCCTGTTCTACCTCTGAGTCCCTAGAAAAGCAAGGTACGCTCATTCTCAATGCTGTCGACATAGAATGGTCTACAATCGTTAGCTGGCCCATCAACAAAACTAGAGACATGAGGACTTGCTGAAACATTGAAAGTTTCGCTCAGTACATGAAATAACACTTCTTTTCTGTCGGTCATATTGCATGTAGCTCCATCAATGCTGACGCTTCCTAAGCTGCAGCCGATACCTGGTCCCCCATCAAGTGTCCTTCGTTCATACATTCCTACGTCAGGACTTGCCACTCTGTTCTACTTGAATTTGTACTCTTCAACCACCTCTCCTTCTGTATTTTCAAATCCTTGTACACTTTCAAGATGAGACTAAAGCTTATTAGAATAATCAAATATTAAACCACACCTTCACAACTTTACCAAAAAAAAAACAACACCTTCATCTAACAGTTTAAATTTTTAGAATAGTTGACAGTGGTCCTACAAAAATCTCACATGGTATCAGAACTGGAAGTCCTGACTTCAAATTTTTTCAGGCCCCATTTGCCTCCCCAGTTAAATTTGCCCACGCTTAGTACTAAGCCAAAAGACTAGACTAAGCGTCAGGGGGAGTATTAGAATAATTAAATATTAAATTATGTATTCAATAACGGCTTAAGCTTTTAATACAGTAAACAGTAGTCCAACAAAATCTCACAAACAAGGTAGCAAAGGGCTTTGACCAATTCAACATCTAATGGGATATCTGGACTTGCCTTTAAAAGAAGTGCCATCTCTATTATGCTTAGGAGTGATCGGTTCTCGGGTTGGTCTAGTTCCCACCTAGGAACCGCGAATTGAATTAGAGGAACTGAGGTTCCCAATTCCCAGATGGGCCAACAGAACCAGTGGCATGTTCTTTTTTTTTTTTTTTAATTATTTGCCATTATATTCTCTCGTTATACCTTCTAAGCATAAACTTCCAATTAGTTTTCTCATAAAATGGGAACACCCCTTTAACTCTTATATGGACATCAATCTGTCTTGACTCATTGTTTTTGTAGTTATTGTTGTTGCAGGAACAGCCTGCCAATTGATTTTCTGCATCTAGAGTGCTAAAGCCAGAGGCATGAATGCTGTACTAGAATAAAAGTGCTTTGCAAATATGGTTCAATCGATTCTGTTTCTCGTAAATTTGTATCGATATCACTGCCCAAGCTGCCTTCATTAATCCAGAAATGGTCTTAAGCAGGAAAGAGAAAGCACACTCTCCACTCTCAGTCTCTGAAGTCCAAGATGCTCTACTAAATTAGCAAACACAGAACATAAATTAGGGCGTGTTGCAGCAGAGGCACCGCCTCGGTTGCAATCTCCAATGAAAGTTACTCTCATTCTTCCTCCAACTGTGGAATCAAGAAAGAAATGTTCCCCTCTATCATACTAGGCACTCCGTTAGGTTTTCGACGCTGCTCCCAGCTATAAGTCGAGAACCAAATGGAAGAAACACCAATGCATAGAAAGATATAGAGTCGAGTGAGAGAGTGAGACTGCAAGAGGGAGGCGATAGTCGAGCGAGAGGGAGGCGAGCAACTGAGATTAGGGTTTTAGTTGTGTGTGCGAGAGGAGAGAGTGACTGAGTCTAAGGGTTTGTGTTGTCAAGGATTAGTTTAAGGGCTTGTTTTTTTTTTTGGTAAGGAGTTTAAGGGCTTGTTAATTTTTACATATTTGTATACAATTAAAAATATATACGTTAATCCAATCCGGTTCAATCCAAGCGGTTCCTTTTGCTCACCCCTAATTATGCTTGGATTAGAAAGGAATATATATAGTCCGAAGCACATAAACACAAGATTAGGTTCACATATTCAGATACCCAAGGTTCTAGTTTTCAATTTCATCTAGCTAAAGTATTGCAGTAACCGCTCAAGTTTGATAGTCCAAACTATGAAATCTTGGTGTAAATGAATTGCATTAGAGTAAATAGTCAGTTGAAGTTGAAGCATTCTTGTTCGACACCTACTGTCATATTTTATTGGGGAAAATTTCCATTTCGGTCTTAAACTTTTGCATGAAATTTTAATGTATTCCTTGCAACTAATTATCACTTGAAGTTGCCGACTTGATGGTAGGGGAAAGTACCAAAAAAGTCATTAATCTATTACATCGGTATCAATTCAGTTTTAAACATTCAAATTATACCAATTTAGTCCTAAATATGTTGCACTTGTACCAATTAAATTCATCCGATCAATTTTGATCGAAAATTGCTAATGCAGACATCGGCCATCCTATGTGGAGCGGTCAGCACTAACGTGGATATTTTAATAATCTTTTGAATTTTTTTTAAAATTTTTTGTTTCTTTTCTTTTCTTTATTATTTATTATTTCTTTCTTTCTTTGTTTTTCCTTTCATTTTGACAGGCCCTCACCAAATTTGGAGGAGACTCGCCTTGCCCAGATCTGGCTGGCAAGGGCCTTCGCAGCCTCGCTCGCAGCCGGCGAGGCTGCAAAGGCCTTGGGGGAGGGCCTTTGCACCCTCCCATCCAAGATGAAGGAAAAAAGGATTAAAAATAAATATGTAATGAAAATTCAATTTTTATAAAAAAATTAATAAAAATTTTCAATGTTAGAGCTAGCCGTGTTACATAAGACAGTCGCCATCCCTGTCAGCGATTTCCGACCTAAATTGGTTGGATGAACTCAATTGGCACAAATACAAAATGTTTAGGATTAAATTAGCTAAATTAAAAGGTTTCAAACTGAATTAAAACCAACACAGTTTAAAATTTTTTTAGCACTTTTCCCATGATGGTCCAATCATTGATGGCCATGCCAATCGTTTCACGTGGCACGACAGGGTAACCTGATATGGACAACTTAACTTGAAACAATGCGTTTTGCTTATTTGTCTAGATTTTCTAATCTTTTTCTCTTTTTTTCATTTCTTTCCTTCTGGTTATTTGTTCATCTTATGAATTTGTACGATTCATCATCTTGATTGAGCCTCGTGGCCACTGCAATGAGCTCAACGGGCCGCCTTATCACCCTTTCTCCTCCATTGTGTCAACAATTGAACAGGATTGGGCTCGGTGGTCGCGACAAAGCGGCGTCACCCCGTTGTGGGTCAAGATCGAGAGACACCAATGCGGGCTCGCTAGATGCTCCACCTTTGTAAGGAAACGAAATGGGATGAGGGGAAATTGGGAAAAAAAAAGAGAAAGGAAAATAAAAGAAACAAAAAGAAAATATAAAAAAAATTTGTGCAAATCGTTGGGCATGCCACGTAGGATAGCCGACAATAATTGGACCATGACATAGCATTTTCAAACAAAAATTGGTCGGAAGGATTATATTATTTCTACGCAAAGATTTAAGATGACATTGAAATAATTGAAAAGTTTATAACTACGTTAGAATCCGTACAATAGGTTTAAAACTGAAATAACAATTATTTGAATTCTGTTGTTCATAACCCAATTAAAGTATATACAAAGTACTAAAAATTACCTGAATTTCCATCCCAAAATTTCTGTACTTTGCGAAAGGGTTAATATCATTCGAAAGTTAAACTAAACTTACGAAGTGGGTTCGCACACGAGAGGAGGAGCTGTCATACAATGCTTCTGGCACATTGAATGCTGGGTGGCGGGTGATGAGCGCGACTAGCAGAGCTCTCAATTGCCCAAATATTTGAACTAGTCTCATAAATGAACGAATTGACGGATACTTATACCGAAGATACCACAGTGATCGACTAACTGAATCTTGTTGTGTACAAAATAAGTCCAAGAGAAATCAATTGTCGACATGTTGCCCCTTATAATAAGGTCACGCCGCCTACTATGGCATGCCACATTTATGGAGAAAATATTCAGTAGTTGTTAACCACTAGGTCATAGGCTGACATGGCATGCATTTTTTTGCGAAATCCAATCACAAATTGACACGTGGCAATGACATGGACAAATAAATAAATCCAAAATCTGTCCAGATTTGTTTCTCACTCTTCCTCCATTCACGGCCAGCTCTCCTCCATCCGCAATGGTGCGCTTAGTCCCCCACCGCCAGATCCATCTAGGGCGCTCGAACTCATCGTCGTCCTCGTTGAAGAGCATGATACTGTTTTGCTGGTCTACAATTTGTTGGTAACCTCTTGAGGGCTCATGGATTTGAAGCGATTTGTCTTCCGTTGTAAGGGCAGGGTTTGCAGTAAAGCTTCGCACGCCATGAAGCAGCCTTCGTCCGTAAAGAGCAAAGCAGCCTTCGCTTGTAGTCAAGGCTCCGTTGTCGGCATCAATAGACGAGCGTCGGCGATTTCCAGATCTGTGGAGAGTAAATCATCCTTGGTTCATTGCCAAGACTTCAGATCTAGATGACGCCGACGACGGAAGCATGGCCGCGAGCACCTAAATTTCCAGATCTGTATCTGCACGCTGCTCCAGATCTAGCCGAACGACACCCATGGACGAGCGTAAGCATTGCTTGCAAGATTGGCTCGTCCATGGCCAGTGACGCTGTCGTCCATAGCTGCGGGCCTTGGTCGTCCATGGCCCTAAAAAGCAAAAAGAAAAACAATAAAGGCAGCTCGTCAGTGGTCCATGGCCAGTAGAGACTGAATGCTCAAAAGGCAAAAATAAATTAAAAAAAAAACAGAGGCAGGTCGTCGGAGGTCCATTGCTGCTGACGATGCGTGTGAATCCAAGGTCGCGGATGGAGGAGAGCTTGCCGTGAACTAGGAGGAGAGGAAGAGAGAAAAACAAATCAGGACGGATTTTTGTATTTTTTATTTGTCCATGTCATTGCCACGTGTCAATCTGTATTGGGTTTCGTCAAAATATGTATGCCACGTCAGCCTATGACATGGTGGTTAGTAAACATTGAATACTTTCTCGCATTTGAGGGTACATAGTAAGAAAATATTCGATGATATGAGATCACCACGTCACTTGCTTATGTGACATATATGATCCATTAAAAGAGTGACATGTGTCACTAACGTGGAAATTAAAAAAGGAGGAAAACTTGAAAGCTTGCGAGATTTTGGCGTCCCCCCTCCTCTCTCTCTCCTCTTTAATCACGCGCGCCCCCTCTCTCTCCTTTCTTGGTCTTCATCCCCTCTCTCACTCTCACTTTATTTCAAATTTCACACCTCACGTCTCTCTCCTCTCTCAGTCTTGGAAAATCCTCCAACCACCTTCGGCGACCTCGCAGCTGCTGAAAAAGGATGGAGGCTTGGTGGAATGGAGTCAGGGTCGGAGGGCTCCCCCTTAAGAATAGGTCATTGGAGAGAGGTCGAGCCGTGATTCTACCCGGAGGACCCAAAAGTAGGGATGTAAATGGTTCGGTTTGGTTCGATTTTGTTGAAAAATCGAACGGAACCGAACCATTAAGAGTGCACTTTTAAATCGAACCGAATCTCGCTTGAACCGAACCGAAAAATCAGTTTAGTTAGATTTGGTTCGGTTTGGTTCGATTCAGTTTTCGATTTCTTCTTTTTTTTTTGTTTTTTTTTCACGGCTCGATTTCTTCTGTTCCCATAGCTTGGCCGAGGTAGTGATTTCAAACACGATGTGCTGGAGTTCCATACTTTGGTCCGAAAATCGAAAACCGAATCAAATTGGAATGCACAAAAATTTCGATTTGTTTTGTATCCCAGTTTGATTTTTCAATTCGGTTCTGCCACTCCTACCTAAAATAGATAGGCGAAGTTGAACTCCCTATCAACGGCGTCGCCAAACCATCCTCGTCGCCATCTCTGCATTCACTGGCACTAACCGTCTTCTTAGTTACCTGTTCATCCTCTCCTCTTCCTCCTCCTCCTCCTCTGCCTCCTTCCCATTGAGGTGATTAGTTGAGCACCACCCATCAGTGAGCTCCGCTGCTCTTGACTTGTGCATCTTCCGTTACTGTTGACTATTGCTTGAAATTTGTTGACGATTAGTTACCTTGATTTTGTGCATCCTTAAGAGAGCAAATCGCTTGAGAAAAAAATAAAAAAAAGAGCCCTTTTTCCTCACCGCATTCGAACCTCGCTCACCTTTGCCCGTTGTCGTTAGCCACGGGTCTCGGGAGGGTACAAAACCATCCCTGTTCTTCTTTGTTTTGTGTCTGGAAAAGATTTTTGATGATTTGGGCTGTTATTGTTTGATGCATAAGTTTCGGATGAGAAGACTTTTGTGTTTACCTTTGTTCTTGTAGTGCACCCAACATGTTTGACAAAATGTCCATACCGAGTCCGTATATATGATGGGTAATTGTTGTTTATATTGTTATTTTGTTTTATTATTTGCCGATGGGTAATTATTGTTTCTATTATCAGAAGCCGTGATATGATAAAAAGACAACTGAATTAAGTGTATCCTACCAAAGACAAGATGTGCAAGGAACCATTATAGAGACTCTGGTTGGATTACTTTTTTTTTCACTCCGGTTGATCTGATGATTGTTGTGTAGTCTTTGTGAAACTGTTGATTCTTTGGATGAGATCTTGTCGTCCCCCAGCAAGAGCCGATAGCTTATTCTCATCCGTTGTTGAATTGCATTAGATCTGGTACAGATTGGAGCATCTTACTTCGTGGGTCAGTCGCGATTTTGCGTAGGACCCTTAAAAATTGCATCTTTGAGGGCATTGCTCCATTGGTGTCTGTTTTGGCATGGAATGGATTTGTCGTTGACTGATTATCGGAGATGTAAGCATTTGGATTGCACGTTGTGCTGTGAGCATAATTACTTTAATTTGTCCTCGATTTTCAGATTCAGTTCGTGCTTCTCCTAAGTAGGCAGGGTAAAGCGAGGCTGACAAAGTGGTATTCATCTTATCCCCAGAAGGAAAGAGCTAAGGTGATTTCATTTCTTACAGTCTGTAGATCTTGTTCCCTGTGGTTGACTTAAATATGGACAAGTTGAAAACATGACCTAAACAGAAATACTCGAACTACATTTTCAAAAGTACGTGGAAAATATAATCTAGGGAAGGGTGGTGTTCCAGTAAAATCCTTTGCTTGTTCTAGCTTCTGAGTATGTGGCCTGCATTCTCTCATCACCACATGTGTTCGCTTTTCCTTTACACATGAAGTGTTGGACTCAAACAAGACTTACAAAAGTTGCATCACGGACATGGATAGTAAAAGTTATTCTCTTGAAGGAGCGCATGAATCTTCTTAATTGGCTGATTTGTGGAGAGATGGAAAGAAAGAACACTCATAGTAGTGCCAATGATAAGTCTATGAATCTCGCATTTTTGCACAGTTTAAAAAGTCTATGAAAATGGCAATTTTGTCCCATGAAATATTTGTTTTGAGTTATTTTCCCTGTTAGAGGCATTTTAGGTAATACCGTTCAAGTTTCATCATGTTAAAGGGATTTTTGAGAAAGCTTGATAAAATTTAAGCATGCAATTGGATTGTTGTTTTCGGCTTAGGGTGTCATTTAATAGAAACATGACTAGGATTTTGCTTAAAAGGAGGCTAAGCAACCATGTCCAAAGGGATACTTCCGAGGCTGTGCAAAAAAGGATACCATAAGAACGTGGAAATTATATGCTTATGGCCTAAAATACAACATTAAGTAAACTTTTAAGGATCATTAGAGTAAAATTGCTCTCTTGATGCTTGTTGGTGCGAGAATTGTAAATGAGAGTCGCTTCGCTATCTTACTTTAATTTCTCTTCTAGTGCTTCCTTTAAGATTGGTCATTTATGATGATCTAGTTATTTGAGAGTTATCAATAGGGGCTCTAGACTCGTTGATAAAAAATAAGTGGGGAAACCACCAAGCTTGTCTCCCTCATTGGATAATTGATGGACAGCACCCTTTAGTGAGTAGTCATAGATATTCCCTTCACTAGATGACCTTTGGCAGTTGCACCATCAATTACTGATGGAACCATGAACCATGCTGTATCAATGCCGCCTCCATTAGCCTTTTTATTTGCTATTTGGTGAGGATTTCTAGTTGCTAATGTTAGTCTTCATAGGGATAGAATTTGCTTATATGTGTTTGGATGCACGTGTAGTTGTGTTAAAAGAATCCCACATCGAAGAATTTGTGTGGTTTAGAGCAATTAATATATCTTACTTGACCCATAACTCATCTGCTTAAGCTTTTGAGTGAAGGTGGATTTAACTAGATATGTTAACAGGCTCGAACTTAGGCTCCCTCTTGGTAATCTCCCCAAGCGGAAGGTATCGGGTTTCTGCTTTGCGCTCCCTAACAATACGTAATATGTACTATTTCTTGTGCGTATGCTAATTCAAATCCTCAATAGACCCTACAAAGTGTCACTTGCACTTCTGAACTGTGCTTAGTTCGTAATAAATCCCACTTCATCTGATTATTCGTTGTCTCCATCATGCTGCTGGGAAAGTATACCCATGTTAAAATACTATTATCCATGTATGCTCATGCTGTTAGGTTATTCGAGAGATTAGTGGTGAAGTACTTACAAGAGGGCCCAAACTTTGCAACTTTGTTGAGTGGAGAGGATTGAAAGTTGTCTATAGAAGGTATGCTTACAGTTTTTGCAAAGTCGTTTAGCTGTCTGTACCTCCTATAATTCAGTAGTTGGCAATGAGTCGTGCAACAGAGTTTGCTTAAGAACTGAAATATGCAATCTGTTATATCGTTTGTTGATGTGGTTAGGTATGCCAGCCTTTACCTCTGTATGTGCATCGACCAAGAAGACAATGAGCTGGAGTTTCTTGAAATAATCCATCACTATGTGAAAGCTTTAGATCGCTACTTCGGAAGTGTAAGCCTTTTTATCTTGAAGAATGAAGAGCAAGATGCATATTTCTTTTATGAGTTGAGATTGGTTTGACAAACTTGCATTTTGTTTTGGTGCCCTCTTTTGTTTCCTTAACAGGTGTGCGAGCTGGACTTGATCTTCAACTTCCACAAAGGTACGGACTGTAAATCTACCTTGCTGGGATCCTCTTTTGACATTTTTTTTGTCATAACCACGCAAAAGATGGATAGTTTCTGCTCAAACTGGCCTTACATGCTCTTAGTGCGTGCTTTAACTGCCCCACAGCCAATTTAGCTACCTTTCCTTCTCTCTGATATATGTGATTCTGACATTGAACCTCAAATTACTAGGCTTATTACATTCTGGACGAGCTACTGCTGGCTGGCGATCTTCAGGAGTTGAGCAAGAAAACTGTTGCTCGTCTCATCGCTGGACAGGTGTGTTCGTGTCCTTATACTAGGAGTCAGAGGTTCTGTTCACCCCTGACTAATTCTTAATTGCAGGACGCTTTGGTGGAGACTGCCAAAGAAGAGGCTAATTCCATCAGTAACATAATTGCTCAGGCCAGCAAATGAGGGCACCACTCCCCTCTCTCTATAGACATCTGAATCTCCGACTGATCTGACCACCGAGAGAAAGATTGGAAAGATACCAAGCTGGAGGAAAATTGGTCACCCGGCATCAATTGCAAATTTCTTATTTGTCTCCATGTATTTTGTCACGATCCAGTGAGGTAAAATTTCATTTTCATGTCTTGTGTTGCATGTATTAACACTTCTTTACATAATTAGTTTACAAAATGATGCGACTCTTATTGCGTATTCAATATGAAGCAAGAAATGCTACTTGCAGCTTGCCATAGTTTTGTGAACTATTTGGGCAAACCTGCCTTAGAGTATGTAGCATTACTACTCATTTAACTAGATGATTTTGCTCATTGTCTTTCACAAGCAGTAGCAACATACTGTGTATTAAAGAAGAGCGAGAGATTAATCACGCCCGCAAAAAATTAAGGCCGTGTCATCAGACATTTCGGATCATATCATATGAACAAAACTTTCTGTTCCTTCCGAATGAACCCTGGATACAACAACTCCATTAAAGCTTAACTTCATCTATTTCCCAAGCTGATCTTTAGTTCAAAATCCCTCTGACTCCGAGAACTACAATCCAAGGTCGCAGATTTCTGATTTCTGGCATTTAAGTCCTGGAAGACTGCAATCTAAATCAGGACGAATGTTCTCAAAATCATCAGGATTTACAATTTGTGGGTGAGGTTCATTTCGCTGGCAGCTTCCCCAAGTGAAGTACAGATTATCTTGCTTGTCGAGAAAAAAAAAGTACAAATTCTATCGAAGAAACACAAAACCGGAAAAAGAGAAGTAGTTTCGATGGAAGAATGCTACAAAGACTGCTCTAGATTAGTGACTCCACGCAGAGCTGGGGAATCAAAATTAAATGGAAATCCTCCTTTTCCTCTTGAACCACACAACACTCAACAATTCAATTTTTCTTTCAGGAAAAGGGGAAGTAAATTTCTGGCCCAAAAGAAACAACCTTTTTTTTGGCCAACAATCATCCAGATTGTTGCAAAGAGGAAGTTGTCAATTGACACAATGTGTCCTAAATTAGATGAGACCTCGCTGCAAGTACAACACTTCCGTGTCTCGTCTGCAATAGAAATATAACGACTACTAAAAGATGCCGTCTGCTCGGAAAACCAAAATGAAAAAATCTATTGCCAAGGCAGGTTACTCGCTAAAGTGACATTGGAGATTAATAACCGAAGAAGTTTCCAAAAAGCAGCATTTCAAGTGCTTCTTCCTAAGGGCGTTCGTGGTTATAAATAGTATTGGTCCAGAACACAGAGAACCAATTTACTACTTTTCACCACCACATAATAACACTTACACGGGCACATGCGGTGAGCAGGAAGCAAACAAGTGCATAACAAGTATGCGTGCGTACGCCCCATGTATATGGCTGCCTTGTTCTACTCCTTTCTGGGCACAACCTTCACTGCCGTCAGGAGAACAACCACAAGCACGAATCTGTCCGCGAGGTATGACAAACAGTGTCGTCAACGGCTGTGACTTGGTATGTAGCTTCTCCGGGTTCAACAATGCATTTAGCTGTTCATTAAGCTTCTGAAGTAAAGCTTCCGAAGATGAATCTGTTCGCGTAGTAACGGCCAAATTTCTGTCTGGTACAGCACTGACACCCTTTGAAGCCCCCCTGAAAGATCAATCAGCACCCGTCCAAATAAATTCATGCTTTAAATTTCCGTAGAAAGAGCACTCGGTCGATATCTGATCCCTCCCTCCCTCCTAGTTTCATCAACTATCGAATATTCTTCTGAATGTACTAACCTTTCTCCATTCTCTTTCTGCTGTGCCACAGAAGCCGAATAGGGGTACCTGAAAACCCTGCGTTTGATCACAGTTGCTTCTCCATATATCTCCGATATGTCTCGGAGAAAAGTTCGGCATCATTTACAAAGAAAACAAATGTGGGTGGCCTGATAGTAGCCTGCCAACACAAAAGTTCATCCCATCAAAATTTATTAAAACTGACACAACCTTGGTTCTAAGATGAGACTAGAATTCTGTTAATGAACTTCAGCATTTATTACTATATACCTCATGATTTGCTAAAGTAGCAGCATCAGTTTGATGACCATTAGCTAATACATTAGAAGAGGCATGACAAATTGCTAGTTGCTATAGCAATAAACACGCTGACGGCATTAAAATATATATCAAGGTTGCCTAGATGGAAAACACAAGATAATTCAGCTGCGCTACCATAGAACGAACCTGAGTGCAGTAATAAACCCGCCCACCCTTTCCACCACGAGTCTGTGGAGGTGCTTTAAAAGCCACTGCCACCTGCACCACTTGATTTAGTATAGCAGTGCTAAGCCTTCTCGACCTTTCCTTTTCCACTGTGCCAGCAGCAACGATGATCTTACCACAGAAATTTGGTTTTTTATCATTCAATGAGCAGGATTAATTTTTTTCCAGCAAAATGGAGCGGGATAAACTCCAAATTTCGCTATATTACTGATTGTTTCTTTTGCCAAATGGGGATGCTTTCTAATTCTGCAATAAACCTTCAGATTGCATATTTACAATAAAGTTGCAAACAGACAAAGAACATCTGATTAGATCAAAACAACTTGGGATCGGAACCTACTTTCAACACTGTTACCAGCTATTGCAGTTGAATAAACAATCGGTGCCCAATCAAGACTGCGAAGCTTCTCCCTAACATCTTGCTCATAGTATGTTGCACTTTGCTGGTTTTTATTGGGTATCGTATCCCACTTATTCACAACGATAAGGCAACCTTTTCCTTCCTTTTCTGTCCTCTCAGCATTCTGGTAATCCTACAATAGTTGACAAAAAAACCACAAAATGGTCATTCTGATGAATTCAACCGACAGTTAAAACAACTAAAAATTTATGCAGATTAACAAACCTAAATCAATTTAAATGGTGATAATAATCGGCCAAACAATTCATAATCACAACAGAACTTCTCAAAAACTGCGCACTGCATTAGAGACTACAAAGATGTTAAGAACTCAACCTTTCCGATACCTATTGCAAGTTAAGTTTAGCAGATTATTTGGTGAGGACATGCCCATGTTTGGGGCCTATAATGGACATATTTAAACATGAGGCCAAGGGTTAATTTGCATTTGATTCTGGACACAATATTACACATGAAAACAACTTATAGTTAGATCGATTGATTCAAAACCATGTGACTCGGCATATAATTTGAGAAAATACATCATTCTGGAGCTGAAAAAATATCATTAAATATTTCAGCAGCTGAAAAAATAATTTTCAAAAATAAATAATTCTAGAGCAAATTAAATACCGTAACACAGATAAACAGAAGCAGCAAAATAGAATCACTAACTGAAAAGAAACTTGTCGATTTCCTTAGAAACGTTTATTAAATTTTAAAGATGATTGATCACTTTGCCCATCTTTTCTAAACTCAAATTTGCAAAAACCAACATAGATAAAGAAAAATATTATCAATCTTTTTCATAGATGTTGAATATGAGGAAAAGTTGGTGACGTAGCAAGTGACGAGAAGACCTTCTTTTCCTGGGGTTTTTTTTTTTTGGTGACCCGGGAACCTCCCTTTCGCCCGACAGGCTAATCGGTACTAAACCCGGGGGAAAGCTAGCCCAGCAACCCACCGCCAGGGCCCCCCACTTAAATCGCCAGCGACGCAGAGTTTCGAACCGCTCACCTCCTGCGATGGCGGGAGAGCTCAAACCAACTGCGCCACCCACGGATGGGTTCTTTTCCTGGGTTTTGATAAATGGTTTCTAGAAAAATGTTAGAGGAGCATCAAAACGATGTAACAAATTGAGATAACAGCAGTCTTAACAATGAAACAGAAGTTCTAGAATCAACAACCCTCGTCGCCTCATAGAATGACAAGTAAGAGGTTACAACGAAACGACTCGATAACCACAAAACGACGTTCTCATGCTCCCCATATTGTTTGTCGCCCTTCCATCTCACGCCTTCTATAATAAGCAAAGGGCATCTGAACTGCCTTCGGCTATTTAAGCTCACCTTGAAGACCCCAAACTTCACCAATTGAAATTAGCAAGAGGGCACAAAAAATTGTTGTCCAACTCTCTTAGCATCTCCAACACTCTTCTATCTAAACGCTCGAGTGGTTGCCATGAAATATACTGCAATAATCTCGGTCCTTCTGCAATGTTGTCTTGCTTTGAAGGCCAACTCGACGATCCTGCATAAGTATGAGTCGATCTTCAACTTCGGCGACTCCCTAAGCGACACTGGGAACTACCTCCGATCCGCAGAGGGATCTCCAACCGTGCCGAATTATCCTTATGGCAAGACCTTCTTCGGGCATCCGACTGGTCGTTATTCTGATGGACGTCTTATAATTGATTTCATTGGTATGTAGTTCTCCCGACTCTTCTTTGCTTTTGTAGATGCATGCTCGCGTTAGGGAAAAGAACAGGCATTCAAAACAGAAGGCCGCCGTTTTTGTCGTAAATATTGGATCTTTAGCAGTATATATCCACGCTCAAAGAAAGAGAATTTTTCTACGTTTCGTATATGACAATGCAGCGGAAGCAGTTGGGTTACCCTATCTGAAGCCATATCTTGAGGTAGTCAGCGGCTCGGTCGATGCTCGCGGTGGAGTTAACTTTGCAGTTGCTGGTGCCAAAGCGCTTGATCCGACATTCTTTGAAGCTCGACACATTCGAACGATCCCCATGACAAATTATTCCTTAAGCGTTCAGCTACAGTGGTTCAAGAAACTCAAATCTTCTCTTTGCACAACACAACAAGGTAGATATAAACCCTATTTTTGTATACTCCCATTGAGGACTGACATATACAGCAATAACTTTTGTGTACGTCCATTTTGTGTCATCGATCTTATTCACTCAAGATATGGTCATCCATTGAGGTGATTTGGTAGATCTCAAGTATATGTAGCCCGTAAATCTTTCATAGGATAATCACCCAGAGTTAGTGTACTTTGTATTTTCAACTCAGAAACTAAAAGTCATTCATTTGAATTCCATCAACTGTATGCCAGCTGCTCCGGGTCAGGGTCACTTGTTTAGGCCAAAGGCCTTGACTTTATCGGTTTATGGGGTTTGCAGAGCATTCTAAGGGTCTCTAGATAGATGGCTCTCTACCTCTGTGCTCTTGCATTATTAAATGAAAATAAAACCAGTCTCTCATTGAGTGACTATAGTATAGGAATATTTCCACTCATTACCATCTTTTATTCAATTACTTGAATCATTTCATCATTTGGTTTTTGCTTTCGTTCTTTTCTTTTGCAGATTGCGATGCATATTTCAAGAAGTCTTTATTTCTAGTGGGGGAGATTGGCGGAAACGACTACAATCTTGCTTTCGCCCTTGGTGCAACCTTTAAGCAGCTCCGTCCCATTGTCCCAGATGTTGTTGGAGCCATCGCCAATGCAATCAGCGTATGGCCCTTATTTCTTTTCTTGCAAGTGACATGAGCACAATACTACTTGTTCAACGACATCTTACAAAACCGAGTTGCTATCTACGTGGTTAGCCTTTTCTTACTACTCCAATAAATTTATTTCCAACGCATGTGATTATTTTAGATGCTCATCGAAGAAGGGGCGGTGGAGTTGGTAGTGCCAGGAAATTTGCCAATAGGTTGCTCGACATCATACCTGGCGACCGTTCCGCGTTTTACCAAGGATGACGTTAATATGACAACTGGTTGTCTCAATCGTTTTAATGAGTTCGCCAAGTACCACAACGATTATCTCCAGCGAGAGTTGCAGCTTTTGAGACAAAAATATAGCCATGCAAGGATCATCTATGCGGATTATTATGGAGATGCCATGCGTCTCTTTGAATCACCAAAACAGTATGGTGAGTTTCCTTTCATCTTAGTTCATGATCGACGGTGAATAGGCATATACATAAATAGAAGATTTATCCTACTTTTGGTTTAATATGGTTCACCTGATTTCCCTAAGCACCAACCTTTTTGTCCTTTTTTGCAGTAATTCAAACCTTTTTCCATGTAGAGAAGTTCTCTGGGAAAAAAAAAGAATTATTTTTTTTGCACACAGTGTTGAATTTCCCTTTGCTTGCTCAACATAAACTAAAAATAATTCGAGATGACGACCAAAGTGCGTTGAAAAGTTTAGTCCTGTATAAAGTCTCATCGGACGTTTCACAGGTTTAGAGCAAAATAGTGGCACAGATATGTCATTACATGGCATCAAAATTAATCGAAAACTTGCGGCTCTTGATGAACTTATAGTGGTGAGTAGTGAGATCAATGTCCTCTCGTTTTCAGGTTTCGGTAATTTGATACAGAAAGCTTGTTGTGGAGCTGGTGGACCATTCAATTTTGACGCCATGAAGATGTGCGGTTCCAAGGGCACAACTATGTGTACAGAACCATCAGCTTACATACTTTGGGACGGAGTTCACTACACCGAGGCGGCGTATCGGCACCTGGCCAAGGGTTTACTCGACGGTCCCTTCACTTCTCCACGTCTCGTTAACTAGAAGTCCGAAGGGGACAATGCATAAAGCTTCGATTCTAATGTCAAAGAGAACTTATGCTCATGTTATTCTACCTGTTTCTTCTGGTTTCAGACTTCCATCCTGTAATCTTTTCTTGTTGGGTTATCATGCGTGCAATGAGTCATAAATACAGATTGTTGCTATTTCGAGCCACTCAACTAATTAACTATCTAACTTTTCTCAATTACTGATTTATGATCGGATCCTCAGAAATTTACGTTTTTGAAGGGTTGACATGGTAATACTAACGATTTTGAATAGCACAAATTTGTTCACAATATTTTCTTATTATTCCTTTCATTTTTTTACCATTCTACTTCTCTCACTCTAAGCCTCTCCTCCTTGAATTCACTGAATATAGACCTCCTCCGCCGTTGTCATCGCCCGTGATTGTCACCGACCTCAATCCGAGCGACCCCATCAGCACAAATTCTCGATACATTTTCTTTCGTTCCAAATTTTTTTTCCCATATTCTTCATTCCCACTCCACCTCTATCCTCCTCAACTCCACTGTACACAGACCTTTGCCGATGTCGGCCCCCAATGTCACCTCCAGCCTCCATCCATGTCGGGCGATCCACGACCTCTTGCCCTGGCGTCGCAACCGTCGTGCGTGATCTGCCTCTCTCTCTCCCGTGCATGCGTCAAGCCACTGACCACCAAACGAATTGCACGACTAGATAGAGGATGATCTCCATGTCATGACAAATCACCGTGCATGTCGGGCGAGGGCCGGACCCGGGTTCTGCTGGCCTGGTCCTTAAACTCAAATTGGGCTCAAAATATGAGCCCAGTCCAATCGAGGCCTACTCCTACCAAGCCCTAAACTAAACCTAAGCCTTGATTCCAATTTCATCTAGCCTAGCCCACTAAAACTAAAAACCTAGCCCAAAGTAAAATAGGCCGGCTCAGAACAAGGCGGGCCAATCAGATTTGCGAGCCAGGTTGGCCCACGAACTCTCCCTCACCCGCCGTCAAATTGCCGCGACTGAGATGGCCACGGTAAGCAACGCCGCCCGTATTCGTCTAATTGAGGGTGTATCCAGACTCCGCCTTAGGAGCAGGTTGGGCGCTCAGCCCAAGTCTAACCAGCTGTTGTATATATAAGTAGTTTTGAAATATTAAAATGTAATGACTTTGATAATAGTTATGATCGCCATGAAAGTCATCATTTTGTAACAATTTTGCAACAGCTGTATAACGGTTTTCTAACTACTTAATAATGAATTTATAACGGTTTTGTAACGATTGATTTATTTCTTTATAAATTCTCCATCATTTTATAATAGCTATATAATGGTCATATTCTCTTTCTTTTACCTATAAATAGTTATTTCGAAAGTGATATCAATCTATCAAAACAAGAATATTCTTTTCTTTTTTGTTAGAGATATTTCCTTTTTTTTCTGTACTAGGTTATACACATAATGTTGTTCATGTTTCTTCTAATATTCAGTATTGAGTATAGAAGAATGTTTGTTATATCTTGGGAGGATAGTCGCTAGAGGCAATTGCACTGAGTTTTGTACTTCAAGAGCCATAATTATCCTTAAGAACAATGCTTCACGCATCAAACAATTGATTTTATTTTTTTGTCTTTTCTAACAAATTTCCAACAATTCTTATTTTTCATGTTATATAATATTTTTCCAACACTAGCTGTAACATCCTGAATTTTCGATCCTTTTTCCGGGATTTATGAAATGAATATTTGAGCAATGCACTATAGTGAGATCTTACCCGAAACCGCGCATCATGGGATACTAACATTAGGGGTAAGGCCATCACGGGATTGAGTTCACACGACCAAAGAACTCGACCTTGGTTCGACCTTCGACCATAAAGATTGATGAGAGAATGTTTTGGGCCAACAGAGAGCGATCTATTTGATTGATCGTGTCCAAAAGGAACTAGCGACAGACCCTCGCAATTATATGACAACTGAGGTTGTCCTAGGTAGAGTAAACTTAAACGTGATTTGACTTAGTGTCGATCATGGGTTAAGAACGCGTAATCCCAATGATCCACCCATTAGCCAAAGATAAGTTAAAGTCGTGATTGCTCGATTTTAGTCGTTTCTTACAATTCGAGCCCGAGAATCGAGAATTTTGAAAGTGACAATTTTGGACGGCCGATGACGTTTTTTGCTTGGCCAACCTTGGGGCCACTCATTTCTGCAAAAAAATGAATTTCGATCCGGGACCGGAAAAATGACCATTTTGCCCCTAGGCTATTTTGGGGTATTCCAAATTTTGGGCAATTCTGAGGATTAAATTATGGATTAAATTAATTATTATTTTAGCCCATTAATTCATTTCTCCTTAGACTAAATTGCCCCTAGCTTTTTGGATGAGGATGAATATGAGCCAAGTATTAAGAAGCAAAGTTAGAATTTTGGAAATTGGGTCAAAAATTGGACTACAAGTTCAAGACCTCTCTATCTCCTCATTCTTGCTCCCCAAGTTCAAGATCTCCCTCTCTCTCCTCATTTCTCTCTCACCTCTCACGGCTCTCTCTCTCTCTCCCTCTCTCTCCCGAAATTCTCTCTCTCTCTCTCTCTCTCTCTCTCTCTCGTTTCCTTGCCGTGATCATCGCCACCGGAAGAGCACCACCAGCCGCCGTTCGCCGCCACCGCCTCTGGTCCGGTCATTCTTGCCCCTTGTCCAGCCCATTTGTCTGTCTTTTCAAAGTAAGTGACTTCCCCAAACTCTCCCTAGGACCTCGGGTATTGTAGGACGTGTTTAGGGCTCGGTTTAGGTGATTTGTGTGGTTGTTTTGGGACTTGGAATGAGGCTGGATGTTCGATAGTCGTGGACTGAATTGAGGGGTGGAAATATGAGATTTGGGAGGTTCGGATAGGGCCGTGATGATATGGAACGATTACGGTTTGAATTTGTGAGATTTGGTGTGATTTTCGGATTCGTGATTTCTGTATCCGTCCGGTTTGCTATTTTTGAGGAGAATTTTGGGGGCCGAATTTTAGGAAGTTTTCTTCATAAAAGTTGCTCTCAACATCTTGAAGTATAATATATTTTAAATCTGGAATGTTTAAAGATCATTTAGTGCCATTCGTAAATCCATTTTTGGACCGGTTCAGTCTGTCGGATTTACTGTTCACCCAACCTTCCGATCTCTCCGATTTTCTATAAATTTTTCCAGAACTATTTTCAAAATACTTCCTTCACGAAAATTGTTAGGGACACTTGTGTCTATAACATATAAAAATTTCAAGGCTTTCCAAAGTAATTTGGATACTGGTTGAGATGTATTTTCATGGTCAGGCGGACTGACAGGACGGGTGGATTTTCATCTATATTCAAGTGACAAAAAGAGGTGGTTCTAGACAGAAATGGATTTTGTGTTCTCATGAAAAATGTTCATCCAGATGTTTTGTACAACATATCCAAATTTCATAATTTTTGGAGTTGGTTTACTATTTATTTCAAATGGATTTCTATCACTGTGCAACTGCCAATTTGGACCCGATTTTTGTATATTCTTGGTTTTTCTCTCTCTCAAGGATTATTCGGTGTTATCATGGCATTTTGTCGGGTAGTTTGATGCTTAAATGACCTCGAATGTGTGATTGGGTGGTGTGTTCGTGTGACGAGGACGTGTATTTGTGAAATGTATGTGAGATGTGGAATTGCGTGTATGACCGTGTGTTTGTGTGGCGGTGTGGTACGTGTGGAATGAGTAAAAGAAAAGGTACTGGAACGTAGGATTGGTTGGGAAAAGGTCCGTCCCGAGGCGCGTACGTTTACCCGGGACAATGCTGTCCCTGACGAGGTGACGATGCCTGGCCCGACAGGGTGTCGATGCTTGACGAGGTCAAAAGACCGTTGGCCTGATGCGTTTTACACGGGCACGGTAATGAAGGAATGTGAGTGTGTAGGATTCCGTTCTGAGGCGTGTTCGTTTACGCGGGATGATACCGTCCCTGACGAAGTGATAATGCCCGGCCCGACGGGGTGACGATGCCTGACGAGGTTAGAAGACCGTTGGCCTAATGTGTTTTACGCGGGCACGGTAGTGGTGGAAGTTGAAAATGAGCGAGACTTGGCTTGATGAGAGAGGATTTGAAAGTGTCACATGGTGTGAGTTAGCGTGAGAGTGTATTTGTATCGCTTGATGTGATGCTCGATTATGGGGTAAAAACTGCTAGACATGATATGGGACGTGCCCAAGTAGGTTTTGCTATATAATCGAGGCATGCGCGTGGCTATGATGCATTACTGTGGAATGTGGATTGTGTTATTATCTAACGTATAGGGACGTGCATGATGGGTCCCAGGTAAGATCGTGTATGTTTGTTAGTTTGGTTGATCGTTATGTGTTATGTGTGCTTCGTCTGGCGGTACGTGAGAGCCTATGTGGGGTTTGGGGTTATACATTTATTGAGATTCGTCTCAAAGTTGTATAATCCACAATTTCAGACCCCCAGCCTTAAACCCAGAAGGTCCGCCTCCTCTTTTTGAAGTTGAGGAACTTTCATGGTGCCCTGGTGGAGCTGTAGGTCGTGTAGCTATCTCAGGTGATCTTCCGGAGGATCGAGTCAGCAGGATCAAGAGCAGAGCAGAGCAGGGCGATTAGTGGTTTTCCCTAGGGTATTTTAGGGGTTTGTAGAATAGGTTTGACCAGTAACCTTTTGTTGAATAGATCGATCTATAGCGAAGCTAAGTTAACCGAACCACCCGATCCTCTTTTGTTATGTCGGTGGTTACGAATGCTCATTTGTTAAGTTTGTTTGCAATTTAATGTTTGTTTGCTTGATACAATGGCATTGTATAAAAATGAATGTCGTTGAGATTTGACTGTCTTGGGGATTTACTCCATCGTCGTCTTCATAGTCAGGGGTTTTATATTCATTTTCGCATGTATCTCTGATATTTGGGTTGGGTCGGCGATGTTCCTGGGACAACGCAATAATTCGATCGAAGCTGGATGACGCGAGCTCGATGGGGTTCGGGGCGTGACACTATCGATGCCACGGCGATGATCTTGGTGGGGTTCTTGCAAGACACCCAACCTGTGCCCATCGGGGGGCTTCCGCGGACGTCCACAACTATCACGCCCTGTTCCCTCAGGAACACTAACATCCCTCCATGGTCGTTATGTTGCGACGTCCCAAGACACGTCACCGTCCCATTCTTTTTATCTTTCATTAAACCTATGCGAAAACGTGTACAACTCCTAACACATAATAAAGGGATAGCAAGGAAAACTCATTGCAACCAAAACATACTTTATATACATTCCAACATTAACATTCTAGAAGTCAAGTGACTACAAATCCGCTACTCGGATCTTTTCCTTTTATGGCTTAAAAAGGGATTGAGAGTTATCCTAGCTCCTCTTTCTACGAGGACGACCTCAAAAGGTGTTTCCCCTCAAAACAATCAGTTCCCAAGGAAAGCAATGCATACTCATATCTGAACACCTAAAAAATGGCTAACAACAAGGAGAGAAATTTAACTCAGCAAGTAAACTCCTTAAACCTCGTTTAAGAGAATACATTGCCTCTGGATCACTCTGAACATGCAAGTCACTATCGATGGCAGATCAATAGAAAAGCCCTTGCTTTGCCTTAACTATTTACATGAGGCGGTTATCTCACCCTTTTACTACTATCTTAACATGGCAATCGCTCCAATGAGCATATAACAGGGTCACAATAACGTACATATTCAAGAGGCATATTCCAGCGTATGTCATTACATAACTATCAACAACAACAATTTAATAACCCAGACATAATCAATTATCACTCTCAAGCATGTCGCGCTCATCGATGCACATTGCACTCATGATAGTCCAGATTATTAAACGATCTCTAGGGCCATGGCACATCCCAAAGGAAGGCAGTCTTCCAGCATGACCGGGTATCGTCTAGCTCCATTGGGCACAGCAACGTCTGGAACTCCTACTACTGAGGTATCAGACGGCATTTCAAAAAGAAGCATCGGTCCAGCCTCCGCTGCAACTCGACATCGTCTAGAACCATCGCCACATGCAGGATCAGACGGCATCTGAAATCCATCAGGCATCATCCCTCGGCCCCCAGAAACAATCTAGTATAGATAGAACCTTTATGTGACCATGCATGTACAGCAACCACTCAAGTCCCAATTGTTATCTTTTTCAATTAGCCAATACAGACATGGTCCATGATCATACGTCAAAATATTGCACTTTCACATGTAAAAATGCAATAAAATAATCACATGTGAACACGTAGATATAATTAACCCGTCAAACTTTGTACACTCTCATTTTAAAATATCATTGCCCCATTTGACACATAAAACATAGCATCCAAACACGACTTCTCATGAATTACCATTTATATGTCTATAAAACCTTTCTTTAAAAATAGCCACCAAGGTTTTTAAATTGGGAAATCATTTTTCATGACATATACGCCTTCATTTAACAGTTTAAATTTTTAGAACATTTGGCAGTGGTCTCAAAAAAATCTCACATGATATCAAAGCTGGAAGTCATGAGTTCAATTTTTTCTAGACCCCATTTTCCTCCTCAATTAAATATGTCCACGCTTAGTATTAAGCCAAAAGACCAAATTAAGCATGAGGTGAAGTGTTAGAATAATTGAATATTAAAGTATGTCTTCATTTAATAGCTGAAGCTTTCAATACAGTTGGCAATAATCCCACAAAATCTCACAAACAAGGCAGCAAATGGCTTCCACCAAATCAACATCTGATGGGATATCCAGACTCGCCTCTGGAAGAAGCGCATCTCTATTATGCTTAGGGGTGATTGGTTCTCGGGTTGGTATAGTTCCCACCTAGGAATCACAAATTGGACCAGAGGGACCAAGGTTCCCAATTCCCAGGTGGGCCAATATAACTAGTCGTATGTTCTTTTTTTTTTATTTGCTGTTATATTCTCTCGTTATGCCTTCTAAGCGTAAACCTCCAATTAGTTTTTTCATAAAATGGGAACAGCCCTTTAACTAACTCTCTCTCTCTCTCTCTCTCTCTCTCTCTCTCTCTCTCTCTCTCTTTCTCTCTCTATGTACATCAGTTTGTCTTGACTCATTGTTTTTATAGTTATTGCTGTTGCAGGAACAGCCTGCCAATTGATTTTCTGCATCTAGAGTGCTGAAGCGAGAGGCATGAATGTTGTACAAAAATAAAAGTTCTTTTATAGATATGGTTCAATCGATTCTGTTTCTCGTAAATTTATATCGGCATCACTCCCCAAGCCGCCCTCATTAATCCAGAAATGGTCTTAAGCAGGAAAGAGAAAGCACACGCTCCACTCTAAGTCTCTGAAGTCCGAGATGATCTACTAAATCAACAAACACAGAACATAAATTAGGGCGTGTTGCAGCAGAGGCACCGCCTCGGCTGCTGTCTCCAATGGAAGTTACTCTCATTCTTCCTCCAACTGTGGAATCAAGAAAGAAATGTTCCCCTCTGTCATACCAGGCACTCCGTTTGGTTTTCGACGCTGCTCCCAGCTATAAGTCGAGAATCAAATGGAAGAAACACCAATGCATAGAAAGATATAGAGTTGAGTGAGAGAGTGAGACTACAAGAGGGAGGCAACAGTCGAGCAAGAGGGAGGCGAGCAACTGAGATTAGGGCTTTAGTCGTGCGTGCTAGAGGAGTGACTGAGTCTAAGGGTTTGTGTTGTCAAGGATTAGTTTAAGGGCTTGTTAGTTTTTTCATATTTGTAAAATATTAAAAATATATACGTCGGTTCGATCTAGTTCAATCCAGGCAGTTCCTTTGCTCACCCCTAATTATGCTTGTATTAGAAAGAAATATATATAGTCCGAAGCACATATACACAAGATTAAGTTCACATATTCAGATATCCAAGGGTCTAGTTTACAATTTCATGTAGCTAAAGTATTGTAGTAACCGCTTGAGTTTGATAGTCCAAACTATGAAATCTTGGTGTAAATAGATTGCATTAGAGTAAATAGTGAGTTGAAGTTGAAGCATTCTTGTTTGATACCTACTGACATATTTTGTTGGGGAAAACTTTCATTTCAGTCTTAAACTTTTGCATGAAATTTTGATGTAATCCTTGCAACAAATTATCACTTGAAGTTGCCGACTTGATGGTAGGGGAAAGTACCAAAAAAGGCATTAATCTATTATATGAGTACCAATTCAGTTTTAAACATTTAAATTGAACCAATTTAATCTTAAACATGTTGCACTTGTACCAATTAAGTTCATCCAATCAATTTTGATCGAAAATTGCTAACGAGGATATTAGCCATCCTATGTGGAGTGGTCAGCACTAATGTGGATGCTTTAATAATCTTTTGAATTTTTTTATAATCTTTTGTTTCATGTCTTTTCTTTATTATTTTTTCTTCCTTTCTTTCTTTCTTTGTTTTTCCTTTCATTTTGACAGGCCCTCACCAAATCTGGAGGAGGCTCGCCTTGCCCAAATCTTGCTGGCAAGGGCCTTTGCAACCTCGCTCGTAGTCGACGAGGCTGCAAAGGCCTTGGGGGAGGGCCTTTGCAACCTCCCAGCCAAGATGAAGGAAAAAAGGATTAAAAAATAAATATGTATTGAAAATTCAATTTTTATAAAAGAAATTAATAAAAAATTATCCGTGTTAGAGCTAGCCGTGTTACGTAAGACGGCCGCCATCCATGTCAACGATTTCCGATCAAAATTGGTTGGATGGATTCAATTGGCACAAATGCAAAATTTTTAGGATTAAATTAGCTAAATTAAAATGTTTCAGACTGAATTGATACCAACACAGTTTATGACTTTTTTAGCACTTTTCTCATGATAGTCCAATCATCGATGGCCATGCCAATCGTTTCACGTGGCACGACTGAGTAACCTGACATGGACAACTTTACTTGAAACGACGTGTTTTACTTATTTGCGTAGATTTCTAATCTTTTTCTCTTTTTTTCATTTCTTTCCTTCTAGTTATTTGTTCATCTTATGAATTTGTACGATTCATCTTCTTCACTGCAATGAGCTCAACGGGCCGCCTTATCACCCTTTCTCCTCCCTTGTGTCAACAATTGAACAGGATTGGGCTCGGTGGTCGCGACAAAGCGGCATCACCCCGTTGTGGGTCAAGATCGAGAGACGCCAATGCGGGCTCGCCAGATGCTCCACCTTTGTATGGAAACGAAATGGGATGAGGGGAAATTGGGAAAAAAAAAGGAGAAAGGAAAATAAAAGAAACAAAAAGAAAATATAAAAAAAATTTGTGCAAATCGTTGGGCATGCCACGTAGGATGGCCGGCAATAATTGGACCATCACATAGCATTTTCAAACAAAAATTGATCGGAAGGATTATATTATTTCTATGCAAAGATTTAGGATGACATTGAAACAATTGAAAAATTTCTAACTACGTTAGAATCCATACAATAGGTTTAAAATTGAAATAACAATTACCTGAATTTTATTGATCATAACCCAATTAAAGTATATACACAGTACTAAAAATTATCTGAATTTCCATCCCAAAATTTCAATACTTTGCAAAAGGGTTAATATCATGCGAAACTTTAACTAAACTTATGAAGTGGGTTCGCACGCGAGACGAGGCACTGTTATATAATGTTTCTGGCACTTTGAATGCTGGGTGGTGGGTGATGAGCGCGACTAGCAGAGCTCTCAATTGCCCAAATATTTGAACTAGTCTCATAAATGAATGAATTGACGGATACTTATACTGAAGATACTACGCTGATCGGCTAACCGGATCTTGTTGTGTACAATATAAGTCCAAGAGAAATCAATTGTCGACATGTTGCCCCTTATAATAAGGTCACGCCGCCAACTATTACATGCCACATTTATGGAGAAAGCATTCAATGGTTGCTAACCACTAGGTCATAGGCTGACATGACATGCATTTTTTGCAAAACCCAATCACAAATTGACATGTGGCAATGACGGGACAAATAAATAAATCAAAATTTTGTCCAGATTTGTTTCTCACTCTTCCTCCATTCACGGCGAGCTCTCCTCCATCCGCAATGGTGCGCTCAATCCCCCACCACCGAATCCATCTAGGGCACTCGAACTCATCGTCGTCCTCTTTGAAGAGCATGATACTGTTTTGCTGGTCTGCAATTTGTTTGTAACCTCTTGAGGGCTCTTGGATTTGAAGCAATTTGCCTTCCATTGTAAGGGCAGGGTTTGCAGTAAAGCTTCGCACACCATGAAGCAGCCTTCGTCCGCGAAGTGCAAAGCAGCCTTCGCTCGTGGCCATGGCTCCGTTGTCGGTGTCAATAGACAAGCGTCGACGATTTCCAGATCTGTGGAGAGTAAATCATCCTTGGTTCACTGCCAAGACTTCATATCTAGATGACACCACAACGGAAGCTTGGCCGCGAGTGCCTAAATTTCCAGATCTGTATCTGCGCGTTGCTCCAGATCTAACCAAACGACACCCATGGACGAGCGTTGGCATTGCTTGCGAGATTGGCCCGTCCATGGCCAGCGACGCTGATGTCCATGCCCGTGGGCCTTGGTTGTCCATGGCCTTAAAAAGCAAAAAGAAAACCAATAGAGGCAGCTCGCCGGTGGTCCATGGCCGGTAGAGACTGAATGCTCAAAAGGCATAAATAAATTAAAAAAAAAAAAACAGAGGCAGGTCGTTAGAGGTCCACAGCTGCCGGCGATGTGTTTGAACGCACGGTTGCGAATGGAGGAGAGCTTGCCATGAACTAGGAGGAGAGGAAGAGAGAGAAACAAATCCGAACAGATTTTTTTATTTGTCCATGTCATTGCCACGTGTCAATCAATGATTGGATTTCGTCAAAATATGTATGCCACGTTAGCCTATGCCATGGTGGTTAGTAATCACTAAATACTTTCTCGCATTTATGAGGGTACATGGTGAGAAACTATTCGGTGATGTGAGATCACCACGTCACTTGCTTACGTGACATATATGATCCATTAAAAGAGTGACATATGTCGCTTACGCGAAAATTAAAAAAGGAGGGAAACTTGAAAGCTTCCGAGTTGTTAGCGTTCCCCCCCTCTCTCTCTTTCCTCTTTAATTACGCGCGCTCTCTCTCCCTCTCTCTCCTTTCTTCGTCTTCATCTCCTCTCTCTCTCACTTTATTTCAAATTTCACACCTCTCGTCTCTCTCCCCTCTCAATCTTTGAAAATCCTCTGACCACCTCCGGCAATCTCTCAGCTGCTGGAAAAGGACGAAGGCTTGGTGAAATGGAGTCAGGGCCGGAGGGCTCCCTCGAAGAATGGCTCATTGGAGAGAGGTCGAGCCGTGGTTCTACCCGGAGAACCCAAAAGCAGGAGTGTAAATGGTTCGATTCGGTTCGATTTTGTTGAAAAACCGAATTGAACTGAACAATTAAGAGTGCACTTTTAAATTGAACCAAATCTCGCTTGAACCGAATATGAACCGAACCGAAAAACTAGTTTGGATCGATTCAGTTCGATTCTGGATTTCTTCTTTTTTTTTTTTTTGCTTTTTTTTTCACCTTTCGGTTTCTTCTGTTCCCAAAATCTCGTCGCCATCTCTGCATTCACTGGCACTAACCGTCTTCTTAGTTGCCCGTTCATCCTCTCCTCTTCCTCCTCCTCCTCCTCTGCCTCCTTCCGTTGAGGTGATTAGTTGAGCACCACCCATCGGTGAGCTCCGCTGCTCTTGACTTGTGCATCTTCCGTTACTGTTGACTATTGCTTGAAATTTGTTGACAATTAGTTGCCTTGATTTTGTGCATCCTTAAGAGAGAAAATCGCTTGAGAAAAAAATAAAAAAAAAGAGCCCTTTTTCCTCACCGCGTTCGAACCCCGCTCACCCTCGCCCGTTGTCGTTAGCCACGATGGTCTCGGGAGCGTACAAAACCATCCCTGCTCTTCTTTGTTTTGTGTCCGGAACTGATTTTTGGTGATTTGGGCTGTTGTTGTTTGATGCGCAAGTTTCGGATGAGAAGACTTTTGTGTTTACCTTTGTTCTTGTAGTGCACCCAACATGTTCGACAAAATGTCCATATCAAGTCCGTATATATGATGGGTAATTGTTGTTTATATTGTTATTTTGTTTTATTATTTGCCGATGGGGTAATTGTTGTTGCTATTATCAGAAGCCGTGATATGATAAAAAGACCATTGAATTAAGTGTATCGTACCAAAGACAAGATGTGCAAGGAACCATTATAGAGACTCTGGTTGGATTACTTTTTTTTTCACTCCGGTTGATCTGATGATTGTTGTGTAGTCTTTGTGAAACTGTTGATTCTTTGGATGAGATCTTGTCATCCCCCAGCAAGAGCCGATAGCTTATTCTCATCCGTTGTTGAATTGCATTAGATCTGGTACAGATTGGAGCATCTTACTTCGTGGGTCAGTCGCGATTTTGCGTAGGACCCTTAAAAATTGCATCTTTGAGGGCATTGCTCCATTGGTGTCTGTTTTGGCATGGAATGGATTTGTCGTTGACTGATTATCGGAGATGTAAGCATTTGGATTGCACGTTGTGCTGTGAGCATAGTTACTTTAATTTGACCTCGATTTTCAGATTCAGTTCGTGCTTCTCCTAAGTAGGCACGGTAAAGTGAGGCTGACAAAGTTGTATTCATCTTATCCCCAGAAGGAAAGAACTAAGGTGATTTCATTTCTTACAGTCTGTAGATCTTGTTCCCTGTGGTTGACTTAAATGTGGACAAGTTGAAAACATGACCTAAAAAGAAATACTCGAACTACATTTTTAAAAGTACGTGGAAAATGTATTCTGGGGAAGGGTGGTGTTCCAGTAAAATCCTTTGCTTGTTCTAGCTTCTGAGTATGCGGCCTGCATTCTCTCATCACCTCATGTGTTCGCTTTTCCTTTACACATGAAGTGTTGGACTCAAACAAGACTTACAAAAGTTGCATCACGGACATGGATAGTAAAAGTTATTCTCTTGAAGGAGCGCATGAATCTTCTTAATTGGCTTATTTGTGGAGAGATGGAAAGAAAGAACACTCACAGTAGTACCAATGATAAGTTTATCAATCTCGCATTTTTGCAAAGTTTAAAAAGTCTATGAAACTGGCAATTTTGTCCCTTGAAATATTTGTTTTCAGTTATGTTCCCTGTTAGAAGCATTTTAGGTAATGCCGTTCAAGTTTCATCATGTTAAAGGGATTTTTGAGAAAGCTTGATAAAAGTTAAGCATGCAATTGGTTTGTTGTTTTCGGCTTAGGGTGTTATTTAATAGAAACATGACTAGGATTTCGCTTAAAAGGAGGCTAAGCAACCATGTCCAAAGGGATACTTCCGAGGCTGTGCAAAAAAGGATACCATAAGAATGTGGAAATTATATGTTTATGGCCTAAAATACAACATTAAGCAAACTTTTAAGGATCATTAGAGTAAACTTGCTCTCTTGATGCTTGTTGGTGCGAGAATTGTAAATGAGAGTCGCTTCGCTATCTTACTTTAATTTCTCTTCTAGTGCTTCCTTTAAGATTGGTCATTTATGATGATGTAGTTATTTGAGAGTTATCAATAGGGACTCTAGACTTGTCGATAAAAAATAAGTGGGGAAACCACCAAGCTTGTCTCCCTCACTGGATAATTGATGGACAGCACCCTTCAGTGAGTAGTCATAGATATTCCCTTCACTGGATGACCTTTGGCAGTTGCACCATCAATTACTGGTGGAACCATGAACCATGCTATATCAATGCCACCGCCATTAGCCTTTTTATTTGCTATTTGGTGAGGATTTCTAGTTGCTAATGTTAGTCTTCATAGGGATAGAATTTGCTAATATGTGTTTGGATGCACGTGTAGTTGTGTTAAAGGAATCCCACATCGAAGAACTTGTGTGGTTTAGAGCAATTAATATATCTTACTTAGCCCATAACTCATCGGCTTAAGCTTTTGAGTGAAGGTGGGTTTAATTAGATATGTTAACAAGCTCGGACTTAGGCTCCCTATTGGTAATCTCCCCAGGCGAAAGGTGTCGGGCTCCCTAACAATTCGTAATATGTGCTATTTCTCGTGCATATGCTAATTCAAATCCGCAATAGACCCTACAAAATGTCACTTGAACTTCTGAACTGTGCTTAGTTCGTAATAAATCCCACTTCATCTGATTATTCGTTGTCTCCATCATGCTGCTGGGAAAGTATACCCATGTTAAAATACTATTATCCATGTATGCTCATGCTGTTAGGTTATTCGAGAGATTAGTGGTGAAGTACTTACAAGAGGGCCCAAACTTTGCAACTTTGTTGAGTGGAGAGGATTGAAAGTTGTTTATAGAAGGTATGCTTACAGTTTTTGCAAAGTCGTTTAGCTGTCTGTACCTCCTATAATTCAGTAGTTGGCAATGAGTCGTGCAACAGAGTTTGCTTAAGAACTGAAATATGCAATCTGTTATATCGTTTGTTGATGTGGTTAGGTATGCCAGCCTTTACCTCTGTATGTGCATCGACCAAGAAGACAATGAGCTGGAGTTTCTTGAAATAATCCATCACTATGTGAAAGCTTTAGATCGCTACTTCGGAAGTGTAAGCCTTTTTATCTTGAAGAATGAAGAGCAAGATGCATATTTCTTTTATGAGTTGAGATTGGTTTGACAAACTTGCATTTTGTTTTGGTGCCCTCTTTTGTTTCCTTAACAGGTGTGCGAGCTGGACTTGATCTTCAACTTCCACAAAGGTACGGACTGTAAATCTACCTTGCTGGGATCCTCTTTTCACATTTTTTTTGTCATAACCACGCAAAAGATGGATAGTTTCTGCTCAAACTGGCCTTACATGCTCTTAGTGCGTGCTTTAACTGCCCCACAGCCAATTTAGCTACCTTTCGTTCTCTCTGATATATGTGATTCTGACATTGAACCTCAAATTACTAGGCTTATTACATTCTGGACGAGCTACTGCTGGCTGGCGATCTTCAGGAGTTGAGCAAGAAAACTGTTGCTCGTCTCATCACCGGACAGGTGTGTTCGTGTCCTTTTACTCGGAGTCAGAGGTTCTGTTCACCCCTGACTAATTCTTAATTGCAGGACGCTTTGGTGGAGACTGCCAAAGAAGAGGCTAATTCCATCAGCAACATAATTGCTCAGGCCAGCAAATGTGGGGACCACTCCCCTCTCTCTATAGACATCTGAATCTCCGACTGATCTGGCGACCGAGAGAAAGATTGGAAAGACACCAAGCTGGAGGAAAATTGGTCACCCGGCATCAATTGCAAATTTCTTATTTGTCTCCATGTATTTTGTCACGATCCAGTGAGGTAAAATTTCATTTTCATGTCTTGTGTTGCATGTATTGACACTTCTTTACATAATTAGTTTACAAAATGATGCGACTCTTATTGCGTATTCAATATGAAGCAAGAAATGCGCACTTGCAGCTTACCATAGTTTTGTGAACTATTTGGGTAAACCTGCCTTAGAGTATGTAGCATTACTACTCATTTAACTCGATGATTTTGCTCATTGTCTTTCACAAGCAGTAGCAACATACTGTGTATTAAGGAAGAGCGAGAGATTATCACGTCTGCAAAAAATTAAGGCCGTGTCATCGGACATTTCGGATCATATCATATGAACAAAACTTTCTGTTCCTTCCGAATGAACCCTGGATACGACAACTCAATTAAAGCTTAACTTCATCTATTTCCCAAGCTGATCTCTAGTTCAAAATCCCTCTTACTCTGAGAACTACAATTCAAGGTCGCAGATTTCTGAATCCTGGCATTTAAGTCCTGGAAAACTGCAATCTAAATCAGGACGAATGTTCTCAAAATCATCAGGATTTACAATTTATGGTCGAGGTTCATTTCGCCGGCAGCTTCCCTAAGTGAAGAAGTAAAGATTATCTTGCTTGCCGAGAAAAAAGTACAAAATCTATCGAAGAAACACAAAACCGGAAAAAGAGAAGTAGTTTCGATGGAAGAATGCTACAGAGACTGCTCTAGATTAGTGACTCCACGCAAAGCTCGGGAATCAAAATCAAATGGAAATCCTCCTTTTCCTCTTGAACCACACAACACTCAACAATTCAATTTTTCTTTCAGGAAAAGGGGAAGTAAATTTCTGGCCCAAAAGAAACAACCTTTCTTTAGCCAACAATCATCCAGATTGTTGAAAAGAGGAAGTTGTCAATTCACACAATGTGTCCTAAATTAGATGAGACCTTGCTGCAAGTACAACACTTCCGTGTCTCGTCTGCAATAGAAATATAACGACTACCAAAAGATGGCGTCTGCTCGGAAAACCAAAATGAAAAAATCTATTGCCAAGGCAGATAACTCGCTAAAATGACATTGGAGATTAATAACCGAAGAAGTTTCCAAAAAGCAGCACTTCAAGTGCTTCTTCCTAAGGGCGTTCGTGGTTATAAATAGTATTGGTCCAGAACACACAGAACCAATTTACTACTTCTCACCACCACAAAATAACACTTACACGGGCACATGCAGTGAGCACGAAGCAAACAAGTGCATAACAAGTATGCGTGCGTACACCCCATTTATATGGCTGCCTGGTTCTACTCCTTTCTGGGCACAACCTTCACTGCCGTCAGGAGAACAACCACAAGCACGAATCTGTCCGTGAGGTACGACAAACAGTGTCGTCAACCGCTGTGACTTGGTATGTAGCTTCTCCGGGTTCAACAATGCATTTAGCTGTTCATTAAGCTTCTGAAGTAAAGCTTCCGAAGATGAATCTGTTCACGTAGTAACGGCCAAATTTCTGTCTGGTGCGGCACTGACACCCTTTGAAGCCCTCCCTGAAAGATCAATCAGCACCCGTCCAAATTAATTCATGCTTTAAATTTCCGTAGAAAGAGCACTTGGTCGATATCTGATTCCTCCCTCCCTCCTAGTTTCATCAACTATCAAATATTCTTCTGAATGTACTAACCTTTCTCCATTTTCTTTCTGCTGTGCCACAGAAGCCGAATAGGGGTACCTGAAAGCCCTGCGTTTGATCGCAGTTGCTTCTCCATATACCTCCATTATGTCTCGGAGAAAAGTTTGGCATCATTTACAAAGAAAACAAATGTGGGTGGCCTGATAGTAGCCTGCCAACACAAAAATTCATCCCATCAAAATTTATTAAAACTGAAACAACCTTGGTTCTACGATGAGACTAGAATTCTGTTAATGAACTTCAGCATTTATTACTGTATACCTCATGATTTGCTATAGTAGCAGCATCAGTTTGATGACCATTAGCCAAAACATTAGAAGAGGCATGACAAATCGCTAGTTGCTATAGCAATAAACACGCTGACGGCATTAAAATATATATCAAGGTTGTCTAGATGAAAAACACAAGATAATTCAGCTGTGCTACCATTGAACGAACCTGAATGCAGTAATAAACCCGCCCTCTCTTTCCACCACTAGTCTGTGGAGGTGCCCTAAAGCCACTGCCACCTGCACCACTTGATTTAGTATAGCAGTGCTAAGCCTTCTCGACCTTTCCTTTTCCACTGTGCCAGTAGCAACAATGATCCTACCTCAGAAATTTGGTTTTTTATCATTCAATGAGCAGGATTAATTTTTTTCCAGCAAAATTGAGCAGGATAAACTCCAAATTTCGCTATATTACTGATTGTTTCATTTGCCAAATGGGGACGCTTTCTAATTCTGCAATAAACCTTCAGATCGCATATTTACAATAAAGTTGCAAACAGACAAAGAACATCTGATTAGATCAAAACAACATGGGATCGGAACCTACTTTTCAACACTGTTACCAGCTATTGCAGTTGAATAAACAATCGGTGCCCAATCAAGACTGCGAAGCTTCTCCCTAACATCTTGCTCATAGTATGTTGCACTTTGCTGGTTTTTATTGGGTATCGTAATCCACTTATTCACAACGATAAGGCAACCTTTTCCTTCCTTTTCTGTCCTCTCAGCAATCTGGTATTCCTACAATAGTTGACAAAGAAACCACAAAATGGTCATTCTGATGAATTCAACCGACAGTTAAAACAACTATAAATTTATGCAGATTAACAAACCTAAATCAATTTAAATGGTGAGAATAATCGGCCAAACAATTCATAATCACGACAGAACTTCTCAAAAACTGCGCACTGCATTAGAAACTACAAAGATGTTAAGAACTCAACCTTTCCGATACCTATTGCAAGTTAAGTTTAGCAGATTATTTGGTGAGGACATGCCCATGTTTGGGGCCTATAATGGACATATTTAAACATGAGGCCAAGGGTTAATTTGCATTTGATTCTGGACACAATATTACACAAGAAAACAACTTATAGTTAGATCAATTGATTCAAAACCATGTGACTCGGCATATAATTTGAGAAAATACGTCATTCTGGAGCTGAAAAAATATCATTAAATATTTCAGCAGCTGAAAAAATAATTTGCAAAAATAAATAATTCTAGAGCAAATTAAATACCGTAACACAGATAAACAGAAGCAACAAAATAGAATCACTAACTCAAAAGAAACTATTCGATTTCCTTAGAAACGTTTATTAAATTTTAAAGATGATTGATCACTTTGCCCATCTTTTCTAAACTCAAATTTGCAAAAACCAACATAGATAAAGAAAAATATTATCAATCTTTTTCATAGCTCTTGAATATGCGGAAAAGTTGGTGACGTGGCAAGTGACGAGAAGACATTCTTTTCGTGGGTTTTGATAAATGGTTTACAGAAAAATGTTGGAGGAGGATCAAAACGATGTAACAAATTCAGATAACAACAGTCTCAACAATGGAACAGAAGTTCTAGAATCAACAACCCTTGTCGCCTCATAGAATGACAAGTAAGAGGTTACAACAAAACGACTCGATAACCACAAAATGATGTTCTCATGCCCCCCCATATTTTTTGTCGCCCTTCCATCTCACACCTTCTATAATAAGCAAAGGGCATATGAACTGCCTTCGGCTATTTAAGCTCACCTTGAAGACCCCAAACTTCACCAATTGAAATTAGCAAGAGGGCACAAAAAATTGTTGTCCAACTCTCTTAGCATCTCCAACACTCTTCTGTCTAAACACTCGAGCGGTTGCCATGAAATATACTGCAATAATCTCGGTCCTTCTGCAATGTTGTCTTGCTTTGAAGACCAACTCGACTATCCTGCATAAGTATGAGTCGATCTTCAACTTCGGCGACTCCCTAAGCGACACTGGGAACTACCTCCGATCCGTGGAGGGATCTCCAACCGTGCCGAATTATCCTTATGGCAAGACCTTCTTCGGGCATCCGACTGGTCGTTATTCTGATGGACGTCTTATAATTGATTTCATTGGTATGTAGTTCTCCCGACTATTCTTTGCTTTTGTAGATGCATGCTCGTGTTAGGGAAAGGAACAGGCATTCGAAACAGAAGGCCGCTGTTTTTGTCGTAAATATTGGATCTTTAGCAGTATATATCCACGCTCAAAGAAAGAGCATTTTTCTACGTTTCGTATATGAAAATGCAGCGGAAGCAGTTGGGTTACCCTATCTGAAGCCATATCTTGAGGTAGTCAACGGCACGGTCGATGCTCGCGGTGGAGTTAACTTTGCAGTTGCTGGTGCCAAAGCGCTTGATCCGACATTCTTTGAAGCTCGACACATTCGAACGATCCCCATGACAAATTATTCCTTAAGCGTTCAGCTACAGTGGTTCAAGAAACTCAAATCTTCTCTTTGCACAACACAACAAGGTAGATATAAACTCTATGTTTGTATGCTCCCATTGAGACTGACATATACGGCAATAACTTTTGTGTACGTCCATTTCGTGTCATCGATCTTATTCACTCAAGATATGGTCATCCATAGAGGTGATTTGGTAGATCTCAAGTATATGTAGCCCGTAAATCTTTCATAGGATATTCACGCAGACTTACTGTACTTTGTATTTTCAACTCAGAAACTAAAAGCCATTCATTTGAATTCCATCAACTGCATGCAAGCTGCTCCAGGTCAGTGTCACTTGTTTAGGCCAAAGGCCTTAACTTTATCGGTTTATGGGATTTGCAGAGCATTCTAAGGGTCTCTAGATAGATGGGTCTCTACCTCCGTGCTCTTGCATTATTAAATGAAAATAAAACCAGTCTCTCATTGAGTGACTATAGTATAGGAATATTTCCAGTCATTACCATCTTTTATTCAATTACTTGAATCATTTCATCATTTGGTTTTTGCTTTCGTTCTTTTCTTTTGCAGATTGCGATACATATTTCAAGAAGTCTTTATTTCTAGTGGGGGAGATTGGTGGAAACGACTACAATCTTGCTTTCGCCCTTGGTGCAACCTTTGAGCAGCTCCGTCCCATTGTCCCAGATGTTGTTGAAGCCATCACCAGTGCAATCAGCGTATGGCCCTTATTTCTTTTCTTGCAAGTGACATGAGCACAATACCACTTGTGCAACATCTTACAAAACCGAGTTGCTATCTACGTGGTTAACCTTTTCTTACTACTCCAATAAATTTATTTCCAAGGCATGTGATTATTTTAGATGCTCATCGAAGAAGGGGCGGTGGAGTTGGTAGTGCCAGGAAATTTGCCAATAGGTTGCTCGACATCATACCTGGCGACCGTTCCGCGTTTTACCAAGGACGACGTTAATATGACAACTGGTTGTCTCAATAGTTTTAATGAATTTGCCAAGTACCACAACGATTATCTCCAGCGAGAGTTGCAGCTTTTGAGACAAAAATATAGCCATGCAAGGATCATCTATGCAGATTATTATGGAGATGCCATGCGTCTCTTTGAATCACCAAAACAGTATGGTGAGTTTGCTTTCATCTTAGTTCTTGATCGACGGTGAATAGGCATATACATAAATAGAAGATTTATCCTACTTTTGGTTTAATATGGTTCACCTGATTTCCCTAAGCACCAACCTTTTTGTCCTTTTTCGCAGTAATTCAAACCTTTTTCCATGTAAAGAAGTTCTCTGGAAACAAAAAAAGAATTATTTTTTTGCACACTGTGTTGAATTTCCCTTTGCTTGCTCAGCATAAACTAAAATAATTCGAGATGACGACCAAAGTACATTGAAAAGTTTAGTCTTGTATAAAGTCTTCTCGGACGTATCACAGGTTTAGTGCAAAATAGAGTGGCACGGATATTTCACTACATGGCATCAAAATTAATCAAAAACTTGTGGCTCTTGATGAACTTATAAGGCTGAGTAGTGAGATCAATGTCCTCTTGTTTTCAGGTTTCGGTAGTTTGATACAGAAAGCTTGTTGTGGAGCTGGTGGACCATTCAATTTTGACGCCATGAAGATGTGCGGTTCCAAGGGCACAACTATGTGTACGGAACCATCAGCTTACATACTTTGGGACGGAGTTCACTACACCGAGGCGGCATATCGGCACCTGGCCAAGGGTTTACTCGACGGTCCCTTCACTTCTCCACGTCTCGTTAACTAGAAGTCCAAAGGGGACAGTGCATAAAGCTTCGATTCTAATGTCAAAAATGAACTTATGCTCATGTTATTCTACCTGTTTCTTCTGGTTTCAGACTTCCATCTGTAACCCTTTCTTGTTGGATTATCATGCATGTAATGAGTTATGAATACAGATCTGTTGCTATTGCGAGCCACTCAACTAATTAACTATCTAACTTTTCTCAATTACTGATTTATGATCGGATCCTTGGAAATTTACGTTTTCGAAGGTTTGACATAGTAATACTAACGATTTTGAATAGCACAAATTTGTTCACATTATTTTCTTATTATTCCTTTCATTTTTTTACCATTTTACTTCTCTCACTCTAAGCCTCTCCTCCTTCAATTCACTGAATGTAGACCTCCTCCGCCGTTGTCATCGCCCGTGATTGTCACCAACCTCAATCCGAGCGACCCCATCAGCACAAATTCTCGATACATTTTCTTTCGTTCCAAATTTTTTTTTCCCATATTCTTCATTCCTACTCCGCCTCTATCCTCCTCAACTCCACTGAACACAGACCTCTGCCGATGTTGGCCCCCAATGTCACCTCTAGCCTCCTGCCATGTCGGGCGATCCACGACCTCTTGCCCTGTCGTCGCAACCATCGTGCGTGATCTGCCTCTCTCTCTCCCCTACATGCGTCAAGCCACTGACCACCAAACTAATTGCACGACTAGATAGAGGATGAACTCCAAGTCATGATGAATTACCGTGCATGTCGGGCGAGAGCCGGACCCAGGTTCTGCCGGCCTGGTCCTTAAACTCAAATTGGGCTCAAAATATGAGCCTAGTCCAATCGAGGCCTACTCCTACCAAGCCCTAAACTAAACCTAAGCCTTGATTCCAATTTCATCTAGCCTAGCCCACTAAAAATAAAAACCTAGCCCAAAGTAAAATAGGCCGGCTCAGAACAAAGCTGGCCAATCAGATTCACGAGCCGGGTCGGCTCACCAACTCTCCCTCACCCTCAGTCAAATTGCCGCGACGGAGATGGCCACGGTGAGCAACGCCGCCTGTATCCGTCTGATTGAGGGTGTGTCCAAACTCCGCCTTAGAAGCAAATTGGGCGCTCAACCCAAATCTAACCAGCTGTTGTATATTTAAGCAATTTTGAAATATTAAAAAGTAATGGCTTTGATAATAGTTATGACTGTCATGAAAGTCATCATTTTGTAACAATTTTGCAACAACTATATAACAGTTTTCTAATGGCTTAATAATGAATTTATAACGGTTTTGTAACATTTGATTTATTTCTTTATAAATTCTCCATCATTTTATAATAGCTATATAATGGTCATATTCTCTTTCTTTTACCTATAAATAGTTCTTTTGAAAGTGATATCAATCTATCAAAACAAGAATATTCTTTTCTTTTTTGTTAGAGTTATTTCTTTTTTTTCTTTACTAGGCTATACACATAATGTTGTTCCTGTTTCTTCTAATATTCAGTGTTGAGTATAGAAGAATGTTTGTTATATCTTGGGAGGATAGCCGCTAGAGGCTATTGCACCAAGTTTCGTACTTCAAGAGCTGTAATTATCCTTAAGAACAATGCTTACATTCACCAAACAATTGATTTTATTTTTTTGTCTTTTCTAACAAATTTCCAACAATTCTTGTTTTTCATGCTATATAATATTTTTCCAACATTAGCGATGCCACGGCAATGATCTTGGTGGGGTTCTCACGGGACACCCGACCTGTGACCATCGGGGGGCTTCCGCGAATGTCCACAACTATCACGCCATGTTCCCTTGGGAATGCTAACATCCGTCCATGGTCGTTATGTTGCAACGTCCCAGGAGGCGTCGCCGTCCCATTCTTTTTATCTTTCATTAAACCCATGCAAAAACGTGTACAACTCCCAACACATAATAAAGGGATAGCAAGGAAAACTCATTGCAACCAAAACATACATTATATACGTTCCAACATTAACATTCTAGAAGTCAAGTGACTACAAATCCGCTACTCGAATCTTTTCCTTTAATGGCTTAAAAAGGGATTGAGAGTTATCCTAGCTCCTCTGTCTATGAGGACGACCTCAAAAGCTGTTTCTCGTCAAAACAACCAGTTCCCAAGGAATGCAATGTATACTCATACATGAGCACCTGAAAAATGGCTAACAACAAAGAGAGAAATTTAACTCAGCAAGTAAACTTCCTAAACCTCATTTAGGAGAATACATTGCCTCTGGATCGCTCTAAACATGCAAATCACTATCAATGATAGATCAATAGCAAAACCCTTGCTTTGCCTTAACTATTTACATGAGGCGGTTATCTCACCCTTTTACTACTATCTTAACATGATAATTGCTCCAACGAGCATATACCAGGGTCACAATAACGTACATGTTCAAGAGGCATATTCTAGCACATTTCATTACATGCCTATGCACAACAACAATTTAATAACCCAAACATAATCAATTATCACTCTCAAGCACGTCGCACTCATCGATGCATATTGCACTCATGATAGTCCAAATTATTAAACAATCTCTCGGGCTACGGCACATCCCAAAGGAAGGCGGTCTTCCGGCATGATCGGGTATTGTCTAGGTCCATTGGGCACGGCAACGTCTGGAACTCCTACTAGTGAGGTATCAAACGGCATTTCAAAACGAAGCATTGGTCCAGCCTTCACTGCGACTTGACATCGTTTGGAACCCTCGCCACATGTGGCATCATACGGCATCTGAAATCCATCGGGCATCGTCCCCCGGCCCCCTGAAACAACCTGTTATAGACAGAACCTTTATGTGACCATGCATGCACAACAACTACTCAAGTCCCAATTGTTATCTTTTTTCAATTAGCCAATGCAGACATGGTTTGTGCTCATATGTTAAAATATTGCACTTTCACACGTAAAAATGCAATAAAATAAATCATACGTGACCACATACATATAATTAACCTGTCAGAGTTTGTACACTCTCATTTTAAAATATCATTGCCCATTTGACACATAAAACATGGCATCCAAACACGACTTCTCATGAATTACCATTTATATGTCTATAAAAACCTTTCTTTAAAAATAGCCACCAAGGTTTTTAAATTGGGCAATCATTTTTCATGGCATATACACTTCATCTAACAGTTTAAGTTTTTAGAACAGTTGGCAGTGGTCCCAAAAATTCTCACATAATATTAGAGCTGGAAATCATGAGTTCAATTTTTCCTAGACCCCATTTGCCTCCCCAATTAAATATGTTCACACTTCGTGTTAAGCTAAAAGACCAAACTAAGTATGAGGAGAAGTGTTAGAATAATTAAATATGAAACTATATATGTCTTCATCTAATAGCTTAAAGCTTGCAATATAGTTGGCAATAATCCCACAAAATCTTACAAACAAGATAGCAAAGGGCTTTGACCAAATCAACATCTGATGGGATATCTAGACTCGCCTCTGGAAGAAGCGCCATCTCTATTATACTTAGGGGTGATTGGTTTTCGGGTTGGTCTAGTTCCCACCTAGGAATCACAAATTGGACCAGAGGGACCGAGGTTCCCAATTCCCAGGTGGGCCAATATAACTAGTGGTATGTTCTTTTTTTTTTGTTTGCAGTTATATTCTCTTGTTATACCTTCTAAGCGTAAACCTCCAATTAGTTTTTTCATAAAATGGGAACAGCCCTCCCTCTCTCTCTCTCTCTCTCTCTCTCTCTCTCTCTCTCTCTCTCTCTCTCTCTCTCTCTCTCTCTCTCTCTCTATGTATGTCATTTGTCTTGACTCATTGTTTTTATAGTTATTGCTATTGCAGGAACAGCCTGCCAATTGATTTTCTGCATCTAAAGTGCTGAAGCGAGAGGCATGAATGTTGTACAAAAATAAAAGTGCTTTATAGATATGGTTCAATCGATTCTGTTTCTCGTAAATTTATATGGGCATCACTCCCCAAGCCGCCCTCATTAATCCAAAAATGTTCTTAAGTAGGAAAGAGAAAGCACACGCTCCACTCTCAGTCTCTGAAGTCTGAGATGCTCTACTAAATCAGCAAACATAGAACATAAATTAGGGCATGTTGCAGCAGAGGCACCGCCTCAGATGCAGTCTCTAATTTGGTTTTCGACGCTGCTCCCAGCTGTAAGTCAAGAACCAAATGGAAGAAACACCAATGCATAGAAAGATACATAGTCGAGTGAGAGAGTGAGACTGCAAGAGGAAGGCGATAGTCGAGCGAGATAGAGGCCAGCAACTGAGATTAGGGTCTTAGTCATTTGTGCAAGAGGAGAAAGTGACTGAGTCTAAGGGTTTGTGTTGTCAAGGATCAGTTTAAGGGCTTGTTTTTTTTTTTTTGGTAAGGTTAGAAATTTTATAACTTTTCAAAAACACCATGTACAAGCATTTAAGGGCTTGTTAGTTTTTACATATTTGTAAAAAATTAAAAATATATATATCAATCCAATCCGGTTCAATTTAGGCGGTTCCTTTTGCTCACCTTATGCTTGGATTAGAAAGGAATATATATAGTCCAAAGCACATATACACAAGATTAAGTTCACATATTCAGATACCCGAAGGTCTAGTTTTCAATTTCATCTAGCTAAAGTATCGCAATAACCGCTCGAGTTTGATAGTCCAAACTATGAAATCTTGGTGTAAATGAATTGCATTAGAGTAAATAGTGAGTTGAAGTTGAAGCATTCTTGTTTGATACCTACTGTCTTATTTTATTGGGGAAAATTTCCATTTCAGCCTTAAACTTTTTGCATGAAATTGTAATGTAATTCTTGTGACTAATTATCACTTGAAGTTGCTAACCAAAAAAGTCATTAATCTATTGCATTGGTATCAATTCAACTTTAAATATTTCAATTGAACCAATTTAGTTCTAAACATATTGCACGTGTACCAATTGAGTCCATCCGATCAATTTTGACCGAAAATTTCTAACGCAGACGTCGGTCATCCTATGTGGAGTAGTCGGCACTAACGTGGACATTTTAATAATCTTTTGAATTTTTTTTATAATTTTTTTTTGTTTATTCTCTTTTCTTTTTTATTATTTATTTCTTTCTTTGTTTGTTTTTCCTTTCATTTTGGCACACGCTCACCAGTTCTAAGGGAGGCCTGCCTTGCCCAGATCTAGCTAGCAAGGGCCTTCGCGGACTCGCTTGCAATCGGCGAGGCTGCAATGGCCCTAGGGGAGGGCCTTCACACCCTCCTAGCCAAGATGAAGGGAAAACGCATTAAAAAATTGAAAAGTATTGAAAATTCAATTTTTGTAAAAACATTAATAAAAATTATCCACGTCAGAGCTGACCGTGTTACGTAAGACGTCCGCCGTTCACGACAGTGATTTCCTGGCAAAATTGATTGAATGGACTCAATTGACACAAATGCAAAATGTTTAGAATTAAATTAGCTAAATTGAAAGGTTTCAGACTGAATTGATACCAATACAGTTTAAGACTTTTTTAGTACTTTTCCCATGATAGTCTAATCATCGATAGCTATGCCAATGGTTTCACATGGCATGGCTGGGTAACCTGACATGGATAACTTTACTTGAAATGACGCGTTTTGCTTAATTGTTTAAATTTTCTAATCTTTTTCTCTTTTCTTCATTCCTTTCCTTCTAGTTATTTGTTCATCTTCTGAATTTGTACGATTCATCTTCTTCTCGATTGAGCCTCATGGCCACTGCAGTGAGCTCATCAGGCTGCCTTATCACCCTTTTCTCCTCCCTTGTGTCGACAATTGAAGAGGGTTGGGCCTAGTGGTCGCGATAAAGCGGCATCGCCCCGTTGTGGCTCAAGATCGAGAGACACCAGTGTTTGCTCGCCAGATGCTCCACCTTTGTATGGAAAGGAAATGGGATGAGGGGAAATAGGGGAAAAAAAGAGAAAAGAAATTAAAAGAAACAAAAAAAATATTTTTAAAAAATTCGTGCAATCTGTTGGGCTGGACATGCCACGTAGGACGGCGAGTAATGATTGGACTATCACATAACATTTTCAAACAAAAATTGTCCGGAAGGATCATATTATTTATATGCGAAGATTTAGGATGAAGTTGAAACAATTGAAAAGTTTATAACTATGTTAGAATCCGTACAATAGATTTAAAATTGAAAATAATAATTATCTGAATTCTGTTGATCATAACCCAATTAAAGTATATATACAGTGCTATAAATTATCTGAATTTCCATCCCAAAATTTCATTGCTTTGCGAAAGGGTTAATATCATGCGAAAGTTAAACTAAACTTACGAAGTGGGTCCGCACGTGAGAAGAGGAGCTGTAATACAATGCTTCCGGCACTTTGAATGCTAGGTGGCGGGTGATCAGCGCGACTAGCAGTTAAGCAGAGGTCTCCATTGCCCAAATATATGAACTACTCTCATAAATGAATGAATTGACAGATACTTATACTGAGATACTACAGTGGTCGGCTGATCGGATGTTGTTGTGCGTAATATAAGTCTGGAGAAATCAACACATTTATGGGGTACATGGGTCGATGATAGCTTGCCACGTGCTATGAGGACATAAGCCTATGGCAGGATGCCATGTGGCATAGTAAGGACGTAGACCGACGCCAAATCCACTAAAAAGGATTTTGGAGTCAGTCTAAGAGTCCACCCTAAACCCTCCGGGTCAAAACCCTGGGAAACATCCCAGCCGGACACTGTCAAGCTATGTTCCTACCATACTTGATATAAAATGACTAAGTTACGGATATGATCATGTTTTCGCTCAGATCATAACCTCGTCAAATGTTATTCAAAATGGTATAATTCTCCTTCATCATCATGTCTTACCGAATCTTCTGCCAGTCTGCAATCTGGTCTTACTTTTCCCAAGGATTAAGGGTGAAGGTCCTTTTGTGCGTAAAATTATGCATTATTATTCAGATTCGGCGATGAAGAAGCGCATTTTGTCATAATGTTTGCACATAGTGTTGCAGCATCTGGAAATTGAAAATTTTCTTGGAGCTGTTAGCTTATGATTCAACGACTACAAATCCTGAGTACCTGGTCTGCTGTTTTCGGGAAACAGCGAGCACGTTTGCGCTCGTATGCCGAATTAGCTTCAGTGTTAGTTCGCGGGGAATCAAAATCGAATGCATGAAAGAATAAAAACTCCCCTGTAATCACCAAGGTTGGTAATCTTTAAGAAACAGAGGAGAGATGGTGATTCCTCTGGAAGTCACAGGAGGGTATTCCAGTAGCTTTATTCTGCAATTCACTCTGGCTATAAATTTACATCATACAGAAAGCTCTCGTACATCAGCATTCATCTTCTTCACAAGGGATCCTCTCTGTCTCAAATCAATCTAGGACTCATAACACGGTGAGATTATTGAGGATTAGGAGGACGGCTGTTCGCGGCAGAAACGCGCGACCCCCACTCTAGCAGCTCTTTGCTCGTGTCGTCCTTGTGCACGATCACCTCAATGAAGCACAAGCAATCTTTATGTGGCCCACTCGCTGTAGCGATCGCATCTATTAGCTCTTCCTCTGTGCGAACCTGTTTTCGCAACACGAGTCAATAAAAAGTTCGGCTCTTTGAAGCATTTGCAGACCCAACATTCCATCACAATGCCTTTCATAGCCAAAATAAGCATAGGAAGAAAAATGGAAGGAATCTACAGAGAGGGAACAAGTTCATAGGGTTGCCATATATCTGTCTCATTGTCGTTAGTTAAAATTAGAATGAAAACATCGTGGGCTGAAGCTAACCTTTGCCGTCCAGCATTTGCCTTCGCCATTGTGAATGGCGTCCACGAGACCAGTGTAGTTCCAGTTCTTAATCACGTTGTAAGGGCCGTCATGAATCTCCACTTCGATCGTGTAACCCCCATTGTTGATCAGGAAGATTATGCTCTTCTGTCCGCATCGAATCATGGTCGATATATCTTGAGCTGTGACCTGAGTAAAAGGGAAGATAAATCGCTTGAAAAGGTCCCTTCAAAGTATAAAATTCCTGATGGAAACTAGAAAAAAGATCGTGCAATCTTCCGAATGGTTTGTGAAATTAACATGATCACTTTGTTTAACAAGAAAATATCCACCAATGCATAAAGAAATTTACTTTGTAAGTTGTTACGAGGCAGTTTCTTCATCAACTGCTCAGGTTGAAGATAGATTCATCTTCACATGAGGAAAGCACAATCCACACAATCTTAGAAGGCATATACAGCTAAAAAGCTTCTGCTACAAATTCGCTATAAAACCTCCCCAAATTGTCATTCAATTTGTATAGTTATCCAACAGTTCACTATTCTGTTGTTCAAGTATTTCGGGCATGTCCTGATTGTTGTTTCTGCAAAAGTTTAAAACTTTTGTAAGGTTCTACATGGAGATTGTAACTGACCTGGAAACTTCCATCACCAATGCAAGCTATCACACGCTTATCGGTGGCAGCTTGAGCATATCCTAGAGTGGCACCCACCGACCAACCTATAGATCCATATTGCATCTGGAATTCATATCTACATGAAGTTTGTATGAAAATTTAAGTTAGATGAACCTCAACACAACCATCCACAAACAAAATGAGGAAATTTATTAGATTGAAAAAGAAAATGTTGAAATTCCAGCTTGTAGTACCCGCAATTCTCAGGTAACCGGAGTTTCTGACAGTTAAACCAAGAGTCTCCAGTTTCAGCAATAACTGCAGTGTCCCCAGCGAGCATTTCCTGTTTGACGAGTCAGAAAATGAATCATCAGACTTGACACCTTTTGCATTTACAGAAGATATTTTTTAGTGCTCAAGCCTAGAACATTAAGCTATGAAGAGACATGAATAATCTATTAACTGAGGGTAAACAGATATAGGCTCAGTGAGTCCTCTCCATTTTCAAGGAAGCAACAATACGAATCCGTTAAGAAGATGCATGGCAAAGGCATGTCTGGAAGTGGTACCAGCACTTCGAACCGTCTACCAAAAGTACTTGAAGCTGCTAAATTTACTGCTAGTGCCAACAGTTGATTATGCATTTTCACGTGCAATTAGCTTCTTCTTTAAGAAAATTTCAAGTCTGACCGATATACTTCCGTGCACCTTACCTGAATGTGCTTAAACAGAATATTGACTCTAAGAGGCTCGTTTTTCTCGCACTTGAGAGGCATGCCTGGAGGTACGAATATCCTGCGGTAATTCTCCAAAGCAGTGCTGTTTTTCTTCAGCTTCTTGGCTAATGCGCTCAGAAAATCTGCCATGAAAACCCACCCAATGGAAGGGCCATTCCCTATAGTCACACGATTGGGCTGCACTATGATCGCTTTCTCCTTCTTGATCAGCAAGGAATAGCCCACAGAGCTGTAATCGTTGAAGATGGGACCCACGAAAACATAGGCATCAGCTGATTCTACAATCTCCCCAGCAAAGCTTGTGCTCACAGCACCCCAATATGTTCCGATGAAGTGGGGATGATGCTCCGGAACTAGCCCCTTGCCCGATGGCATAATGGCAATTGGATACCCAGTGGCCTCCACGAGCTCCATGAACGCCTTTTGGGCCTTGGCCACCCTGAGCTTCGGCCCTCCAATGATGACGGGCTTGACAGCTTTGTTAAGAAAATCTGCAGTTGCTTCGACTGCTGCTTCCAGGCCCATTGGATTGCTTATCCTGCATCATCAAGTAGAGACTATATGAAACAAGAACATAAGAAACAGAACAATTATTCTTAGCATGAAACCTAGTTTCTAGTAATTGTGCAAGGAGAAAGATATCCAGAAAAGTAAGTGTAATACAACTCTAGTAATTGTGCAAGAAGAAAGATATCCGGAAAAGTAAGTGTAACGCAACTCAAGTCATTGAACAGAAAACCAGCTTCGACAGACCAGGTATAAATGCTCTGAGACACATGAGGTTTGCACAAGCTTACAATCTACTTAACCATCACGTGAATTTGGATATTAAATTTTACATGGCCTGACAAGTTCATTTAATGCCAGAGTTATCAACTTGAAGGTCAATTTCTGGGATATTCTATACACTGTAGTGGAACAAGTGAAAACAGATACATTTGAAATTTGCTTGGTAAACAAACTCCGGTGCTTCCTGAAGACAATCCTTCCAGATTGCACAAACAGAAAGACCAGTGAATACCGAACATGACCAGAATTCCGCTTAATTATTTTAGTGAAACTTGGTTCCTTAAGACAATATCAAGGAATTTCTCCATAAGAATCTTTTTCTTTTCTGTTTTACCTCTTTTAGAGCACTAAGAAGTCAGAGTCCTTAAATGAACAGCTAAAGGATTGTATGACTTCTTATGACGTTAAATGTTGTTTCCAATCCGCAAGACATTGTCTGTAACTTCCTAAAGCTAGATATATTGATATTATATTAAAAGAAAAACACAAAACAGAGAGACATGATCTCCAGTGCTTTGCAACCCAATCAGCATCCGATGGCATATGAGCTCATCATGTTTCAATCGGTAATCATCTAAACTTTGAAAGAACCGATAACACATAAAGGCGGAAAAAACTTACTTTGGCACAAGAGAGAAAGGAACTGGATCTCTGGCAAAAGTAGGGTGGCGAATCCCAGACAAATTACAGCTTATACTAATATAAGCCGGCTTGCTTTCCTTCAAAGCCGTCGAGATTGCGGTATCAATCAGCTCGTGCGCATCATCCAAGTTATTCACCACTGCCTGCCACATTATAGCACAATGTTTTCTCTTCACGGCCAATCAAGCATCCAAATATCATAGCACTCAACTCAGACCATTTCTTACTCACATACAGAAATATATAACAGAAACGCTACCATTTTTGGCCAGAAAATATGGTTATAGGTTTGATACCCGAATTGACGCAGGACTTAACATGTTTGCAGGAAAGTTTTAACCCTGTTCAACCAATGTTACAATGTTTTGCAGTTGTACCGAACAGAGAATATGATCTGACAATCTAATTGAACACTCAGAACACTAACTAAAAAGCCGACCAAATACAGACTAAGCATAAATTGGAAGTTATCACATGATGAACAAACTTAAGCAATGAACCATTCACACATTTATCAATCTTAATGACAAGGAAAACACCCATAAATCTTTTAATAACCTGTGTGCAGGTGATTGATTGGAAACACCTGAGCTCTTGGGTAAAATCAGGCAGCCCGATGGTGTGGTGCAAGATCCTGTTCGTCCCATAGTCATTGGAATTAGGCCCTCCCACTATGCAGATCACAGGCAAGTTCTCACTGTAAGCCCCTGCAATGGCATTGAGCACGCTGAGACCCCCAACCGTGAACGTCACCACGCACGCTCCCACGCCCCTAGCTCGCGCGTACCCGTCGGCCGCGTAGCCGGCGTTCAGCTCGTTGCAGCATCCGATCAGGTTCAGCTCCGGCTCGGCTATCAGGTGGTCCAGTAGGCTCAAGTTGAAGTCGCCAGGGACCGAGAACACGTCCCTCGCGCCGATCTCCACGAGCCGCCGGGCCAGGTGGCTGCCCAGGGTCCCGCCGCACGGAGCCGAGATGGGCCGTGCCGCCGAGCCGACGTGATTAGCAGCATCCATGAGTACCCAGAATTGTCAGCTGCGCTTCAGCTTCAAGTGCAGAGTGAATTTTTGACAGTAAAGAAGCGATTGCTCTGATGGGGTCCTAGGTTCTTGCCTTCTTGGTGATCTTATAGGTGAATTTGAGCAAACGGGCACATGCAGGGATGCAAATCTACAAGAAACAGGGGGCTAAGTTCGTGAACCCGGTAATCCGAAAACGGGAGAAGAGGGAAAGCGAGGCTTTTTTGCTGGAGGCGATCAAGTTGGCGTTTGATAGTGGGGTTTAGCTGGTCATTGGTTTTGATTATTACCATGGAATGTCTCTGCTTGTCGGTCCAAAGGCGAGGGGAATCTTGTGGACTCTAGCGGAATAAAAAACAGGGGATCGCGGACATTTCTTCCGTGTTGAACTGAAGACGGGTCGATGGAGATATTGTAGAATAATCGATAGTTTCGGGAGATCTAAGGCCACCCTCACGCCTGAGAAACCGAAGCTGGTAAGCGGTATCCTTGATTTACAACGTCTGGGTTGATGTTCGACGACTTCTGGTTTCGTGGGCATGTCTCTGTTTTCCTCGGACAAATACCACAAGCATTCTCCAAACTAAACCATAACTCATTGTCACGGATCCACTGAAATCTTTTCCTATCTTGTACAAAACCCCAAACTCACAAGTTATCTCATTTGTATTTTGCCGTCAAAATTCATAACAAATAAATATATTGAAAATCCTAAAATTTATCACAAAAATATAGCTAAGTCCTAAACTTATAAAAATTAGTGCAATCAAGTCATTTGATTAACTTCATCCAACTTGGCAAACAAAACTTGCTGACGTGACTTCTTTTTTTAATATTTTCTCTCTCCTATTTGATGATGACGTGACTAAAACATGAAACATAAAACTAAAAAGAAGTCATTTTAGTCCAAATTTGATTTTTATTATATATTTTATTTAAATTAAATTAAAAGATAACCTAAATAAAATAAACAAAGAGAGAGGTGAGAAACCAGCCCTCACCGCCTTTGCCCCGCCATCGCCCAGTGACCCTTGCCAACCGTAGTGAGCACCTGTAGCAATGGTGGGGTAGCCCTCGTCACCTGATCTCTCTCTCTCTCTCTCTCTCTCTCTCTCTCTCTTAATTTATCTTTTTTGTTAACTTAATTTAAGTTAAATTTGCATTAAAAATCATATTTGGACCAAAATGACGTCTTTTTAGCCACGTCATCGCTATGTAGGATAGGGAAAATAATAATAATAAAAGTCACATCGGTATTTTTTGCTAGCCAAGTTAAGCAGAGTTAACGGAAATACTCGATTGTACCAATTTAACATATTTTATGATTTAATTGCACTTTTTTTTGTAAAATTTAAAACTCGATAGCACCTTCATGATAAGTTTAAGGTGTATCTGTATACTTATCCCAATTCACATATATTCACTTTTTTTTTTGGAAGAAGAAGACTTAGTTTTCCGTTCTTTACTTCTTTTGTCCTTCTTCCCATAATTCTTAGAAAGTATTATTTATTCAATGATTGAATGTAACAGCTATAACAAACAATAATATTACTAGTCTTGTTGCATTGGAATATCACCCGAGTCATGTAATCTTTGGAAGTCCCTGTGAAATCAAGAGTTGTGTTTGGGCAGAGCTTAGGATATAAACCGTTGGCAAATAATATATAATACAACACAGGACTAGTATTTATTAGAAATTTGTTTAATGGAAGGAGTATTTAATTCATGGATAAGTTCCAGCTTGAGGAAAGATAATTGAGTAAGCGGAATAAATTTAAGAACTCCTAGGAAATAACAAGACAGAATGTTTGAGAAAAGTTTATAAAATTGGAATATAGCATAGATAGATGAACACCATGTATGCAAGGAAAAACGAACCTTTAATTTTAGGACATGGTATGCAACTAAAACTATTGAAACACAATCTTAGTAATGAAAATGATGAAAGTTTTCAATTGCTTTCAAAAGGAACGTTGAATGATGATACAAGATAATTCAATTAACTACATATATGATTAGTGTGAACTGCTTTAAAACCGCATAAGGATTGGATTAAGCACTTCTCTCATTATGTGTTTAAGCATAAGTTCATAGACTCTTTACTAGGAATTGTAGAATCAATAGTGTGTGATGGCTATATACTTCAATTACTATTCAAATTTTGCTATTTCAATAATAGATCCAAATGTCACAAGAACATCAATGGTAAATAAAAAAAACTTCAAGATACAAAATGATATTTTTTATAGGGAACAACCCACTTTCATTCCTTCTATTAATAACTTGAGCACAAAGCATATAGGCTGTTATGATAGGAGTGATTGGTTTCAAGTTAGGTAAGTTTCTGACTTGAAACCTATCCTGTTAGAATGGATTCTCAATTTTTAGAACCTGGACCTTACCTAATTTGCCCTAGATCCAATGCTAGAATCTACACTAGTTTTCGGGTCTGATTCCAAGGTGTACCCAATAACCTCTCTTTCTTTTGTTCCTTTTTTTTTGTTTCATTTTTACAGCAAAATAATATGAGCAATAAAACGGTTCAAAGTAAATGATAAATGAGAGTCATCGAGCAAAGGTGAGTCAAGAACGAGCAAGGGTTACAAGGCTCAAACAAGAGAGGGCAAGCCGCAAGCAAGCGAGGGGGAGGTTGATTCACGAGCGAGATAGAGATAGTCGTGAAGTGCCTAAGTGAAATTGGAAAGAACAAAAAAAAAATAGATAGAGGGAGAGAGATAAAACAAAAGATGCAAAGAGAAAAATTAGGGTTTTTAGGTTTTATGAAATTGGTTCCAAATTCATTCCGATTTTCGGATGGTTCTTCACTAAGAACAGGGAACCGGACCAAATTCCACTAGTTTTAAACTTTTGGAACCTAAAACTGAACCAGTTCCGGTGAGAATCTAGAACCGGACCAATTTTTAGGGTGGTTCCATCCCGTGGCACAGCTCTACTTCAGGACACAAACATCCCACAAAGCGTGAGGAGGATTACAAAGCCAATTACAAGGAAGGCTCTTGACTCTATGGGCTTTGACAATCCAATCTACTATTTGATTCGATTCTCTAAGGCAGTAGGCGACTAGGATGCTTGGAATTGGGCCAGTAGAGCTTTGCGTTTGGTAATAAGAGCTAGCACATCCCACGCTAGCTTATCTAAGATTCGACATGAATGAAGGCTCTTAAATTCTAAGATGAATATATATGAACTATTACAAGGTTAAGTCAACCACAATTGGTCCAAGAAAACATTTGTTAGATTCAGATAAAGGAGAAACCATTTCTCTATGTGCAAGTACTGCGAAAAGAACATAGCAGTACCAATCAGATGAAATGAGATTTAATTCTTAGAAAGACAGAATTTTTCAATCAGAAAAGGTTCAAAGACCTATAAAAATCAAAAAAGTTGAAAAAATTATTGCATACGAAAAGGGAAAAATAGAATCCAAATTTAATAAGAGTGGCTCAATCAAGTTGAACATTGCAGAAATAGATGGAGGAAAAATACCTACAAGAAATTCATACGAAATTCCTTCTAGGTCAACAAGCTTATCCATTTAAAAACAAGTCATGAGACAATTGGTTGTGATAAGCAATACATCCAACTTATAAGATTGACCCTATAATACTAGAAAAAAATTTACGATTATTTCGGAAAATTCTTCAATCAATCCTAAACATATTGTATGAATATCCGTTTAGTCCTAAACTTTTCAATTTTGCCAATTGAGTCCTAAAATTTGCGTGAAATTTCAATGTAGTCATTTTGGTTAATTTTCGCAGGAAATCTTTGACGTGACGGTGTGCCACGTAGGATACCGGCGTTGCCTAAACTACCACGTTAGCAATTTCCAGCGAAAATTGACAGGAAGAACTACATTGAAATTTCGCACAAAAGTTTATGATTAAATTGGAAAAATTGTAAGTTTATATTTGTACAATAAATTTAGGATTGATTTGGCAAGTTTTCCATGATTATTCACTAGTATAAGTAGAACACCTCCGAGGCCAAGCTCGCCGACATTTTCAAACTTCCAAATATATGTTTCAGAACTTTTTCTTAAGATAGACCGCAAAAATATAAAAGAAGTCAAAGAAGAATGACATGAAAAGAAAATGGTTTGCACAAACTTACGCTCCAAGAGAAAAGAAGGGTTTTCCAAGAACAAAGGTGTGCATAGATAGAGAAAAAGAAAGTAAACATCAAATTGTTTATATTGGTCACTACCTAGGGTAAAACAAAGAATATAAATAACATTGTACATAATTATACATCTTATACCACAGCAGATGTAAATTCTCAGAGGTCAATCCATCTTCCTCTAGTTGTATTAAAACAATGAGAAAACGCTAAAACATCACCATAGATAAAGGTAAAGAAAGATGAATCACTGTATGAAAAATAGAAGGACAGGTATAAAAAAAGGAAGATAAGATAGAAAAATGGGTTAGTATCATAAAAAACCCCAAATTGGTACACTTATAATAAATTTACTCCATACTAAATTTTTTACTATAAAAAATCTCAACACTGGTACACTTGTGATAAATTTATTTTTAACTAACTTTTTGACCACCCAAAATCCCAAATTGGTACATCTGTGATAAATTTACCCTATGTTTAATTGGATTAATGTCATGAAAAACCCAAAACTGGTCCACTTATGTTAAACGGAGGGTAAAATTTCAAACTGATACACCCGTCAACTGTCATGTGTCATCAAACTCAAATTTAATGGTAAAATTTAACGAAAGCTAACGGAGGGTATAATTGTCACAAGTGTACTAGTTTGGGATTTTTTGCTGTCAAAAAAATAGTTTAGGGTAAATTCGTTATAAGTGTACCAGTTTAGGATTTTTCGTGATATTAACCCTAGAAAAATTGGAAATGTTTTTTTTTATTAATAAGATTGTAGAGGATGAAAATTGAAGGTCATTGTATGATTCAAAACAAATCCCAAAAGACGTAAGAACATTGAATAATTGTATTGGCCCGGGATTAAGCTCAAGGAAGGTGACTTTGATGGAATATTTGATAACAGATATATTAAATAGAATGGTAATGTAGTTTTGTGCACTAAAGTAAATGAATAATTGTTCAAAAAATCTAAAACATATTGCATTTTTGTTAATTCAATCATAAACCTTTCAATTTTATCAATTGAGTCATAAACTTTTTCACATTTTGTCAATTGAGTCTCTCTAGCCAATTTTGCCCAAAAAATCGCTAACACGAATGCCAGCCGTCCGACGTGGCATGTTGGCGCTGATGTGGACATTTTAAAAATAACATTTTTACAATATTTTCAAATTTTTTAAATAATTCTTCTGGTATTTTTATGTTTTTTTTTTCCTTTTTTTTCCCTTTTGTTTTTTGACCCAGTGGTTGACAATTGGCCACTAGCCACAGGTGGTGACCGGTAAGGACTAGCCTCGCCAAATTTGGAGAGGTTGAGCCTCGCCTAGGTGACGATGACCTTACTAGGCGTTGCCTTGCCCAATGACATCGGGTGAGGCAAGTGGGTGAGGGTCGTGCTCACCCAGGCCACGACGGCCTTGCTCTTCACCTGGCGTGCCCTTCACCTAGGTGAGGCCTAGCGAGGTTAACCATTGCCCATCTTGCCCGATGTCGCATGAGCCAAGGCTACGCTTAGTAAGGCGATCGTGGCCTTAGTGAGGGTTGGCCTCGTCGGCCACCGCCTGTGGTCCGGTGGCCATTCGTCACCCATCGGCAAAAAGAAAAAGAAAAATTCGAAAATGTATAAAAAAATTTAAAAAAATGTTTATGTTAGCACTGGCCGTGCCACATAGGAAGATTGACGTCCATATCATTGATTTCTAATTAAAAGTAGTCGGATGGACTCAATTAGCAAAAGATGAAAATGTTTATAACTCAATTGATAAAATTGACAAAAAAAATTGGCAAAATTGAAAATTTTAAGACTACATTGGTAAAAATACAATAGGTTTAAGACTTTTTGGAATATTTTCGGTAGAAGAATAGGAATAAAAAAAGGAAGATAAGATAGAGAAATTAGAAATGCTTTCCTTTTAAAAAAAAGATTATTGTAGAGGATGGAAATTGAAGGCCACTGTATGATTTCAAACAAAACCCAAAAGACCTAAGAACATTGAATAATTGTATTGGCACTTGAGAATTTGACGGGATTAAGCTCAATGAATGTGACATTGATGGAATATTTGATAGCAGATATATTAAATAGAATGCTAATGTAGCTTTGTGCACTAAAATAAATGAATGATAGTGACAAGGAATCACATGTGGAGATGGTTCCATTTGGTTTAATCTCTCTCATTGTTGGGTCGCTGATCGACAGACGATAATTGATATTCTTGACTAATGAAAAAGAAGACATCATGTACGTAACAAAGAAAATTTACCAAATTAGTTCTAAACTTTTTAATTTTGTCAATTTAATCCTAAATTTTTTGATGATTTTCTATTATAGTCATTCTGGCTGATTATCACCAGAAATCGCTAACATAGTGGTCTAGCCATTGCTGACAGTACTACATGGCGCGGTCGGTAGTTTGTGAATGAAACGTCATTTTTTCCTTTTTTTTTGTTTTTCTATTTTTTTTTCTTTCCTTCTATTAAACACATAGATTGGGTTAAGATGTTTCCATCTCATTCAGCACATAATAGATGCATTGATGCTGCTCAGCTCGTCCACAAAATGAGAGGGCTTAGAAAGAAACTGGGCTCAGATGGGCGGCCACAGCATGTTCTTTTGAGCTTGGTCATCATCATTCGAGCAGCGAAGAGAAGATGAAGGTCAACCCAACTGGAAGATTTTAATGCAGGGAGCCCTCAACTAGATCCTCATTGGTGCGCACTCACCTTAATCAATATGTTCACAAGAAAAAAATGTTAGATGTACTAAGAAACGTTGCATTGCATGAAAGTAGACGTTATAATTTGGAGGAACACGTACACGATTGCAATAAGACCAGACTCTGTCCTGCAGCTATGCATTCTATGTGATCTCTAAGGTCCTATTTTCTGTTTTGGTGATCAAGAATGTCTATAGGCAACCCTCGGAGAAGGCGGTTGTCAGATGATTTGGACTTTGATGGAGTTGACGATGTCGTAATTAATACGAGGGGTTTTTTTTTTTGATAACCCAGGGAACCCCTGCACGGCCGACAGCCGGGAGGTAAACCCTGGGGGGAACACGTGCTAGCCACCACACACGTGCCACCGGTTAAGTCACCCTGCGGCGCCCGGGATTCGAACACTCAACCTTTTGCAAGAGGAAGAGTGCCCGCGCCAGCAGCGCCACCCAGGCGGGTGGTATTTATCCTAAATACGAGGGGTTAATACCATGAAAAGTTCTAAATTAGTACACATGTGATAAATTTATCATAAATAAATTTTTTGACTACCAAAAACCCCAAATTAATACACGTGAAACAAATATGTTCCAAACTATTTTTTGACCACTAAAAACCCCAAGCTGGTATACTTATGACAAATTTTCCTCCAATAAATTAAATTAATATCACGAAAAAACACAAAAATTGTATACTTATGACAAACGAAGGGGTAAAACCCCAAATTAATATATCTATCAATTGCCACGTGTCATCCAACTCAATATTTTGACAATAAAATTGAATGAAAACTAATGAAGGGTAAATTTATCACAGATGTACGAGTTTGAAGTTTTTAGTGGTCAAAAAATTAATTTGAAGTAAATTTACCATAGATGCACCAATTTGAGATTTTTCGTGATATTAATCCTAATACGAATGTGTATCCTACGGATCAAACTGCTTGATGAGCACACGGCATAACGATAGAGATTCATCATCCAACTTTTTCCTTTGCCATATCCATTTGTAGGACAACTTATGAAAAGCCTTTGTAAATATTTAGGACATTCAAGAGAGAGAAAAAGAGAATCAATAAAGACAACATTTTTACTCAATTGGGTTAACTTTATAAGTTATTAGAGGAGGGTATTTATACCCGAACAACATACATAGAAAAGGAAATTAGCTATCTTAGAGAATCACGAAATATTAAATAAGATCCCTAATATCTAATAATATCTCTAGCAATATTCTCTAACAAGGAATTATCCAGTCTCCATAAATATACTTCATCACTCCCCCTCAAGTTGTAGTACCCATCTTGCATATGACTAGTGCAACTTTCTTCGAAAGTCTGTGATCATATGCCATGTAAGCCGGACCTTACACTAAACAAATCAGATTTGACAAGTGCTAAAGCAAACACATGCTTGGAAAGTTGACATATTTCTCATGCAACCTTGATAGAATCGCATGAACACCAACTTGAATTGTAGCAAACTAATCTACAGCACCCTACAGTGTTCATCTTTGGCTACTCGATGAAGGCATGCTTGACTTCGACGCTCACAACTACCGAGATACTTGATGACATCGCTTATGATGCTCTCACTTTGTCACCTCTAACGCTGTTAATATATTCTTTCACTTTTTATGCATGTGGAAGCGTGTAAAATCAAAGAACAACTCGAGACATGTAAAATTTAAAGTGACACACGCGGAAAATATAAACGTGGCGATCTCATTTTCATTTCTTATATATGTACTTAGGAAACCAAGGTCGGGGTACATTGGGGAAACAAAAAGGGTCCTGCCGCCCCTGACCACACCAAAAGTTCCATCATTCATATCCTCCCAACCTGTAAGCACATATATACAACGTCGCCTATCCATCACCCACAGTATGTCCAAAAATCATTGTTTGGTCTCCAAAAATGCTACTCCACCATCCTCTGGAAATCAGGATCGATAAACTCAGTAATATGACTGGAGAAATCGATAGGGGCACCGTAGCTAATCAAGGTGGAGGCAAGCAAGATCGCCATGACTACTAATCTGAAAGAGGATAGTTGACAACCGGTGAGCATAAACTCGGCAAGTAAAATGTTTACCAATCTATACTATATAAACCTATCACCACACATGCAAGGAAAACTCCAAATATAAAATATATGAAATCATTTTTAAAATGAACTTGTCTGAGTACCTTCTTCAAAACCAAAGTAGTAAGTTGGCATAAAAAGGAAGACCCTAGGACAAGTGAACTAGAAAATGCAATTGAAACATAGAAATACAAACAATCACTTTTGATTCAATAACTCATGCCACAACATCCTTCGGGGAACCAGTTACCCCCCGGATATCTCACTTCCACCATGGCATTGCGAGGACATCTGGGGACCCCTGTTACCCCCTAGGCATCCGAAGGAACCCATTACCCCTCCAGGCATCTCAACTCTAGGGTATTGTCGTCATAAGGACCAACAGAACAGTCACACTTACAATTCCACACAAGTCTCAACATATACAATGCAACAATTTAGAAAATGTCATTTGCAATTGCTAATGCAAAGGAAACATCTCACTAGAAAGCTCAGAGTGTGTACATTACATCTCCAGGAGATATCAAATCGAGATTCCAACGTTTTCACCTAAGAAATAGTGAATAATTGCAAAAAGGTAAAACTGGGCAGCTTTGCGCCGTTTTTGAAATTTGATTTAAATATATAGTATATGAACTCCAAAAATTCTAAAAATTTTTGAATATGTCACAGAAGATACCTTGATAAACATTTTTCATGAGAACTAAAAGTCTAAATATTTTTGTAAATGCCTCGTTTATTAGCTCAAAGTCAGATCAAAACTGGCCCACTGGAATAGAATGATTGAACTTCAAGAAATACTCGTCTCGCAAACCAAACCTTTTCAAAACACTTCTAATATTTTATACGTTGTAGACATGGATTTCTTTAATAACTTTTGTGAAGGAAATATGTCCAATTTCGAACTGGAAATGTTTATAAAAATTCGATAAGACATAACAGTAATTGATTTTACTGTACTTGACAGATTTAACACGGTAAGAAATAGGGTCTTCGTGCAACCCATTTGAACTTAGAAAAATCTGAAGTTAAAGTATATTATACTCGAAGATGTTTTGAACAACTTTCATGAGAAATTTTCCCAAAATTCGACCCACAAAAAGCTCTATAAAAATGGAAAATGGTAATGGTCCAGCAGTACCGATTCTGGAAATCAAAGCAAAAGTTCAAGAAGTAACCCAAAACTTGAACCATACGAATTTTTGTTCAAGAAACCCCCAAACCAGAAGCTAACCTCCACATGCACCATCCATCTCCATCAAGATTCAGCAAAATAAGTTTAATTCACAACTTGAATCCACGAATTACGCATTAAATCACCATTCAAACCGAAAATTACACATGCAAGGCTGCGCCTACTCAAGTTCAAACCGAAAGTTGCACATGCAAGGGCCACGCCGAGCAATAAGGGATTTACACAGCATAGATTAGAAAACATTTGCTTGCTTATTGATACTCGGATTCCTGCGAATCTTCGTTGATCGACCAGCGTTCTTGCGGGCGGAGTGACGCGCGTCTGTGCTGTACAAACGTTGGCCGAGCGAGTGAGCATGAGTGGTGAGTGGCCGGGAGCGTGAGTGTTGCCCGAGATGAAGAAAACCGAAGGAAAGGAAGAAAGAAAGTTGCTGGTTGCCTGTGAGCGTTCGAGAGTGTGGGCGACCGAGTGCGACGTGGGGAAGGCAGCGGCATGAGCAGGTGGCAAGAAGGAAGAAGAGAAACGGTGGTCAATGGGCAGCAAGGTGGCAAGAGGAAAGAAGAGGGAGTGGCAAGGTGGGTCAAGGGGAAGAGAAAACGGTTTTGAGTGACCATGGGAGAGCTAGGTGTCAAGTGGTGGCATGAATAGAGGAAGTGATGTAGCTGATGGTGGCATCTATGGTGATCCAGGCGTGGAGGTTGGAAAATGAAAGGGAAGTGGCCAGCGGCAGAAGTGGAAAGGGATGTTAGCGGCTGGTGTCCCGGCGGTGATGGCGCAGCGATGGAAGGGTCGCGCAGTGGCTAGTGTGGCAATGACGTGGTGATGCGGTGGTGAAAATAGTGATTGTAATGGTGATGACGCAGTGATTTCCAAACTTTCCGAAATTGCCACTTCCCAACTTCCACCTATGAACGTTCTTGTCGGCACCATTTATTCGTTCACTTTGTTCGTTAAACAAACCAACGAAACTTTGGGATGTCACATCACCCGTGTTGCTCCATGAAGGTATGCTCGACTACGGTGCTCACAACTACTTAGATATTGGATGGCCACTTCGCTCGTCGATGATGCTTGCAATTAGAAGAAAGTACCACAGCGAATAAGCATTGTTGAGTGTTGATAAAATCGGGAAGTTACTAAAAATAAGACGACTAAAGACAACATAAAGGAATAAAAGGCCAAATTAGGAAGAAAATGCTAAGGTTTGATTTAATTCCTTCTCTCTTGGTGGCTCTGATACCATGTAAATATTTTAAAATTTTCAAGAGAGAGGAAAAGAGAATTAATAAAGACTACATCTTTACTCAATTGGCTAAGTTATTAAAGGGTATTTATACCAAACAATATACATAGGAAAGGAATTTAACTATCTTACGGGAATCGCAAAAATTAAATAAGATCCCTAACATTTAATAACATCTCTAATGATATTCTCTAACAAGGAAATCTCTAATCTCTGTAAATATACTTCATCATACTCCAATTTTTGTGCGTCAGCTCACACATCTTCCTTCTAATCTCTATTCCACTTTCTTTCTAGGACATGAAGTCCATCACGGGTACTCGAGATCACACTTACAGTGCTAAGTGGGTCAAGAATGGCAGTGACGTAATTCTTCTAATCCTCCGGGGCCAATGTGTGTACTAGCGAAAGAGAAGATTTCTTTATGGGAGGGTAACGTAAACGAAGATATTTTATGTTGCAGCCATTGGCCCATTCTCAGTCTCACCGAGCCTTCAACATTCAAACTCCCTCTCTCTCTCTCTCTCTCTCTCTCTCTGTGGGGCTCTACTGCTAGTAGTAAGTGCCAACCCTGTGCCGTGCAATTAATTACGAGGCGCGAGGCTTTCATTGATGCCAAGCTAAACAGAGGTTGCTTTTCACATCGTCGGGTCAGTGTCCGAGGTCCGAGGGCTTTGATTCAGCTGGTTGCGTTTCTCACCATCTCACGCATCAGAATTAAATGCGAGGATCGCGTTGCAGGATCCGATTGCCGATTGTTATCGATTCTGCAGTTTCCTCGGCTGTGCTGCTTCGCGAAGTAAATTGCTGTAACTCCTCCATTTGAAATAGCCAACGCAGTCCAGTTCCGGCAGAGAAGAAGGAAGAAGAAAGAAAAGATGAGACCCAAGATTTACATCTTGGGCGACTCCATCACCGAAGAGTCCTTCGGCGGCGGTGGTTGGGGCGCTTTGCTTGCCCACCATTTCTCTCGGACGGTAACAGTTTCCTCGTCTGGTTTTTTCGTCTTTTTCGAGAAGAAAGATAAAATGAATTTAATTCGTGACGTAACTATTGTTTTTGCCTCGCTTGTCTTGGAAAAACGCTTCCTTCGAGTGTTGTGGCCTCATATTTGATTGTGATATATACTGATTTAGTTCTTTATTCTTTTATTTTGGAAGTTTATATTGAGTGATTTAGATTGATTAACCCTAAGTTGAATGTGGATCACTTAGGCGGATGTGGTGCTGAGAGGGTACAGTGGCTACAACACGAGGTGGGCTCTGAAGGTGCTGGACAAGGTTTTCCCGGCGGCAGGCAGCAGCGATGACGCGCCGCTCGTGATTACCGTCTTCTTCGGGGCGAACGACGCTTGCCTCCCGGATCGGTGCTCCGCCTTCCAGCACGTGCCCCTCCATGAATACAAGCAAAACCTCCACTCCATCATCTCCACTTTCAAGGTACGTTACCATCTCTGTGAATTTCCTTGTCCTCTATAGTTGTCGATGCACGCACATACCCACTTGGCCTCGTTGTTCCTAATAAGTTTAATTAAGTGGCATCAGTCGCATGCGAAGAGACGACGGTGTGATGAAGTGGATGGTGCAGGTAGGGACAAGAGAAGTGACTGGTTGGAGGGAGTGACTTCTATATAAAGAGATAAAATAAAACTTATATTATAAGACTGACGACGTATGTTTTAATATTTTTAAGGCTACTATTCCTAGAGTATGGTGCACATGTAGACAACATTATTGTTGGCAATTTTGAATTTCCTAAAAACCATACAAACTATAATTATTCACAAAATTCATTTGTAAAGAGATATAGCCAACTCGCTTAGATGCTTGAGCATGTTCAAGTTATTTTAAAAGTTATTTATAGTTCGGCACATTATTTTTTGAATCCATTCCTTTTTAACTATGTTGTATGACTTCTTTCTAAAAATCAAAATGGGTTTAAAGTCCAAATATCCTCCATGCATCTGATGTGTTTGGATGAGGGGACGATAGATTAGGGATGCTTGGAACAGTAAAAAAACTGAGGTTGTTAAATTATTATGAGTCCTCAAATTCTCGTCGTTGGAGAAACTATCGACGACAAAATGATAAACTTGAAACTGACTAATAAGAATATCATTCTTGTATCTTATCTTAAATTTATAGAGATTGAAAACTGTTGGGCTCGACCTAATTCCTATCGTTTTCTTCTACCCCTTTTCTTGACTTCCATTTTACGTAAAACTCCCACTACAAAGTGAAAGTGGAATGCCTCACCTTTTCACCTTCTTTCTTCTTTCTGACACCTCCACCCAAAATTAATCCCAAAAGAAAAAAACCAAAAAAGTCCACCCAAAAACTACAGTGGCCATAACTGGGGGAGGTGTTATTTTTGACTAATGCTCGCATGCGGCTCATACGGGGTGGGTTAACGTAGGTCGGGAGTACTCATAAGCATCTTAGTGAATGCATCTCCGAGTTTTGGTGGTTGGTCTAGGAAAAGAAAGATGTGAGCAGATCAAGATCGTTAAACAACAGGTCTTACAAGTTTCATAGATTTACGTGGTTTCTTTCCACTTATCAACTTAAGTATTTTTGTTGAACTTTCTAACATAGTATGAGAGTTAGTGCTATTCCTTTCACTTATGTGTATCCACCCCTATTAGTCAAATTAGTCAATTTCCAGGTGCAGCTCCAAATCTGGCTTTACACGTAAGATGGGTGTTGAAATATAGTCGTGCATCATTTGACAATGGTTTAAATTTTGGGTTTGGACTTTCTAATAAAGATCATGAATCGAAAAATTTGTTAGTATGTGGTTCGGGTGAATGCATCTCAAGATCATTTCGCTAAACATGACGTGATAAGTCTAATGAGATCTATCAGGTTCAAATGATTCGATATTTTTGAACGCGTGCACTGGTTTTTCTAATTTATATAAAAAGGAATGGTGCCAAAAAGACTCTGGGTGCGTGAGGCCCAGTTGTCGCTATTGATGTTTCCCACGCACCCTCTGCTTCTATGAAAATGGGGCTCGATTCATCTTTTGGTGGTGAGATCAAGCTCGAATGCGAGAGCAAGCGCCTGTCATTCTCACTGCCCTCCTTTTTGACAAAAAAGTAGAGAGATTGCATCGCATCGCAATTAGTGTAGTTGGATGGTCCAGCCTATCACGAGATCTTTTCTTATCAAAAGAATTGCATGCTTAGGATCATGAGCGTGGTTCCTTTTGTTGATTTAATTATTTGACTCCTTCTATAGGCTCGGTATTGATGAGCTTTATGATGTCAATGGACCCACGATTTTGGTGTTTACAATAATGGCACATAGTGCCTTAGGGATGGCGAAAAATCCCCGCCCGTAGGGTGGTGTGGGGGCAAGACGGGGACGAAGCCGCTGCCCACGCGAGGCATGGGGTGGGAATAGAATCTCCCCACAGTCCCGCCCCGCTCTTGCTGCTCGGCATTGTCCACATTTTCTAGCTCTCTTTTTTTGGCTGTCTTTCGTCATGAGCTATAATGTCATTACTAAGTTTCATTCACCATATATCTCTCTGACCTCATCTAGAATTTAACAGATATATTTGCTAACAGCATCTCTTCATATCTCGTTCCTTTGAAGTTGTTTCATGCGCCTCGCCTTGCCCACGTCAATAGATCATCCCGCACAGGGTGTGTGCCGGGCTACTCTTTTGAGGCGCGGGGGGAAGGTTGACCATCCCTACATTAGCGAGTTGGTATGGTTTTTAGAACAGAGAAACCGTGAAGTTGTCTTTGTCCCTCGATGACACGGTGGTCATGGCCAGGAAGTATTTTACACACTCTAAGTCTAACCATATCAGTGTCGTCTTGGTGATATTGTTATCTTGTGTTTGATTGATTCTGACCACCACTTTTCTCAAGAAGCGCAATATAACTTCTCTTGTTCTGAAACATGGTGATCTAATTTGAGTTGGTCAGTGTTACTGGGTTCCCATTCTACTAGCAGCTTCATAGCTTTCAGTGCTTGGCCATTCAGTCTTTTCCAATTAGGTTAATTTTACATATTTGAAGTCACTGTCCCGATAGATTAATAGATCTACAGTTATACGATTGATGATTTCTTTAGGATTAACAAACATCAAGTTTAATTTTTTATTAGGCATGGCTAATCAAACTTCTTATGCCATGTGATTTAAATGTGCACTTTTTACAATTCAAATAGCAGGTGATGTTTGGTTACAGTCTTCAAGGACACTTAAGTATTTGTTTTCCATTGATAAAGTAATGAAGCCTGGGACTGACAGATGTATTGTGATCATCTTATCACTCTTAAATGGCTACTCAAGCAAGGAACTGCAAATGCGCAGTATTAGCATGATTAAAGCTACAAAATATGCATACATAATTACATAAATATTTATTTATGGGCTTCTTAAGTGAATAAGTTTTTTAGAGCTTGTTGATCTGAAAACCCTAATCCCTATATGCTTCATCCAAAGATGACCTAGGAGGGATCAGTATTCATGGTCATAATTTGCTCAATGGCTGTTGTGCTTTCCCCTTCAATCAGTTGAGTGAACTGGCTTCTGCAGTTGCAGAAGTATTAAAACTGAATTCGAAGCTTCCTACACCATAAATATTATCTAAAATGAAGATCCGTGGACCAAGTTTGTTAGTCTCTAAGAGACGTAATCAAGTAGAATTCCCTGATCCTAAGTTTTGTTTCGTTTTTATTAATTGTAAATGGAATAAGCTAAGCATCATGTAATTGTGTTCCTGATATTCTCCTCAGTTTCATCACCTCTTTCGTTTACCAATTTTCAGAAGCGATGGCCCAAGACTCAGATTCTTCTCATCTCTCCTCCTCCAATCGATGAAGATGCTCGCCTCAAGTACGTATTCTTTGTCATCTAAAGTTTCAATGTTTCTCATGCACTTACTGATGTTGTGTATTAATATTACTTTTGCCTTTGGGTCATTACTGGTGTTGTGCGGTGACATATGTCCATTTGCTGAATTTGGTTATTTGACTTATCTAGAAGTAACTTATGATGGAGAGAGCTTTTGAGTAGAATTCAATGGTGATGCAGATTTCCTTATGTCGAGAATCCGATGGGCATGCCTGAAAGAACTAATGAAGCTGCCGGTGCGTATGCTAAAGCTTGTGTTTCTGTAGCAGCGGAATGTGGGCTTCCAGCTGTCGATCTCTGGACCAAAATGCAACGGTTCCCAGATTGGGGAACGGCCTGTCTAAGGTACTATACTAGTCTACACAACATATCTATTTCAGTCAAAGAATTAGAATGCAATTTCGCATGTTGTGGCCACATTCTTCCGACATTCCGGTGGTTCAAAATTCTACATGGTGACGGCAGAAACTGTTAATTGCTCTTATCATTGTGATTTCTTTCTATTCTTCTAAAGTGTAAACATACTGCATATGCGCTGAAAAAAAAATTACGGATATAATGGACTCTTCTCCAGAGAGAGCAGATTTTACTTTAATTGAAGAGAGAGGGTGTCCATGTAAATCTAAATCAATTTTTAGGTTTAATTTGCTGATTATGTTGTTCTAGTCGGCAGATTGCCTGCTTCCAGAAAGAATTAGGCTTTTATTTCTCGAAAGACGTTGGACTGGTGACAATCGTACAATATGCCGAGTTTGAAGTGATTACTCAATATATTCTCATTGACCCGATATCTGCCTTGAGTAAATAATATTATGCACCTGTCTTTTTATGTAATTGTTTTTTTTTTTGGTAAAGGTAAGTATCTTTTTATGTAATTGTTAGTTCGTATTTTTATGTACTTTTTGCAAACAAAAAATGCAGGGATGGTCTACACCTTACACAGACTGGGAATAGGATTGTGTTTGATGAAGTGATCATGAAGCTGAGGGATGTGGGCTTGAGCTTGGAAAGCTTGCCAGTTGATCTTCCCTTGATTGGTGATATTGATCCAAGCAATCCCCTCAAATCTTTTGAAAACTGAAAAAGACTTTTGTTATAGCTTGGGTCAATTTGCTTCTTTGTATTAGGGTTTGGATAATACTAACACTATCTTCATGATCTGTCATGGTCTAGTCTTTTGTAGAGGACAGTTATTTTGGTCAACTATGATGCCTAGTTTCCGAATATTTATGATATAAGTGCTTGTACATCAATAAATGTGGATCATAGTACTTCTGTACCTCATGTGGAGACCGACCTCATCAATGGATCTATAAGTACATTGGATGGGATCCATAGTCATATTTGGTAATCTAAATCTCCAAACTTGCTCACTAAACGTTGATACTTGTCCACTCCATTGGTTCCTCGCCCACATCCGATACAAAGCTAAACACTAGACCATCCAACCCTTCTCGCCGTCCGTCCCTCTATCACTCTTATCATCTACCTCAACTGCCATGACTCATCGCTATCCTCTCTCTCTCTCTCTCTCTCTCTCTCTCTCTCTCTCTATGAAGTCTCGATATTGTATATGACGTCTTGTTCGACGTTTTGTCATCATTATCAGGATCTAGCTGAGACATTGAGGGTGACACAAGATTTGGCGGAGGCACCTCCCCTGGAGCTCCTTTGCATCGACGAACCTTGTGCACAGCGACAAGATGGAGCCAATGTGCTGCGACAAGCTTCATCATGGCCAACTAGCTCGATGCTAGTGTATGATCTGCAAGTTAATGTGTGCGTGGCAACAAAGCTCCATCATGGCCAACTACCTGAGCTCGATGCTGAGAATTAATTGTTTCCCAACAATTTGACCAACTCCTTTATCAATGACCTCAGGAGGAGGCTTATTAAGCTGCTTTCGCTAGATAAACAGGCTCATAACGGGAGAACTATTGAAGAATTAGCAAAGTGCCCTAGAAGTACCTGTTTTCATAATTCCCCGAACAAGACACCCTTATTCTCGATTGGAAAACAATGATGTTACCAACACCGATCGAGATTCATCAATAGTGTACAAGAAAAGAAAATTGCAGAACTGCTATGGAAAAGTTGTCCCATTTTCTTCCGCACGGGCTTCTTATTCACAACTGGAAATCTTATGAAAAATTTGTACCAGATAATCACGAATTGTGTTGGCAAGATTTTTGTCTCCTATTCTTGGAATGGAGATATTTTTGCTATTATATTATTCTTGTTTCCTATTTCTGGTGATTCCTTCCTTATGTAAAATGGTTGCCTGTTGCCTTGTTGAAACAACCGTATACTGTATATATATGATGAATAATGACAGACCTACTCTCCATGAAAAAAAGAAGGAAGAGAGGGGGAGTTTTTTTTGTCCGTGGATGTAGGCATATTGCTGAACCACGTTATTTCCTTGAGTTATTATTTGTGTGTTTGATCCTGCTAAACTTCAACATGGTATCAGAGCAGGTTGTGTTTTGATTTGCGTTTACTATTCCGTCTTTGTGTTCCAACAATCGGGTCCTTCTCCCAATCGATTACAATTTTTTGTTTTTTTGTCTGCATTGCTGCTTGTTCTGAGGCATGGATACGAAACAAGATGAAGTCTCTGGATCTGATCCTTTAAAGGCGGTTGTTCATGAGTCACACAGCCAACGTCTGACTTCCTTGTTGCTGAATGGAAACAACTTCCTTCCTTGGTCTCGTGCTGTGACTATTGCCCTTGGTGGAAGGTCTAGGCTCGGACAAATCAATGGGCGGACCCCTGCTCCGCCGGCGGGTAGCCCAAAATTTGAAGAGTGGCAAGCTAATGACCACAATGTTATGACATGGATATTTAACTCCATGGAAACCCGCATCTATGAGATATTCGCATATTCAGACTCTGCTCAGACTTTATGGGAGTCGTTGTGTGAAGTGTATGGACAAGAAAATAATGCGTCTAGGATCTTCGAGTTGCAGCAGGGGATTGCTAACTCCAAGCAAGGTTCAAATCAATCCTTTACTGAGCATCTAGGAAATCTGAAGAGACAATGGGATGAACTCTGCCAATATAGGCCCCCTACTAATATTGTTGCCGACTACATCAAACGAGAAGAGCTAGATCGCATTTTTCAGCTTCTGGCTAGCCTCAAGCCTGAGTTTGAAGAAACCAGGAGACAAATATTGACTGGTCCACAAATGCCATCCTTCAATGCCGTGTGTTCTATTATTCAGAATGAGGAAATAAGACGAAGGGTGATGCAATCAGATCGTGTGTCACTACCAGATCCTGTGGAGCATTCAGCCCACAACGTGGCTAGCAAGCCTAGGCAAGGTGATTTGGTCACGTGATTCATCAAAGGCAAAAACAAGAAACCCATCCGTTTTCATTGTGATCACTGTGATCGTGATGGTCACTCTAAGGAGAGATGCTGGTCTCTTCACCCTCATCTTCGCCAAAACAAGGAGAAGGGGCCGAACGCCAATGTGGTTATTCAAGGAAATTCGGCAAATATTCAGACGAAGCTTGATTCTTTGACTGAACAAGTGCAGCAGCTGATTCAAACGCATGGGCTTGGGACGAATACTGCTAACAAGGAGTTTGGGAATCTTGCCACAACATCTGGTAATGAGTATGCACTTTCTGTTTTTTTCTAAAACACGATTTATTGTGGATTCTGGAGCCACGGATCACATGTGCAGCTCCTCAAATATATTGTCTCATACTGGTTATAGCACTTTGCATCCTCCTATTACAGTTGCTAACGGGGTGCAGGTTCCCACACGAGGAGTGGGACAAATTAAATTTTTTTCGAAGGAATCAGAAGCTTTGTTGGTTCCTGAACTATCATCAAATTTGATGTCTGTAAGCAAGTGTACTAACCAATGGAATTGCAATGTTATTTTTACCCCTCAAAAGGTGCTCTTTCAAGATCGCACCACCAGGAAGATGATTGGTGAGGGGCAATTGCAAGACGTGTTATACACCTTGGAGCTTCATAATGCAGCTTTGACAACAATAAAAGGAGGAGGAGACAATTCGCGAGTGTGGCATTGGCGTATGGGTCGTCCATCCGACCGAGTATTACATGCTCTTGATGTGTCATTTCATCATGATTCAAGTAGTTGTGATCCTTGTCACTTTGCCAAACAACATAGGTTACCGTTTCCAAATAGCAATAATAGATCTACTGAATTGTTTTCTATTATTCATTAGGATGTTTGGGGTAATTCACCCGTTGATTCTAAGGAGGGTTTCAGATATTTTATTACATTCATTGATGATAAGTCTCGTGCTACATGGATTCGCCTTTTAAAATCCAAGACTGAAGTTCTTATTGTCTTTCAAGAATTTTGCAACATGGTGAAAAATCAATTTAATACCTCTGTGAAGATACTGTGCACCGACAATGGTACTGAATATACTAATAAGAGTTTTCAAGCGGTCTTGAGTAGTTTGGGTATCATTCATCAAACATCTTGTGTTGGGACGCCACAGCAAAACGGTGTAGCAGAACGGAAAAATCAACACCTCCTTGAAGTTACCAGGGCCCTATTATTTTCAGGAAACATGCCTAAATCATATTGGGCAGATGCTGTTCTAACTAGTTGTTATTTGATCAATAGGTTGCCTAGCCGTGTTTTGTCCTATGTGACCCCTATGGAGATCTTGTATGGACGGAAGTTTGATATTTCTCATTTATGAATCTTTGGCTACGGTTGCTACGTCCACTCTCAAAATGGTGGAAAACTAGATCCCCGGGCTCGGAAGTGTGTATTTGTCGGCTACTCTTCCACAAAAAAGGCCTACAAATGCTATGATCCCAGTACTAAGCAAGTTCATTTTTCTCGTGATGTGTTTTTTGACGAGGCCCACATGTTTTTTTCCAACAGGGCTCAAATTCAGGGGGAGGACAACTATCAAGACTTTTCTACCGAATTTGAGCCCGTTCCTATCCCTATAGTGGTTGGCAACACCAACCATAAACCTAAAATTCAAGAGGTTGAAACTGGGGCTGTTGCGGAAAATCTCCAAGGGGATGGGACTGTTATCGAAAGTCAGGAAGTTGGAGGTATTAGGCACTCGTCATCAGAATCAAGTGTGTCAGCACCTAGTGAAAATTCTGAAGCTGCAGGTGAAGAGTTGATAAATGAGACTTCAACAGCAGAGGTTCAAGCACCTATTTCTGTTCGCAGGTCAACTCGTATCCCTAGACCTTCAACCCGTCTTCGGGATTTTTCTACCTTTCATACAATTCAGCACCCCATTCAGGATTTTGTTGGATATGACAAAGTATCTTACAGTTATTTGAGTTTTCTGTCTGCCATTGAAGAACAACAGGAGCCCAAGAGTTTTGAGGAAGCAAATAAGAAAAGCGTGTGGATTAAGGCAATGAAAGATGAGATTGAGGCACTGAATCGGAACTAGACCTGGGAGTTGGTGCAGCTGCCAAGAGGAAAAAAGACCGTGGGATGTAGATGGATTTATAAGATCAAATATAATAGTGATGGCACGGTTGAGAGGTACAAAGCTAGGCTTGTCGCCAAAGGGTACACCCAAACCTACGGCATAGACTATAAAGAAACATTTGCTCCGGTGGTTAAGATGAATACAGTACGAGTACTTATGTCTGTAGCAGTTAATCATGGATGGCCTTTGTTCCAAATGGATGTGAAGAATGCCTTTTTACATGGGGACTTAGAAGAAGAAGTCTACATGGATTTACCACCTGGGCATTCATTACAGGGTAAGGATGGAACTGTTTGTAAACTGAAGAAAGCTATCTATGGCCTTAAACAGTCACCTAGAGCTTGGTATGGCAAGCTTAGTGCAGCACTTATCAGATTCGGGTTCAAAAGAGGTGCTTTTGATTCCTCTATGTTCACTAAGTCAAATGACCAGGGTATTGCTATTATTCTTGTGTATGTTGATGATTTGGTCATTACAGGTAGTAACCAACCTGGGATTGAAGCACTCAAGCGTCATTTGAGTAAGGAATTTGATATCAAAGACCTTGATAGTTTACGTTATTTTTTGGGCATTGAATTGGCACATTCTTGCAAAGGACTGTTTTTATCCCAGAGAAAATATGTTCTTGATTTATTAAAAGAGACTGGTAAGTTGGGAGTTAAACCTGCAAGTGTCCCTATGGAGTACAACAGCAAAGTTGTTTCTAATAGTGTACCACTGCAGGATGTTGGTCAGTTTCAACGTTTAGTAGGACGCTTGATTTATTTAACTATCACTAGACCCGATATTGCATATGCTGTTAGTTATGTGAGCCAGTTTATGCATAATCCCACTGAAGGTCACATGGGATTGGTGGATCATCTTCTTCGGTATTTGAAAGCTTCACCATGAAGGGGAATCTTGATGAAGAACAATGGTCACACAGATATAGAGGGTTACACTGATGCAGATTGGGCTGGAAGTCCGGTGGATAGAAAATCCACAACTGGTTTCTGTACGTTTGTTGGTGGTAATATTGTCACTTGGAAGAGCAAAAAACAAACAGTTGTTGCACGTTCAAGCGCAGAAGCCGAGTATCGCGCTATGGCCACCACTACTAGTGAAATTGTGTGGCTGCGTTTTTTACTTCAAGAATTGGGATGTAAGCCTACAACTACACCTACAAAGCTGTTTTGTGATAATCAAGCTGCAACTCACATTGCTTCAAATCCGGTCTTCCATGAGAGAACCAAACACATAGAAGTGGATTGTCACTTTGTAAGAGAGAAGGTTCAAGATAAAACAATTGAGACTTCGTACATTCGTAGTGAGGATCAACTTGCAGATGTCTTCACCAAAGCGTTATCAAAAGGAGTTTTCCAAACTGTGGTGGACAAGTTGACCTCCGACGAAGTTTTCGCCCCAACTTGAGGGGGAGTGTTGGTAAGATTTTTGTCTCCTATTCTTGGAATGGAGATATTTTTGCTATTATATTATTCTTGTTTCCTATTTCTGGTGATTCCTTCCTTATGTAAAATGGTTGCCTGTTGCCTTTGTTGAAACAACCGTATACTGTATATATGATAAATAATGACAGACCTACTCTCCATGAAAAAAAGAAGGAAGAGAGGGGGAGTTTTTTTTGTCCGTGGATGTAGGCATATTGCCGAACCACGTTATTTCCTTGAGTTATTATTTGTGTGTTTGATCTTGCTAAACTTCAACAAATTGTCACTTGTTTTGTTCTAGATGTTAATACTTAAAACTCTTCCTAATCTCGAGCTCTAAAAATGAAGCTCGAGAATCATATTATTGGTGACAAAAAATCGGAGTGCAGAAAGATGCAATCACCATAATTAAGCATGTTTGGATAACTATTTCTCCCAAATGCTGGAATTTTACTGACAATAAACCGAAAATCTGTTCATGTGAATATCTGAATATATTCCGGATACGTTACTTTTGCACTGTAATTTGCTCTTGCATTATCAACTTCACTAACGAGATCATTCACTCAGACAATATCAACTCAACATGAAATTAAGTAAAGCTTAGCAACCGTAGGTAGATCAAAGTCATTGAATTTCAGCTCTCAACAGCTTCATCAAGCCATGCCATGGGAGCTGCAGCGGACTCTCTATTCTCATCCATGTTCCCATATGGTATCTTCATATTTTCGAAGCTAATCCATACGGATGCAATTTATTTTTAAAGTTGTGGTTCAGTACATTAACAGTTGAAGTTGTTGAGAAACCATTTAAGGCATGATATGGAGACAGAGGATCTTCGTCCCATTCTAGGAAAAAGTTGGAGGTATATAGTGATGTTGAGGGTCGGGTCCTTCCGGTGCAACCCTATCCCTGTCCATCATTGCCGTTCTCTTGCTCGGCTTCACGTTGAGAAACCCTATTTTGCGAAACAAGGACCGGCTATCAACCCTGTCAACCGTCTTCCCCCTGGCAGACTGAATCTTCTAGGCTAAGCTTACAGGGAAAGCAAACTATTTGAATCGAGAACAATTTGGAAATTGAAGGACCTACCCATTTGGCACCTAGACAAACAATTATGATCCAACTCTTTTGTCTGATTGAAGATGCTGTCATAGGTTCGAGCATTCATCTGGGTCACAAAACCTAACTGGGTAATTGTATTAGTCCTTTATATTTTCCAGTCTACATACATACATACATACATACATACATGCATGCATGCATGCATATACAAAGCCACGTATGTATCTGCCACCGTATGCATATCCAGTTATGTGGAAAGGTAGATCAAGACTAATGCTTCTTTGACTTTGATTTCGGATTATTGTAACAATAACAGACAAAATCTGTCTATGGACAAATTGGTTTCGATTGAGGAGTGGCGAGCAAAACGACAAGACAAATTGCATAGTAATGCAGCGTGCGGCGTAACATCCGTTTCCCTCTTTTTGCTTTCGCTATTTTTCTTGGTTTATTCAAAGGATATTAGCTGGTGGATAAGCATATCTTCCAACACAACAGCCGTTTTGCACATAAGAATTGCATAATGAAAAGTAGTTAAGACAGTTGGCTTTTAAAACAAGCCAAATCTAATCATATTCAAGTTATGGAATTTGTTGTGCATGCGATACTGCCTTTTCGACTTGATTCAAAAGGTGCATCAAAGCGTGACAATTACCGTCTCTAGTTTGTTATACATTGTGCAAGTCAAATTGTAGGACGATCCAGAATTTTCTTCACTAGATAAAAGGCAATCGTCCGGTTATTCGCATATGCAAGTCTTATAAATCTTGCAGGATCGTTGCCAATTGTGCTAAATGCTTAAGTTGTCACAGGGAGGAGTATGTTAATATCTGAATGATTGACATTACTTCTCACGCCTGAGCTGAGATTTGACATAAAGATCAAAGCGTGTAAATATGAAATGGAAAATGCCATTGTTACTAAGATTAGTTTCCATAATTGACGTACTAGTTGATAGGTCAAAGTGTTACAAAATTGTCAAATATAATCCATTAACAGGCTAACACATTACTTAGTAAATCAATTCTATAGACTTAGCAAAGTGCCTTAGTGGTGCCTATTTTTCATGATTTCCCCGAGCAAGACAAAACCCCCTTCTCGAATGGAGGAGGTAGTTTGGATCATCTGACTTAGAATCACATGCTTGCATCACGGACTTTTTCATAGGTGTTGACACCAAAAAATGATCAAGTCCTTTTAATTGACATGACGCCGACTTAAATGAATATATATAGCTTGGTGTTTAGTGCAATTTAATTATCAACAAGTTATTGATGGCGGAAACACTTGTCGATGACTATGATTATCGATGACCATGATACAGGCATTGACTTATGATGGCAATTGGTTGACAATGGTTACTTAGCAAATTTGAATCTGTTGAATACAAAAACTGAAGACAAAGTGAAGATGCCAAGATGAAGATATAGATTTGTGGTTAAGTCCAGTGGTAATTGAGGAGTCATAACTACTTATGGATAATTTCGACGTGCGATCATGGAGCTTAAAATTATGGAGATGCAGTTGTAACCATTAATTTGAATATTAATAGCTTGTAAGTGATTACACTTTGTACTAGACTATATAAAGCCGTGTTAAATTGTTGGAAAAAGATCCACGATCATCAACACAAATATATATGTATTTTCTCGGTTATCAATTTTTTAGTTTTCAGTACTTACATTTATCTTTCCTTTAGATTTAGTTTGATCTTTGTTAGGCAATTCACTTTCTATCCGAATTTCTACTGAATCTGATTCAATAAAAACCAATGATCATCCTTTGGTGAAAGGTATTTCGCTACTTGGGTCAATTCTGGGTAAACAATAGGGAATCCGCAAACGAGAGTGAATATTTCCTCTTCAAAATCCGTAGGATTCTGAAACGAAAGCGATAATAAACCATGGAGAAAAAACAGAAGAAAACAATGATGATACCAATGGCGATAGAGACTCATCAACAGAGCATAAGAAAATTGCAGAACTGCTATGGAAAAGTTGTTCCATTTTCTTTCGTGTTAGTTTCTTTTTCACAACTGTAACTGCTACAGAAAAGTTGCACTAGATAGTCACATATTGTGACTCATATTCTATTCTAGATCTTAATGCTTAAAACTCTTCTTCATCTCGAGCAACAAGAGAATGCTCAAGAACCACGTTTGAACGACAAAAAAATTCCAAGTGTGGAAGGATGCAATAACCAAAAGCGCCAGCAACTCTTATAACAAGATAATGAACCTTTGTGCTTAATTAAGCATGTTTGGATAAGTATTTCTGCCAAATACTGGAATTATTGTGACAGTAGACCCAAAAGCTATTGATATGAATCTCTTACTATATTTCCAATATGTTACTTTTGCACTGTAATCAACTCTTGCAGTATCAACTTCACCACAAGATCATTTGCTCATAAAATATAAACCCAACATGAAATTGAGTATAGCTTAGCACCCATAAGTAGATCAAACTCGTAAAATTTCAGCTCTCAACAGCTTCATCTCCATGCCAAGGGAGCTGCAGCGGATCCTCTATCTTCATCTGTGTCTCCATATGGTTACTCAATCATTCCGACGCTAATTTATGTGGATGCAATTTATTTTTAAAGCGGTGGTTAGGTACATTAATAGCTGAGGCTGTTGAGACACCATTGGAGACATTATCTAAGGATAGAGGATCTTCATCCCGTTCTACGAAAATGTTGGAGGTATATAGTGATGTTGAGGGTCGGGTCCTTCTGGTGCAGCCCTCTCCGTGTCCACCAATGCCCTTCTCTCGCTCGGCGTCACGTTGCGAAACCCTAGTTTGCGAAATAAGGACGGGCTATCAACCCTCTTCGTTATGGCCTTTTGGTCGAGAGACAACGTTATTCCTTCAAGACCACTCGCATGCGCCAAGACAATGAGTAGCATCAATGCAGAAACTCGCATTGTTGCTAGTAAATTCGCCATTTTCTCGCAGAATTGGTACGAGCTTGAACGTGATAACGAGCAAAACACTGTAGTGATGAAGGATTATCTAGGAAGACAAGCCGATGAATAATTCACGTAGATTGCCAGTATATATAGTGAACATGCGAGAGAAGACCCTTAAGAGAGTTTAATCATGCCTGAAGATGGGACAACCTTATTGTGTCGTTTCCCTGAATGGAGATTTCAGGTGGCTTTATGTGACGATTGTCGTCAACTTATACTTTTGTCTTCTCTTTATCTTTCTTCGCCATCGTTGTTACTAAAGTATTAGAGCATGTCTTTCTCCATTCTTTGCAGCGATATTCTCGTGGTGTCTGTCTAGTCACGATTGAAGTTAATGCTGATGATTGGGCTCGAATCTCAGCGGACACTACCAAATGGCAAAAAGGCAACAGAACCTTTGATCTTGAGGCAAAAAAAAAAAAAACCATTTGCATATGTGGCCGCACGGACAATGGAAGGGGCAAAAGGTGCTTTCATTTTCATAAAGATCGATCAGCCGTATGTTGATGGTTTTACTCAAGTTTTGGATTCTGCTTAGCTAAATGAGGATCACAATCTGCGAAGATGACACAATATGTCGGGTAAATTGAATATGGAATCGCTATGGCAAGTTGTTCTCAACTTAGATCGATGTACGTAGATCAATTTTCTTCACTAATCATTATGAACTTCGCAAATCATTCCGATGCCATTTCACGACAAGTTTGTGGAAATGTCAATGTTTGTAACTAGAAGTGGTCGTTCCTTCTACCGCCCAACTGTAGTTAGGTCCTCTATCAAATAATTGGATTTCTGTCCCATTTGTTATACACTTCCATACTATAGGACAATAATTGGGCATAAGTATTAGTGAGGAGATGTTATCGCATGGAGTTAGTCTCTACAGATCAACACCATCACAGCCGTTGATCCCCTGAGCCCCATTGTACTCTCCATACATTGACTGGGATCGTATTGGTCTACCTGTGCGATATTTTTAAAGTGTTGGGGGTCCTTGTCAATTCCCTTGGACTTATGCTGTGCGGTATTTTTTGACACGTAAGAACAATTAAAAAGATCCAATGACCACAAAGGGAAAAATGCAAAGCTTAAACCAACACAAACTAAACCCAAAATTACACAAACTTAGTGCAACCGTGTGATAATCGATATTGACATGGCTAAACCCGAAAAATCCCGAACCCGAATCATTTGAAACACAAGTGGGCCCAATGACCTAGAGTTATCTAAATTGGATCGGGATAATTGTCGGTCCAGCTAACATTAATAAAAGAAAAACAAACGTCAAAAGGTCAAAAGCAAAGCAAAAGAGACGAAGATGGGCAGCTTCGTGAGTGTGTGCCCAAGAGAGGAGAGAGAAAAGAGTGAGTGCGTTTCTCACCGAGAGCACGAGCAGAGAAAGAAGAAAAATGGGCGCAACTTTGCAGTTCCAATTTGAAGGTCAAACGTTGATGGAATTTGCTCAAATTTCAGTATGTTGTTTGTGAGATTGAGGACTATGAGTTGATCTGTTTCGTTCGTTGACAACCTCCTCCACATTCTCCAATCGCGGTTAGGATTTTCATCTCCATTTATGTAAATCAACCTTCATGGTGATGGAAATATTGTTGTATTATTAATATTGTGCCTCTAGTATGTGACTAGAGAAGAAGACTTTGTGTATCCTACTATTTTTTGTGATTAGTGAAAGTTTTTGGGTGTTCCGTGATTTTTTCCGCATTGAGTTTTCACGTTAAATCTTGATGTTGTTGTTGCATTTGTCTCCTTATCATTTTAGCATTACATTTACATATTGTGAGGTTGTGTTGTTGAAAATATTGTTGGTTGTTGCCGGGGTTAAGTCGATTTCGGTCGGTTTAGTTTTAGGGGAGATATTGATCCTGAATTGGGTTTGGTTCTTGGTGAATTGTTACCTAGTTCTCCCCAATATATTTGGATAATTGGCCGAAAGAACTATATTAACAAATCGTCAAAATGTTTAGGACTAAATTAACATATCGTCAAAAGATTTAGGACTACATTGGCAATTCGTTAAAAGGTTTACGACTAAATTTGCACAATTGAAATGTTTAGTATTGAATTTGCCACTATATAATAGGTTTAGCATTTTTTGGAACAATTTTTCCAAATCGAACCTTACCTAAAGAAGGTGAAACCCGATGTGATTGAACCTATTGACCCGAACACAACCATTATTTAAAGGTAGAACTTGAAAACCATTCGAAATCGAGAACAGCTCGGAGATTGAACTGACCTACCCATTTGGTATCTAGACAAACAATTATGATCTAACTTTGTTGCCTAATTGAACGTGTTGTCATAGGTTCGTTCATTCATCTCGTTCACAAGACCTAACTAACTAATTGTATTAGCCCTTTGTACATACATACATACATACATACATGCATGCATGCATGCAAAGCCATGTATGTATCTGCCACCCACCATATGCATCATGCATGCAAAGCCACGTATGTATCTGCCACCCACCATGTGCTTATCGCGTTATGTGGAAAGGTAGATCATGACTAATGCTTCTTTGAATCTAGGTTTGGATTCTCTGTAACGACAAGAGACAAAATCTGTGTGTCGACGGGTTTCGAATGAGGAGTGACGAACAAGTCGACATGACAATCGCACAGTAATGCTGCCGGCGGCGCAACATCTGTTTTCTCCCTTTTTGCTTTGGCTATTATTCTTGGTTTATTGAAAAACACATAAGCTAGTCGATAAGCATATCGCCTTTCGGACAACACGACAGCCGTTTACACATAAGAATTGCACAATGGAAATTAGTTAATATGGTTGGCCTTTGAAGAAAGGCAAGTATAATCATATTCGAGCCACAGGATGTGTTTTACGTGCGATAATGCCTTTTTGTCCTGATTCAAAAAGTGCATCCAAGCGTGACTCCTACTCCGCTTGATGTTTTAATATTTCTTTTATGATGGATTTGCCGACTCGAATTTCGAAATGAGAAACTAAGATTACCTTGGATAATGATGAGACTAATGATCTCATTTGCATTTTTAGTCTGTAGACATTCTCTCATTTGTCGTAGATTGCCCCATGTCTAAGGGTAGGACCATCCCGAATTTTATTCACTATATAAAAGGAAATTGTCCAATAGTATCTTTTCGCTTGTGCAAGTTTTGTAAATAGCGTGGCATTTTTTGAATTGTTTTAAAAATTTAAGTTATTACAAGGACGAGTAGGTTAATATCTGAATGATTAATATTTTTCCTCACACATAGGCTAAGATTTGACATAAGATTAAAGCGTGCGAATATGTAATGAGACTTGCTATTTTTGCTAAAAATTAGTATGCATAATTGATGTATCAAGTGATGTATCAAACTATTATAAATTGTAAAATAAGATCCTTCTGCATTTTGGCGTATCACTTAGTATATCAATTGTGTAGATCCATATTAATATGCGTAGCATTAATAATATATGATTGGAAAAAAATAAAGAATTTGAAAAAATTTGAACTCAGGACCAAAGTGAAGTAAAAAATCAAGTAAAGATAGAAAGTTATTATAGTCTCTAGTTTAACAAGTGTGGTGAATAATCTTGTACTTTTAGCAGTAGACTGACACAGTCACATCTCTTTTATACTTGTACATATAGATAGGAAAGGCACGTTGAAGAATTAACATCCCACATTGAAAATTTCGTATGCCCGAAAATTTTAAACTCGTGTGGGCTGCAATTTGGTCGAAGAGCAAAGCATAAAATCCAAAAGGCAGATAAAAGGTGTAGAAAAATTTGTACACAGGACTACTAATATATGATACCTTATCGAATTCTAAGATACCACTAATATGATACCTTATGGAATTCTAAGATACCACTGTCAATTGTTTTAAAATTATAAACTATTCTAAAAGCTTAGAATGGTTGACTATGGATATGAGATTTCAGATTCTAGAATAAATAACTTGAATTGTTTAGTTAGCAGTTTTAGAATAGTTAATTGTGGTCTCACAAAATTTCGCTGATCTGCATTAGCCAATATAGATCTGCAATAACTTTTAACTAACCCAAGGTGTATTTCTTTGATAATCCAAGGATGTAAGTAGTGAGAACTGATTACTTGGAGGCCCATGAAATATTCTGCAAACTAATGAATCCATTTTTAGAGCAATTTGCACATAGTTAATGGGATTTGAATAAGTGAAATCTTTCAGTTGCCGGGTTGGAAATCACTTAGCGCATCAATCAACTGCACCAAATTGGGGTATTCAAAATGTATTTTTTCGTGTGGTTACATGACTCATATCGTTATGGGCATCCTAGATTCATTTCAACGCACGACCGTCCAAAGCATGTATTTTGACATTACTTTCATTCTTAAACTTGTTTGACTACCAGAATCATTGGGTGGGCGGTAAAAGCGGCTTTATAGCATAAGTTAGATTCATACGTTTTCTTTAAAAATAGATTGTGGAGTGGTGTGGACCAAAAGCTACCCTTCTTTTATCAGTTTATTTATCCTTTCAATTTGCGATTGCGATCGTGGTGACGCCGAAATCAAGTGGGTTCGGTCAATTCCGCATATTTTAAGAGTGAAAAGCAGGTACCACCATCTATAGAAAGCAAATCAAAGAGATCCTGCTTTAACCTTTATTGGATGTTATCCGGCGGTTAATCTTGATGACTGCAACATGTGTAAAGGGAATATCTAGAATTAAATATGTACATAGGATGTAAAGAAGGATTTGCCGTAATTATTGGTGCGGGTGCGGGGGCAAGAGTCACTTTGAGTGATGTCGATGGATGTAGGGACAGAAGTAGGTGCGACCAGAATCAAGGTATACAGGATGCACCACCAACCAAGAATCGCGATCGGATTGATGAAGTTCATCACCAAGGTCTATAGAAAATCACTAGCCGAGGATACGGGACTTCGGGATAAGAGAAGCTCACCAGCAAGGCCTACAGAATATCACCAGCCAAGAATACAGTGTTTCTTTGCCTCACCACCATGGAAGAATCCATCTTCCAATGATACAAATGTCGGGATAGGAGTTATCCACTTTTCAAATATATTCGCTCACACGGAAGAAAATCTCATATATTCTCAATATTCAAATTTGACTTTTTTACATTGAGAATTTGCCTTGTTATATAGAGGAATTATTACATAGGAAATAGACTAAGCATTGAAGATATGGAAACTAACCACCATCATTGACATGGGAACTAGAAGACACAATAAAGACCTAGGAACTAGAAAATGTATTAAAACACCTAGAGACCTGAACTTTGACTCTTGAACTAAATTTGTTTATCATCCTTGGAAGCCTCGCGAGGCCCACTTTTCGGTCCTGCAATTGTGTACGCAGGATGTGCGCTCGAGCGCAAGTTTAAGCTTGGCGAGCATCGGATTTGCACCCCCCTGCGCCTGCGCGTGAGACAGAGAGTTTGTGCTATGATAATTACCACTTCAAATAAGTGTAATTGTATATAAAGCACTCCATTAACTTCTTTCTTTTCCAATGTGGGACTAGTGTTTTTCCACTTCCCACTTCCAATTCAAGGGTGTTCTTTGAGTATCAATTTCTCATTCATTCACCCATCAATTTATCTCATATTTCCAATAGTATATTGATATATTTGTAGTCGATTGGAAATCATAAAATCGACAACTCGTAAACGAAATCAATGACTTTTCTGACTAATCAACAACTTCAACCTAAATCGATCGACAAAACCCAATGCTCCCGCATCAATTATAGACCTAGGAAGCTAGCCAGAGTCTAGAGAGAAATCATGCTATATCAATTGCATCATTGACATTGGTGTTACAAGCTAATCACAATGGCCACTTGATGTTACAAATTTCGACTAATTTTGCATTCGAATTTGAAATAGCTCTTTTAATTGACTTGTATCTTTACATATCATTGCCATGTACAACGCATGCACAAAATGTACCTTTTCCTTAACAAGGCGATAGGATAAGGTGGATACAAGAGAATTGACATGTAGTGGGATAAGAACATCACAAGTATCATAACTTTCGGATAGCGCTCACTTGAGTGCCATAACTTTTTTTTTATCACTTGAGTGCCATAACTAATGTTCGACACTCATTTAAGTGCCATAACTATATATCCGATCACTTGAGTGCCAATTAACTTTTCAATCAATCATTTGAGTGACATAACTTTTAAAAAATATTCACCACAAGTACAATGACATGTTGAATTTCCGACACTTGGGTGAACATTTTTTAAAATTTTTGACACTTAAATAGTCGATTGAAAGTTGTGACACTCATGTGAACATTTTTTTAGAAGTTATGGCACTTAAGTGGTTTAAAAAAAAGTTATAACATTTAAGTAAACGTCGTACGAAAGTTATGCCACTTGTAATGTCCTTATCCCAAATGTAGTAGACTCTGCTTATTAATTTGACCGAAAATGAAACAGGTGTCTATACTCAACTAGCAAATGATGCAAGTGTAGACTCAAACATGTGGATGAAGATTCTCCATTCCACATGATACTCTTCCGCATATTCTTGACAAGTCTCAAGAATCTCATTTCACAAGCCAAAAAGTGAGATTTATTGAGGCCTAGAGGGTGACAAGTCTCAAGAATCTCATTTCACAAACCAATAAGTGAGATTTATTGAGGATTTGAGGGAGTATACACCGCGGGGTAAAGGATCCATGTCGCAAACACATGAGGTGGTGGTTTTTCATCTATGTGCCGTACGACCCTCATCAATGCATAGGCGAGTATGGAGAGACAATTAAATTAAAAAGTTCAGTCTTTAATCGGTGTGCTACAAATTAAGGGCACATCACTCATATACCAACTAGACTCTATATAAATACGGGTGATGTCCATGCTTATACCCCATCGATCAAAAGACTGGTCAGAAGAAGTTTCATTTAACCAAGATGAAGGAAAATAATGGTAAATAAAACAAATCCACCTGCCATTTTTTGTTGGTCTAATACCTTAAAAAATATCAAACTTTAACTCTTGTCCTAATTCTACCTTTTGTATCATAAAAAATCTCAAATTTTAGATCATGTCCCAATTCTACCCTAAATTTTTCTTATCCCATAGAAAACCCCCATCTTTAGGCTTAGTCACAATTTTACCATAATTTTTTTTGTCCCATGAAAAATCCTCAACTTTAGATTCAATATCAATTCCACCTTAAACTTTTTTTTTATCTCATAAAAAAATTCCAGCTTTAGGTCCAGTTTTAATTTCACTTTAATTTTTTTGTCTCAAAAAGATCACAAACTTTTACTTAAGTCCCAAATTTGCTTTCTATTAACCCTCCATCAACATCGCCCTTGGTGATTTTGCATTCGGTCTTTGATCTCTTGTGCTTGCAAATGTTCTATCTCTCATAGTCGGAGAGCTTATGCTTGGCAGTTTTCCATCTATTGGTTGTCAACGAGAAATTTTGAACAGAGGGTTAATGGGTAAGATTTATGACTCAAGTAAAAGTTTGTGGTTTTTTATGAGATTGTGAAAATTTTTGGATGAAATTGTGACAAGACCAAAAGTTAGGGGTTTTTCATAGGACAAAAAAAAGTTAAGGGTAGAATTGGGACATGACTTAAATTTGGAAGTTTTTTAGAGTATTAGGCCCATTTTTGTTATTATGCGGTGCAAGAATGAGTGATGCGGGATGACCACAAGATTGAAATAATCAACATCTACTACTTAGTGGTTAAAGCAGTCATTAGAAGATTGACTAATTTTTGTTTTGGTTGAACTTATAAGACAAAACATATGAGTCTTTTTTTTTCTTTTTTGCTAGGTGACAAAATATATGAGTCATTCTTTCAAAACCCTTCCTTGTTGTGAGTTTTGACTAATTTTGAGTTCCAATTTTAAAAAACTCTGTATTTAGTTGATTTGTATTGCCAGGTTGTACAACACATGCACAAAATATAAACTTTTCCTAACCAGGCAATAGGGTAAGTGGATACAAGATAATTAACATTCAGTATAGTCTGCTTATTAATTTGACCCAAAATAAAACCTGAATCTACGCTGAAATAGTAAAACATGCAAGTGTGGACTCAAACACGTGGATTAAGATTCTCTAATCTCGTACGATACTTCTCTCAGTGTCCCAACAAGTCTTGGTCCTTGCTAACGATTTCACTTTGACGTACCAATAATTGAGATTTTAGTAAGGCGTCGAGGGGATTGCACTATGCGGGGCAAAGAATCCATGTCGCAAACACGTGAGGTATTTGCGAAGAAACGTAAAGTTCGAGGGCTAAATGGAATTTTTTCCAATGATCATAAACTTTTGGTGATACTAATCGAGAATTTTGCTTGCTTACTCGACCATGTGGTGTCTATAGAAGATATCGTCACTCGTGGACAAGTAGGGAGTTAGTCTTGCAAATTTCCCATTCTTGAATTGATGTTTATGTGGACATGGAGTTCCTTAGCAATGGATATTCTCACCCCTGGTAACTGGAGGGCCTGGTCATGGCCCAATACAAACCTGCCCATCTGGATGGCAGATTTAGACAATGATTTTAAGACTATCTAGGAAAAATGAGTCGGTCTTCCCCTGTTAGTCAAAATGGTTATAGTGTTTTCAACAATTAATTACTTAATTGACTTGCTTATGCGTGACACGGGTAGATCTTGTTTGATCAATCAAAATGGTTGACCCACATTTTCAATTGGACTAAATCAAAGGACTAACGGCCCGCTGAACTTGTCTAGACTCAAAGCGCAAATCGGTTGGCCTACTTCGACCCAGCTCACCAGGTCAGACTTGCCTAGGTCAAGTCATCTTATTCTCCTCAGTCTCGGGTTCAAGGAACTAGTTCTTTGATTAGCGGACTAGAAGACTAACTTAATATATTTGTAACCCACTAACTAGAAGACTAATCAGAGGAATAGAGATGGGGAAATTGCGGCCCTCTTTATTGACAAGCCTAAGAAAACGTTTTTAGATTCGGCATTCTGAAAAAAAAAAAAGAAAAAAAAATAGTTCCAAAAGCAAGGGACATCGATTCTCTTAAGGGCACAGATTCTTTGTCATAGCAACTCCTAAATCCGGTTTTTATTGATATAAACAGCATATTTGACTACAAAACCGTCGATCAGGAAAGTTTTCAATTAAATATCAATTGTAGAATAACAAACTAACCACATTGAACAGTGTCTTGAGTTTCACGTCACCAAGAATAATATCCAATTTTCAATAAAATAAGAGAAAAATAGATCGAAATGAAGGCGAAACCAATAAGCTTAATTGTGGAAAATGCCTTAGCCAAAACTAAAACGGCATCAGTAACATCGGACTTCCTCGTGTTATAAAAAAAAGAGGTCTATGTTCATCGTTTTACATGTTGATCTTATGCCGTGTGTCCTCTCCTTGCAGCCACAAAGCTCTTTATTAGATATTGGATTCTGGGATTTTTCAAACGTCAATACCTCAAACAAGTCGTGCTAAAATTGAGTTTCTCTTTGTTCCAATAGAGAGACATTGTTTCCTCCAAGGGTAGATGTCTCAACATCTCTGAGATTCTGCTGAAACTGGTCTACTATTCCACTTCATCTTCACCCTCATAATCATGAGAATCTGGAGTGTTTCTAAAGTGTTTCTCCATGCTATATTCAGCCCCATATCTCTAATTCACTTTGACTTTTATATCTGATTCTCTATATGAAGCAAGCATAGCAAAGAAAACTCTGCTAGATCCTTCTTTCATTCATCCCCTTATCTTTCTCATTCACTTTGAGTTTTATATCTGATTCTCCATATGAAGTAAAAGCGTAGCAAGCAAAACAAAAAATGCCACGTGCAACACATGATATCATTTGAATGTAATTGTCAGAATCACCATAGATAGGGTTTTCACGTACAAAGATGGGTTGTTCCTTCTTCCCACAATAAGAACACAAAATCAATGCCATTCTAGTAGATATGTTCCTACCTTCGTGAGATGAGTTGTGATTATGCAACAGAAGGTAACATTGTCTCTTGAAATTAACCGAGTTAAATGATGCCACGTGCGCGCGAAGATATTATCTATCCCACACGATGCTCCCTTTAAAGTCCCCACAAAGCTCAACTATGCGTGTATTTAGTCATAGATTTCAAAATAAACATCATTTATGTGAACTGACAATTGAAATTTATTAAGACACCGTTGGGAATGTAGGATAAGGAACTACTTCCAGCTAAGGGTGAGCATGATTTCAGGATAGAACCGAGAACCTGAGAACTTAACATGTGGAAACCTATAGGTTCTAGGTTCCAAGGTATGCAAGGTAACTTCTGAGTTCCAAAAATTAAGAAATTTGTTTCAATGGGTTGGTTTCAAGTTTTTTGTGTTTTTTCTTAGTCTATTTCTTCGCGTGATTCTACGGTGATCCATGGTATTAGATGATAAGTATATAATCTATAACCATTAATCTGAGATTTCATTTTATGACTTGTTAGTATTTCATAATCTTCATGTCTTTAAATATAAATTGTGGTCAATGGATCATAGCAGCAAATGGTGGTCATTAAAAGTGATAATTCACTATAATAGTTTAATTAATAATACATGTGGAACTTGTGTATACCTTGAAACCGACCCTAGAACTTGTGACAAGGTAGGTTCCAAGTTTCAAGATATGTAGAATAGGTTTTAGATTCCAAAAAATGAGAAATATGTTTCCATGGGTAGGTTTTAGGTTCTATACAAGGTTCCAAGTTAGGTGTATGGAACATGGAACCGCTCACCCTTACTACCAACACATACATAGAAAAGAAAAGGGATAATGACACAAATGGTCATTGAAATTTGGCCCAATGTGCAACATGATCTCTGAACTTTTAATTTACTTAATGTGGTCCTTGAACTTTAGTTCAATGTGCAATATGGTTTCTGAACTTTTAATTTGTTCAATGTGATTCATGAAATTTTGGTCCATGTTCAACTTATTGCCTAAATAATATATAAATGTTCAATATTGTCTTTTTATTAATTCAAATTCAAGAATGACATTGAATATTTTCATATAGTTCATGGACTGAATTGAACATGTTCCAAAAATCTAGAGATCACATTGAACAAATTAAAAGTTCAGGGATTACATTGCATATGAGGTTAAACTTCAAGACCATTTATATCATTTTCCCAAAAGAAAATGATACGAAAACAAAGAGACAATTGTATAAGCACCAATTTATCAACTTCATCGAAATGAACTTGACTAATCTATCTCAAGATATAACTAGACATTTATGTAGTGATGTTGCGGGTCAGGTCCACCAGGACTTGCTCTCATTGATTGATAGCGCTGCTCATCTCTATGAACAGCTCCTTCTCTCTCCAAGGCAACTCTATTGGCAAACTTAAAGAGCTTCACAGGTTGTGCAACGACGTTATTCTCCTTCAGAAACTGATGCAGCGGACGAGCTTCAACCCTCGCAGATAAGATCACGATAACAAAGAGGCTGCACAACATGCAATTCATCCTGTATTCCATGCCACGTGTAGATGACAGTGTCTCTGATAAATTTTGGGTTATAGCTTCTCTGCGAGTGCTGGAACTGGCTGCAATCATTGCCTATATATAGAGAGATGAATGAGCAGCTAATTATTAAATGAGGTTGGATAAGTTCACGGTCATCATCTTCTTTAGTACAGTAGATTGCCAATTGGAAGTTGTCTTCTTGCTTAAGAGTGACAGTTTTTCCAGTTGGCCTGACTGACTAGATATAGCTATCTGCTACGTGTTACTCATGGGAATACGATAAGGCAACCCAATGATACTCCGACACGTAGCTTGCATTACCTGTACTTGCATTTGCTCATGCTCATCATCGACGTTGGAATGCAAACAAACTCACGTGTAATTGGTCCCTACCTGGATATGATCGCAACGTGTGAAAGCATCCCTTCTTTTTCGACTTTCCTTGGTCCATGTCGGATAATATTGTCTCTTTATATAATTTTTCTTTAATTTATGATTGACGCAACTGACAACCAAGTATGTTACCAAAAATGAAAAATCCCAAATTGCATACTTCCTCTTTCGATATCTTATGTCAAGCTCACTTTTTCAAAGTTTCGAATCACTAAATCATATTACATGGAGCCTCAAAAAAATCGAGTCTCGCATATTTTGATCTTATAAAAATGTTGGTCCAAAATAAGAGCTCAATGAATTAAGAGAGAATTCTCTTAAAACCAATCAAACTCACTCATTACGGTGAGACTCGGTTAAATTAAAGGTTTTAGGAATGGGTTAAGGTGCATTGTCATCGCCATGCAAAATCCATGAAGGATAATCACCAAGCTAGTGATGGTTGACGAGAAGGCGGCAAATAACCATTTAAAGAAGGAATTGTTTATAGATAGGGAATGAAGCTAGAGACGATGAGCTAAGCAGGAAACTACGAGATAGAGCATGATGTAGATCTACATGTATATCTTCTTTAGTACACCTTTTAAGCTTAGGCTTTATTTGATGGATTCCACCACCGCCAAAATGAGATGACACAAGTTAAATCTACTTTTCTTATTGTTGGCATGTCCCTATGCTGTCGTCCAAGGATTGAGATACATGTTGATATGCACGGTTTGAGTTGTATTAGAATAGGCCCACATTAGAGAATTGATATGATGTTAAGTAGTTAATATATCTTAGTTGACTCATAAATTATTGATTTAAACTTTTGAATGAAGATAGAGTCCAACTGGATATGCTGATAGGCTCGGATATGGACTTCCTTTTGGTGATCTCCTAGGTGAAGGTATTGAATTTCTGTTGCGCACTCTCAACATAAACATATTGGGCGCATAGTATGATTCAAATACTTTCATTTTTGAAAAGTCGCCTAGAGCTCTATTTTCAATTATTGAAGTATCTAGTCCAACCTACCTTCAAATTTAAGCCGATGATGTCATTATTACTTCTTGGGCGTTGTGCCTCGTCATTATCTCTTTATTTTTCTCCCTATCCAGTTTGGTAGATTTCTATGGTTCGTAAGTGGTCAAGAGAGTTCGACCAAAAAAAAAAAAAGGTGGTCAAGAGAGTGTTGTACGATGTTGGGATGTATTCAACGAGAATATGAACAACAAAATTTTCAATCTTGGCAAGGTTGAAAACCCCACTATTGAGGGTAGAAAGGCGTGACTTGATAATCTACGCTTCTCTTAGCCGAATCACCATATTGGTAGGCCACTCCATTAATATAGCAGACTCTTGATCACTCACGAAACCTAGGAATCCACCGAAAGAGATGAAACGGAAAAACAAAGAAAAGATAAACGAGGGAAGACCATAAATTGAACACGTTAGCTTGGCATCGTCGCGTTTTTCACTGAAGAAGGCAATGGACGGTCTTCTTGACTCAGAATGGCACCAATGACAACATTAGAAGCATCACATTGAATCTCAAGGATGGACAGTGCTAAAACAGGAGCTTAAGTGATTTTTTTTTCAAGAGTTCAGAACTCTTTTGTGCCTTTTCGTTTCACTGAAACTTCTCTCCTTTTTCAATAATCGGTGAAGCAATGAAACTGATATTTTTTATCAATCTCCCGTAGAAAGAAGCGAGGCCATGAAAGCTTCGAATCTCATGAAGTGTTCGCAGCGTTGGCCATGAAGTGATATAGCTTCAATCTTGCTAGGATCCATCGCTATTCCTTTACTAAACAGCACGTATCCAGGGAAAAACACCTTGCCCATAAAGAAGTGACATTTCTTGAGATTAACATATAACTTTTGGTCTCTCAATGCTTGGAATACTTATTGGAGATGTGTCAAGTGTTCTTCCTTATCTTTGTTGTAAATAAGGATGTCAAGTGGTATGTACTGTTAGAATATTTAAATAATAAACCACTCTTTTATTTAACAACTTAAGCTTTTAAAATAGTCGGCGGTAACTCCACAAAATCTCATGCGAAATCAAATTAGGAGATCTTGAGTTCACATCTTTCTAGGATATTATTTGCCTCCCCAATTTCTTTTAGAATAATTGGCAGTAATCTCATCAAATCTTACATGTACAACATGAAATCTCCCTATGAAAGGCCTAAACATTTGATTCACTTGGCGCATAAAGGTACTTGAAGCATTTGAAAGGCCGAAGGGCATGACAATCAACTTACATATTCAATCACGAGTCTTGAAAGCAGCCTTAACCTCATCTTCAAGACTTATTTGAATTTGATGGTATCTGCTTCTTAAGACTTATCTTCAGAAAGACAGATGCTCCATATAGTTGATCAAGTAAATCACCCAAGCGTGGAATTGGAAAACGATATTATCGACTATCACTACCTGTACGCCACCATCCATCTTTCTTAGGGACAAGTACGCTGACACTTCACAGAAACTAACACTTCCTTTATCCAAGCCTTTCTCCATAAGGATTTTCACTTGGCACTGGAGTTCTTCATGCTCCTTAGGACTCGTGCAATAAGCTGTTTTTTTGGGGGGATAACTACTCCGGACGCAAAGTCTGTGCAATGTTGAATATTACAAATGGATATTAAACCAGCCGGAATCTCATCAGGAACATCTCTAAATTCATCAAGTAGTACTTCGATTGCCTCTGGCAATTCGAGTGATTCATCGGTCAAGTATTGCTAATGCATAGGCAACATGCGTCTCCTCATATGCCTTTATGAATCCAAACATGGATGTTAAAACACTTTCTTCCTTTGCCTGCTTGGGGGCGACAATCAATCTTTAATGGTGCGAGAGTAATCTTTACAGCATCCTTCTCATAGGAATGAATGTTTCTATTTCCATCGCGCTAGCTTGACGGTCATACTGCCATGGTTGTCCAAATAGCATGTGACATGCATCCATTGAAATTACATCACACCATACTTTGCCTCGAAATTTATTTCCAAAAGAAAATTGGTCTAAATAGCAGTTGGAGACTTTTGGCTTCATTTCCCGTCCTTAGCCACCGTAATTTTAAGGGTAATTAGGAAGATCTTTCATCAACAACTTCAACTTTCCCACTATTCATGCTGCGACAACATTCTCGCAACTTCCTATCTCAAAAATAACATCACACACTTTGCCATTATTGAGATTCATGTATAAATTATGTTAGAGAACTCCCACATTAGAGAATTGGTGTAATGTAAAACAGTTAATATATCTATGTTGGTCTATAACTTGCTGGTCTAAGCTTTTGAGTGAAGATAGATCCAACTTGATATGTTGATGGGCTCGGACATAGACTCCTTCTTGGCGATCTCCCCGAGTGAAGGTATTGGGCTTTTGCTTCACGCGCCCAACAAATGGTATCAAAGCCGATAGTAGATTGATGAGCCTCCTAACTTATTTCGGTATTTGGTGAATATCTCATGGATGGAATTTGGTGACTAACCCACCTAGTTTCCAAGCGGTTGGCGTTTTGGTGCAGGAACGCAAACCCAATGGCAAACTTCATATGCGTGCAACAATGTTGCACAATCCCAGACGTCCATAGTATAACGGTTGCACAATCCCAGACGTCCGTAGTATAACAGGGGAAAGTACGTATGGGATGTTGGTGCTATATTTAGAATTGTGCTTATTAGCAAGTGAACATACCGTTATGTGATGGCATCTTTAAATTATGTGTTCATGGAATAGTTTATCTTTCCACTTACATTACCAAGTGTCACCGCATGCTAAATCATAGTATTAAAATTTCAATTCTCCCAAACACATGTCTAAACATGGTTAACAATATTTGATTATGTATTCATTGCAAACCGCTCCCAATACAACTGCAGCATCATGGACATCCCGCTAGTTTCAACCCGAACAATGCACTCTCTTGAGATCAATCCACGATTAACTCGACACCAACTTGATATTAACTACTTAACTAAAACAAGAAAATAAAACATCAAACACTTCATGATGACTGCAGAGTCCCATATCATTTGCTGCACTTACGTCTCATATGAGCTTATAGAGTGATTTTAGCATGGTGCTGCGGATCAGGACCTTCCGGACTAGCCCATTTGGGCCGTAATGACCCTCGACTTTCTTGAACTCATCACGAGCCATTGTCTTAGGAGACTCGACATGGACGAGAGTGTGAGCCTCAGAGCTGGTCCAGGAGAAGGCTATCAGCAACAGGCAAGACATAATCCCAACCTGGCCATCGAACTTCTGATCAGATTACAATGTGTGATTTTCGGTTGGGTGAGGAGTGCAGTCACTTGGTATTTATAGCCCTCACATACCCTCTAGTTTTTTCTTTCTCTCCATTAGAAAAACTTAATCGATGTGGCGAAATAGAGACCTTCCCACAATCTGCCAATCTGATAGGAACTCACGAAACCCTTTTGCAAATTTGATGAAGTTAAAAACATACCCGGCCAGTGGAGTCGTGAATACGTGATGCCAAATCAACTTTCTTGTCAGCTACTTTCATTCATTACCAATGCTAGAAAATCAGTTAGATCTAGCTATTGTCGCCATTCTACTTTCTAAGAGGCTTCCAATCCCAGCCTTCACTCATTGGATTCACGTCCTCACCGAGTGTCCTTTCTTTGTGTCTGGCCCCGAAGACAAAATGTCCTTTTCTTGGGCAATCGAAGTACATACTCCGTCTTATTCAAGAAGAACCATGATTACTCATTTCGAGTATTTGGCTCTCGTTGTTATACATATCTACGCAACTACACAATGTACAAATTTGACAAGCACTCTTTGTTGTGCATATATTTGGGATACAATGAAAAGCACAAAGGATATCGTTGTCTTCATCAATTTACCCGTCGTGTTTATATATCTCGACATGTTTTTTTATGAGCATTATTTTCCTTTTTCCTCTTCTTCTCAAGTTACTGCTATGATTGAGGTGGAGCAATTGCAATGAAATTCAACTTTAAGTCCATCACAAACAAAAGCTTTTGATGATCATTGGACTATGCTCAAAGCTAGTCTAGAAGTTGGTCAAAATGGTTGTTCACCAACATATCTTAACTTTGCAAGGTATATGTCTATTTGATAAGATAGAACTAGACTCAAAAGCTTCATCAACTACTCTCTCTAATCATGCGTCACCACTAGCAAAGAGTGAATCTTTAGTTCAGTGCCAATCTGAAGCTTCTACATCCTCAGTACATCCCATGGTTACACATTCAAAGGCTTCATCAACCCTGGTTTGAGTCTGGTTCTACCTCAGCAAATAGACATGCAAATTCATTTGCAAAGTCAAGATCTAGCAGTGAACAACCATTTTGGCCAACTTCTGGACTAGGTTGGGATATAGTCCAATAATCACCCGAAGTTTTTGTTTATGACGGACTTAAAGTTGAATTCCATTACAATAGCTCTCCTCAGTCGTAGCAGTAACCTGAGAAGAAGAGGCAAAAGCAAATTAATGCTCATAACATGTCGAGATGTGTAAACATGATTGGTTGATTGATGAAGACAGCAATATCCTTTTGTGCTTTTCACTGTATTCCAAATATACACATGGCAAAGAACGCTTGTAAAATTTGGATCTCATGTCATGGTTCTTGTTCAAGAAGGGACATTTTCATTGTGTAGTTGCGTAAATATGGACAACAACAGTAATCAAGGTCCTTCTTTAATAAGACCGAGTATAGACTTCGGTTGCCCAGAGAAGCTGAAGGAAGCTAATTTATGAAATAATTTGTTGTTGTAAACGCTTCCACCTGATAGTTAAGTGGCATAGATGCCTCAAATAATGTAGCAAGCCTGAGTTCAACAATGTGTCGATTTTTCCTTTTAACAACACCATTTTGCTATAGTGTACCTATACAAGAGAATTGTTATTGTATGCCGCATTTACAAAGATGCGTGAGAAAATTATAGCTCATGAATTCACCTCCTTGA
>CM062234.1:5281930-5645274 GCA_031216185.1 Syzygium aqueum | reverse complement strand
AACGCCCGGGTCGGATCCGTTGACTCGGGTCGGTTCCGACCGACCCGGATCGACAGATCCGACCCGGGTCAACGCCCGGGTCGGATCTGTTGACCCGGGTCGGTTCCGACCCGGGTCGGGTCCGACCCGTTTCTTTTTTTTTTAGTATTTTATTTTATTTTATTTTATTTTTTAAAAAAAAATTAAAAATTTAAAAAAAATTTTAAAAAAAAATTTTAAAAAAATTTTGTTTTCAGATTTTCGTTTTCATTAAAAAAAATTTAAAAAAAAAGGTTTTTCAGATTTTCGTTTTTATTTTATTTTATTATATTTTTTTTAAAAAAAAAATTTAAAAAAAAAATTTTCTTTTTTTCCTTATGGCATGTTTGTGTGCTTTTATTGTATTATGCATGTTTTATTTAATCGCGTAAGTTGCATGTTTAATTAGATAAGCCTGCTGTTGCGTTATTATTATGCATGTTTTTAATACAATTGCATGAGTTGTCGTGTTTTCGAATGTCATCTGACTTAGTTAGAGTCTTAGGTTGCATGCCTGCATTTGACTGCTAATCGCTTCTGATTATGCACTCGCTCGATCACCTCACATATTAGGAGAAAGGTCCTAAAATCAATCCAAATTGCCTGACAAATGTTTTCAAAAAAATTGAACAGGGTAGAAAGGTACCGAAAGGGCATTAGTTATTTAACTAGTGTAACCAAGTCCCCGAATCTAGTTAATCTCTGGTTCGTAGGAATAGGGTAATTCTCCCATCACCCTATTTGGGTTTCTAATCGGCCTACCCCAAATCGATTAGTGGCGACTCCTGCATGTAAACTACCAGCATGTTAAAAACTTAAACCCTAAGTCGTGATATGGTATGGGCTTGGGAGAGCCCGAGTTAAGTCCTGAACCTAGACTTAGCAAATACCGGTCGAGAACTCTCCCGAGGAGAGGTCGGGTCGCGACATTGATCATGAATTCACCTCCTCCATCAAATTGAAAAAACTTTCACTTTCCTATCAAGCCAATTTTCAAATAATTTCTGACAAGATAGGAAAATCTCAAAGAAATCTGACTTTCGCTTCAATGAATACAACCAACGTATCGAGAGAAATAATCAATAAATATCACATAATATCAAAATTTCTACATTGAAGGAACTAGGCTCGACCCCCAAATATCATAATGTACTTTCTCCAACATATGAAAACACTACGAATCAAATAAAGAAAATGGCAATCTTGAACTTTTTCTAATCTAATAGCTTGTTCATAAAGTGCCAGTGGATTTATTTGTTAAAATCAAATCATCAAACAACAAAAGCGGTAAAATTCAACTATTTGAATTTGGTGGTGCACCAATGGTTTTGGTTTGTTGAGTAGTATAATAATTTCCTGAAAAGTGCTGACCATTCTGGTTTGTCTGAGAAAAGTCACAACCCCTAGAATTTAATGTGGATCCTCTACCCCTTCCTTTTTCGTAGCCACCACTGCGTCGTTGCAAGATAAACGCCATTGAACTATTCGAGAGCATAGTTGAAGTGTGCTTGTTTGGTAACTCATAACTTTGAAGTTGTGCAACCACTTCAGCATGAGCTAGTGGATAAGACCTAAACATATTCATTTTGAATCAAGTCCTTCAAGTAATCTGAAGACTTTATTAGCATCCGACACAAGTTTACCAATGGAATGCAATTGATCGCAAATAGGTTTAAAGTCGTGAAGATAAATACATAAAGGCTTAGTTTCTTTTCTAATGCGTTAAAGTTGTCCATGGAGGTCAAGTTCATGAGTTACCAAGCTTTGCTTGAAATGATCGGTGAGAACTTTCCATACCTCTGCTGCCATTGGAAGTCCAAGAACCTGTTTTGAGAGTGTGCACACAATCCAGGACTTTACGAGGCAGTCACTGCACTTTCTGGATTATTGACTTCGATTGCATTTTCTGATGTCTGAGTTTGCGGTGGTGCAACTATCTCTCAAGTAAGGGAACCAAGTAGGTCTTGACTTTCAATTAGAGACAATACTGCCAAAGTAAAAAGTTGTTTTCATTGAGTTTTAATGTTATAAAATTTGCCACGTTAATGTTAGAGAAAATCTCGGGTTTGAAGAAGGAGGTGACATGATGGTACAATTTTTTTAACAAGCAAATATTAGTGTGTCCTTACATGACTCTGATGCCATAATTATAGGTGGTGATATCTTCATCTATATTGTACAACAAATCAATGAAGAGTACATGACTCAATTCTTTGTTTTTTTTTTTTATGGTATCAAAACTGGAGGTCCCGAAGCTCAAATCTTTCGAGGCCCCAATTGCCTCACTAATTAAATTTGTCAATGCTTAATATTAGGCAAAAAGACCAGACTAAGCGTGAGAGGGAGTGATATGATATTTAAATATTAAAACCATACCTTTATTTAATAGCTTAAGTTTTTAAAACAATTGGCAGTGGTCCCACAAAATCTTACAGAAACAAATACTATAGTATTTATGTATGTATAAGTGCAACAATGTCGCACAATCCCAAACATTTGCAATATAATAGGGGAAACTACATGGGGAAATGACGTTTAGATCACTGTGGAGGTTGATGTTGCTCGCTATATTTACAATCGTGTTTGTTGGCAAGTGATCATACCCTTATGTGTTGGCATCTATAATAAATTAAGTGTTCATGGATTCATGGAATAACTTATCTTTCCGCTTAACATTACCGAGTGTCGTTGCATGCCAAATCATGGTATTAAAATTGCAATTCTCCCAAACACGTCTAAACATGGTTAATAATATTCGACTATGCATTCATTGCAAACCGCTCCTAATACAACTGCAGCATCATGGACATCTGCTAGTTTCATCTCCAACAATGCACTCTCTTGTGATCAATCCACGATTCACTCGATACTAACTTGACATTAACTACTTAACGAAAACGAGAATATAATATGAAACACTTCATGGTGACTGCAGAGTCCCACATCACTTGCTGCGATTATGTCTCATCCGAGCTTACGAGTAATCATAGCATGGTGCTGAGGGTCGGGACCTTCCGGACTAGCCCGTTTAGGCCTGTATTGACCCTCGACTTTCTCGAACTCATCACGAACCATTGTCTTAGGAAACTCGACATGGATGAGGGTACGAGCCTCAGAGCTGGTCCAGGAAAAGGCTATCAGCATCAGGCACAGACATAATCCCAACCTGGCCATCGATCTTCCGATCAGATCACAATGTGTGGTTTTTTCTTGGGAGAGGACTACAATCACTTGGTATTTATAGCCCTCCCCTCACATACCCTCTAGTTTTTTTCTCCCTCTTTGTTAACAACAAAAAAAAATGAATCGAAGTGGCGAAACAGAGACCGTCCCACAATCTGCCAATCCGATAAGAACTCACAAAACCCTCTTGCAAATTTTATGAAGTTAAAACACATTGCCCGCCAGTGGAATCTTGAACACGTGATGCCAAATCAACTCTACTTGTCAGCTACTTCATTCATTCGTTACTAGTGCCATGCTTAATGAGTAGTTACGAAAGCCTTCCTTGTCCTTTTACATGGTGGAATTGTACGAGATTCAACCTTTGCTTCTTCCTCAATAGTCTCAGTCCATTCAACCTTTTAGTCTGATCTGCTCGACAATCTGTCAGATCTAGTTTTTGTCACTATTCAACTTTGCTTGAGGCTACCAATCCCGGCCTTCTCTTTGCTGGATTCACGTCCTCACGAGTGTCTGCCTTTATTTTGTGTTTTTGGCCCGCAGGACAAAATGTCCTTTTCTTGGGGTATTGACAAATGATCCACCTAGCAATCTTGCCAACTTGAGATATAATATATAAGAGCTAAGTGCAATTGAGTCTTAAAACTTACAAAAAGTGCAACGAAGTCCTTTCATTAAATCCATCCAATTTGACTAAAAGAAAATACCGACTTCACTTATTTTTTATTATTTTTTCTCTCTTACATGGCGTTAACATGGTTAAAACACGAAGGATAAAGCTAAAACGACCCCGTTATAATCTAAATATGATTTTAATCTAAATACTAGACTAAAAAAACAAAGTAAATTATAAAAAGGATGGAAGGAGGCAAAATGAAGAGGTCTAGCAGGGCCCACGCCGCGGCCACTACAACATCCCCAGCCCTTTCTAGCATTGGTGGGGCGGCCTCACCATTTTGCCGTCTTCCTTATTTTTATTTAAATTTAGCTTATTTTTTAATTCGATTTAAATAAAATTTGTATTAATAATCAAATTTTGACCAAAATGATGTCGTTTTAACTTTTATGTTCATGTTTTAGCGACGATATCGCCACGTAGAAGAGAGAAGATATTAAAAAAAAGTCAAGTTGGCATTTTCCGTTACTCAAGTTGAACAGAGTTAAACTTGATTACACCAATTTAATAAGTTATAGAACTTGATTGTACTTTTTATAATTTTTAATACCCAATTGCACTTTCACGACAAGATTTAAAACTGCCAAAGCACTTATCCCTAATATATATTTTGCAACACAACAAACTTAAGCTATTGCAACCAACTGCTGCAAAATCCATGTAAGTTTTGATATTGAATCATAGGGTCTCGAGTTTGATTATTCACCCTTTTCACCTTCAATAATTTTGGAAAAGTTTTAGGTTAGCACATTTCATACTATCATTCTTCTATATACCGGCGTTCACATCAGGAGGTATTGAGATATAAAACATAGCACACCCTTTGATAGCTTAAACCTTCGGAACTACTAATCGTGCACGCCAACCATAAGAAAAGCAATGTCATTCATGCTTTTCTTCAGTCCAATTCCGGGAGCACGTGTAATTGAACCCGATATCTTGGAGAACTCTTGAGAGCAATTTTGGACCTTTTCCTTTCTATCGGTTTTTGCGTAGAGGTGGTCAATACGAAAAACGAAGATAAAGAAGATAATTTATGCCACCTTCAGAGTAATTATCGAATAGGTTAGGCATCATTTGACAGTTCAAATGTCGCACAATCCAAAGTTTCGTATTGCCACTACCATGGCTTTCCTGCCGTTAAGAAAACACTAAATCGAGATGCAGAGGTGTCTTTTATAATGACCTCCAGGAGGAAACCGGGTCTCTCAATTGAAAGGAAATAACAAGCCGAGATCAAACAATTATGAATGCTAAGTTTGAGAAGTTGGTCCCATATTTGAAACATTGAATTTGACGGCATCCCATGAAAACAAGGAGAAAAAAAATGTAGTCTAGATTCAGCAAGGCACCTGGAAATGTCCTCGGGATTTCATCCCGAACCAACAGGACACAAAAACATAAGACTGTCCCTGAATATATGCTGGAAGCCGACATGCTTCCTCAAGCTGTAATCCAGGAGTCTGAGAAACAACCGTGCATATACTTTCCTAGTTCATCATTGCGCCCGTGTTCAGAGGAGTGTCTGAGCACGTGGGCAATTCATATGTTTGTAGAGGCACATGCATGCATCTTCCATGATCTCCTGTGATTCGGTTTGGGTGTGACTCCTGCGCGCTCATGTGTGTTGTGTGTGTTTGAGAGAGAGAGAGAGAGAGAGAGAGAGAGAGAGAGAGAGAGAGAGAGAGAGAGAGAGAGAGAGAGAGAGAGAGAGGCAAAGTAGATACCTCATCTGATGCAATTTCAAGTGTGAATGTCCTTGGACATGAGCTGTGATGCAAACTTCTGCACCCTACGGATGTTTAATCTGGTTAAGGAATTACAAAGAAATATCAAAGGAGAAAAGACGCATATCATGGACAACCCAAAGAACATCCTGTGAAATCATTGACAACCAGAAGGATATCTGTTCTTCGTAGATGGGATGATTGAGCATTAATAGATTGTTGTTGGTCACCAGTGCTTGAACAAGCAATTCTTTAGCTTCTTCCTGCTTCTTCTTTAGCATGTTGCAGATCTGCAAGAACATTCCCTTAGGCAGCCAATGTATAACCAGCAGAAGGATCACAGAGATGGTGTGGAACAGACAAGAGGCAACAGTTCAATGCCCTTCTCTGCAATATCCTCAGTCTAGGTTCCAATGGCTTCTGAAAACTCATTTACTCATGATAGACCTTAAATTATAGAAAATAACTATAAAGTACTATACATTCATCCTCAAGGATTATTAGGTTGGACTGTGGAAGAAATCACAATTTCCATATTAGGCAGGCTCTCTTCATCAATTGATTTCTTGTTGTGCAAATGCAATAAGTGAAGATGCATAATGTCAATGAACCCATAACCAAATTATCAGAAGTAAAACAAAACATGCAGCAGTGCAACATACATATTCAAGAAGCTCAGGCTAGCGCATCCACCCCCCACCCCACCAAAGAAAATAATAAGTAAACAGATAAAAGAAATAATTCGAAAGAAAACTCATCTCAACCACTCATTGAGTAAGCCACAGAAAGTTGTCCATGGACAACTACTCCCCGTAACTTGACAACCTTGTATTTTCTTTTCCTAGTGTTTGTTATCACTATAATTGTCTCTCTATTAGAATCTTTATGGTCTCTGACTATAGTCTACAATATGCAAATAATTGATCGCCAAAGCCAAAAAGTGCATAAAAGCAACTCATAGTGAAAATAATTTAGCCGCAATTTACTTACATCTTCAAGTTCCTTTGTATAAGCTTCAGCCTTCTCAACATTTTCATCAGTTTCCATGACCAATGGACTTCCAACTTTGGTTGACCTCGTATTAGGAGAAATCTTAAGCTGAAATTTAGGATGGTCACCAGACACACTGTTGGTTTTGCTTTGTTCGGTGTTCTCACAATTGCAAACCTGACATGTATAATCTAAGATACCAGCAAGGAACAAGTTTCGACTCTCTGTTAAAATAGAAAAACTTAAGAAGGTTCGGTCCATTTACCTGTTCAGTGACAACAGCTTGGGAGGATTCTCTTAAACTTCTGAAGTGTCAAGGGTAAGAACATTACTTCCACAAACAAAACCCAGTCACAGGAGCGAGGGTAGTGGAGTTATTAGCGCTCTTCACCTTTTTTCACTTGGAGACTCAGAGGGCCATTCCAGTGGACTAAATGACATAGAATTGGCAACTGATCCCTGCAACATACACTCATGTCTTCTAATCCATTACAAAATAGCATCCCCTTAATTATATTCACAACGCTATATTGGAGAGGTGTAAGGTATTACTTGAAAGTGAAGAGCAAACAATAGAAAGGAACCTCAGATGATTTCCCTTACGAATTGAGAAGTGGCTGGTTTTATCGATTTACCTGTTCGGTGACAACAGTCTTGGAGGATTCTTTGAAACTTCTAAAACGTCAAGAGTAAGAACATTACTTCCACAAACAAAACCCAGTCACAGCAGGAAGGATAATGGAGTTATTAACACTCTTCACCTTTTCTCACTTGGAGACTGAGAGAGCCGTTTTAAAGGACTAAATGGCATTAAATTGGCATCTGATCCCTGCAATACAGACACTCAAGGCTTCTAATGCATTACAAAATAGCATCCCCATAAGTATATTTGTAAAACCCTATTGAGAGGTGCAAGTTATTTCTTGGAAGTGAAGAGCAAACAACAGAAAGGAACCTCATATGATTTCCGCTTTAAGGATGAATTGAGAAGTGACTGATTTTCGGTGCTTTTGCTACTATGAGCTAACGCATGTGCTGCATCACCTTGCATAGCCGTTATTTGCTCAGAGTCTCTCATGGAACTGATATCCTCTGTAGGATTAGAACCAAGTTGATCTTCTTTGGTTCTTGTGGCCCTGCACATTGACATCTTCATCTCTAAAATATCTATGGTTTCAAATACCAGGACATCAAGTTGGGATGCAAATTAGACCTCATCATTCTCAAGCTAGAAAGATGGAAAGCCCTCTTGGCAGAATTAAGAGAGCTACTATTCTTCACATCAACATTGCTGACCCTTGAATCCTTAAAAGATTCCTTGCTTAAATAAGTGACTTCAGGATTCACGCATGGCTTAACAATTGGCTTTGACAACTCATTTAAACTGTCCGTCTTGCGTAGAGAACTGCAAAATTTTAGTGCAAGCAGATTAAGCATATGCAAAATAATGCTGTGTCAAAGGTCTAAACCAAAATATGCAATCTACTTGTTAGAGTTGGAAATGTCTAATCCGGGATATGACATAACATAAACAGCATCATACATAAAACTGATAACATGACATTGACACATCTTTTCTGTAATCAGGAGTTATTTCAGTCTTAAAAGTAAATATCATTTAAAGGAATATCATTCTCCCATTTCATGTGACTCAAAAGGTTCAAAGTGAGCATGAATATATCATGCTACAGCACATTGCGAACCCTACTACCGGGCTTGTAGTCTTCTAGCAGATAATTTAGTCATATTTTACAAGAGACAAAGATGTCAATATCCTCTTTAAAGCATAGTTTGAAGGATTTAATGAGCTTTCCTGGCCAATAACAAAGGGAGACTTAGACTTGAGAGACAATTGCAAGAAAAGGCTTATAATTTCACCTGAAAAGGCTTCAATTTCATCAACAGCAAGCTAATAATCAAGAACATCAAAAGATTTTTCGCATATATCAACATATGTGTTGATCAAACAAGTTATATACAGCAATTTCACATATATCTACGTATGTGTTGATAAAACTAGTAACAAACAGCAATTAGGAGAGTGTCCAATGTCTCAACGCAAACTATGATATGCAATAAAAAAACAAGAAAAAAAATCTCATTTTAGCCTAGTTGAAAGTCCATTGGAGAACAGAAGAGTAATAAACAGGGCCCCTTTATATGGGAAAAAGGTAAAATTTTCCCTTTTTCTTTTTCTTTTGTGTTTGTGTGCGGGTGGGAGAGTGCCAGCGGGGAGGAGATAACTTACACATTACTCACCCACTGTTAGCTACTGTTAAATGGCGTACATGGGAAAAAGAAAATACTAGAATTTGAACAAAATTCCAAACAGCTCTACAATTACAACTTGATTGGGTACAGATGCCTCACCCCTGTTGAGAAGTGCATCTCACACTGATGTAGCTTCCAGTCAGAGGAGGTTGACATTTTGTTTTCTCCCTTGCCAGTGAATTCAGACCAACCAGTGACTTTCCCCCAACTTGAGAATCCTTGGCACTGTCTCCCAACCTGTTGAAGATTGCATAAACCATGTGACGGTATAAAGCATGGAATGTCCGATCAAAGAAACTAGAATCAAAAAGAAAATCTTCACCTAGTTTCATTTAGATGTACAGAAGCAAGTCTATTGCTGTTAAATTGAAGAAGCTTTCTCCCAGTTGATGGTTCTCGAGAAGACTGACTCTTAATTTCCTCTGATCTCTTGAAAAACTTTGAGTGGGTTTGTCCAGGCTCTCTACAGGTAAAGAAAGAGGACAATATATAACTGCAGGCTCTCCGCTTGGGACATTTACATAAGACTAAAACTGAGCTAAGAAGTGCGAAAAAGTTATGCTCTTGATCCGCCAATCTTTTTATTGAACTCTGGATATCACCATAAAATGCATCAATGTCATAGCAAAAACTCAATGAATGAGTGCATCAAACAGATAATCACAACAACTTGCATCCCATCCTAAAATATTAAACTACGGAAGCATATGCTTTCTAAATTTTTCACAAAATCAACCATCAAGAGTCCATGTTTCTTAAAAGGAGACATTAATGGCTAATTACGCTAATTTGGCATGGCAGAAACTTTCCAATATCATCCTAATATAGATTCCATCTCAATCCTCTAATCACTTAAAGGTAAGGGATAAATGGGACAACCTGAAAACAGCCATTTCACTGTCATGCAGTACTTTACTTGGGATGACACAGGCTGTATCACTAAGATTAGTATCAGGCTTGGCCTCTTTGTTATCAGCCTTAGTAACATTCAATGTATTGAGAAAAGGTTTATTGCTTCCATTTGCCTCGCCTTCTGTTCCTGGAACATGTGACACGCTTGAACCTTCTGACTGCATGTTGCCATGAGAATATGTGGCTTCCCCTACCATTTCTTCCCTGTTACTCTGCTCTTCACCCAATGAGGAATTTAAAATTTTGACAATAGACAAATCATTTCTTGGAAGCTCTGGGATGGTACTTAAATTTGTGTCAACCACGTGCTGAATATGTACCTCTCTTGGTGCTATTTCGTCTGATGAATAATCTTGTTGATCAGATTCTTGAGCACACATGCTGTTTGTCCTTTCTTGTTCTGGAATTGAATTTCTACAGGCTGCAGGCTTTGGCACCCAATCATCCATTCTTGGGTTAGACATAGAAGTTGAGGTTACAGAAGTTTCTACTTGAATCTTTGATGTACCCACAGAGCGTGTTGATTTAACAGTATCAATTATAGCATTATCCTCGCAGTCAGGAATTGCCTCAGGAAGGCGAGTTTTCAAGCCCTGGTGCTCATTCATCTCTGATGATCTCCCTTTGCTTCCTATAACCTTCTTCCCACTTTGTTCTCCCTCAGTCATGGGTGAATCAAGATTAAAGCCATCCAACCTGGATAGCACAAATGACTGCTAAGTTGCTAGATTGCAATCACAATTCATGAAATTTCTCTTCACTTGAAAATATAACTTTATGTATCAAAGAATAAGCCCAAATGTATACATTGTGAAGCTATCTTACTCATTAAAATCGAAGGAGAAAGAAAATCTTTTCTTGGAATTTCCTTCATCAGTTGATTCTGCTTCATTTCTGTCCTTGTTGTTTGGAGATTTCTTAGATGGGGAGGAGAAATCAAGATCTGGCATGTCCATTTTGAATGATGATAACTTGTCAAAGTTAGCATCCAGGTTAAAATCGACATCCCTGAAAAAGGCTTTTAACAGTTAATCTGCAGAAAGCAGAGATATATCCCACTCTCATAACAAGCAAGATTGCAACGAGCTTTCATGCATCTTCACCATCATCCATCGTTTTGATGATTTTTGAAATGGTTGAATGATATGTAAAGCATAGGTCACTTAATCACCACGGGCATTGTTCTCCACAAAGAGGTAATTGTACAGGGGTGGATATACGTAACCAACACAAGTATGAAGATAGAATATCAACGTTAGAGTCCACATCCATACTGGTTTATTATCCAACTGCCTATACTTTAAGTTTCACTTACAGCTTATCAAAGTTGAATTTCTTTGTCTTGCCTTTGCCAACTGTATCAAAGCTAAATTCCACTGCATCATCTTCTGCCATAGACAATGACTTCCATGAGGTAAGGAACTCCTTTCCAAATTCAGCATCTGTTGAAATCGGATTCGACATTGAGCTATGACCTACATATCTGACTTTCATATGACATGGCCAGAAATGTGTACAAGCAAGGATCCTACTCATTGACAAGGATGAAGACCTATTATAACAGTAAAAAAGCTTTACTTTGATTTTCAAGTACATGCAAAGTATGCTGCACTAATTATTGACCACAATATCCAAAAGAGTTATAAGTCAGGCCATACTAAATTAACAATAATAACCTAAACAAATTAATTAGGTTTTGAAATAGAGAAATATGCATCCTTGTGGTACCATTCCACATCTGAAGTGAATTAACTGTATTTTTAGATTTTTCAAGCTTACAGAGTACCTAGTAACGATTTATCCTCTTTCCGATTCACCAATGCAATTTTCTTTGGTGATTCTTCCATCTGCAAGGGAAAGAGTATGGATAGCATAAGAAAAAAGAGAATCTAAATGGCCCTCAGAATTTACAAAAGAAAAGGGAGACTTAATTGCAAACCCCTTAGGTTGGCTTTACTACACAGCAACCTCCTCTCTTCATAAAAGCACCATCTCTTTGTTAAAACTTAGCATCTATAACATTTTTGCACTTATCTTTTGCAGAAGCATATATAAGCTAGCCTAGGAGGGACCTTAGCCAGTCCATTAAAGAGAACAACCCACAACTTGACATATCAACAATTCATACCGAAGCAGCACTTAGTTATATAAAGTGGTTAGGTGGAGAGTTGCAAGCTTTAAAAAACGGTGTGACCAAAAACACCTATATATAATTGCACTGTCATATATTGCTGAAGATTCATTTTTCATCCTTCCACAAATGCAAAGATGAAGGATCTCCAATTTGACAGCGGTGATGAGATGGACGGCTAATCACCACAAAACAGTAACGATCATTTCAAGATTTCTCTGCCTTGATTCCAGTGGGACATAAGTCTCACATACTTCGAATATGAAATGCCTGAAGGAGTTTGACTAGACCGCAAGTGGATCCACTGTAGCTATTGCAAAGGATGAACAAATGCAGCATTAAACAGTTCATACAGGGGCAAAGCAAAGGGCTAATCCAGTATAATCTATGCCAAGAAAAGAACACGGATCCTAATTTAACATAAGAAACTGTGGCATTGAGTTTTAGCAAATGCATGAATAGCCGCGTTATGACAACCTAAAATACGTAGGTCCTCCTATCGCATTCAGATCATTCGATTTCCAGCACGGCGAAGTTCTATTAAAATGAATGCTATTGAAAAAGACAATACATCAGAACAGCTACTTATCAGGGCATCATTTCTCCTACCTTCGGGTGAAACTGCCCTGAGCAGCGACAAATCTCCTACTCATACCAGTAATAGCCTTAAAGCAATTTCTGAACACAAATCTATCTATAAGCTTGTTCCACCCAGTCTCTGAAGCCAAATGCGCCAGGATAATAGAAAAACTTAGTAATTAAGAAAGAAGTCCTTCGCTATGCCTAACTTCGAAAATCATAGACGATGCTCGAACGAACTCGATAACGCCGATCTACATCGATCACGGAGAGGTCGGTCCTCTGAAATCAAATGGACCTACTGCGACGGAGGATCGGAAAACTACGCGCGCTGGCGAGGTACCTCCGCTCAACCCTCCGAAACAATCAGCGAACGCCGAGATCTCAGAGTGTACGAGCTAACGAAGACGCGACGAAAGCCATAGCAGAAGAAGATCGACGGATTACAGAAAGCTCAAAGATCGATTCGCATGTCAACGGAAGGATCTACAGTACCTCGCCTGCGATTGTGACCGCCGGTGAGCTCGTGAGCGTCGGAGATAGAGAGAGATCAACTGAGGGTTTTGAATGGCGACTCTATTTATATATATAGCGGATTTGAAAGAGGCGGGACCGGAAACTCGACGGAGGTTCGCCGGAGCCGACTCGTCGTGCGCTCGCCGGGAAACATTTCAATGGATCCGGATCTTTGCATCAAAAAATATCTCGAGTGTCGACCACACGGATTGATCACGTGGATCCATACTTGAGAACGAAATGATCGACGACGTTGATGGATTCAGGGACGGACCCAGTCCGATTTTCTATTCTTAGATGGGACCGGACCGGATCAAGAACGGCTCGCCCCTAGTGCCTAGGGAAACATCCCAATGGACCAGGATCTTTGCACCCGAAGAAAAATCTTGACTGTTGATCACGTGGACACGCAATTGGGAACCAAATGATCAATGACCTTGATGGATTCGGGGCATATAGACTCGGGTATAGACGGTAGACAAGCATTCACCCTCACGCTGCCAAAATGTGTATTGAAGTCGAGAAACTATTAACCTTCTGTTACCCGAGCCTAGTGGTGGCCACGGGCCGGTTTGGCTCGAAATCGGTCCGGTCAAACCCGGGCCCGGAACCGTTGACCGGGCCCGCGGTTCGGAACCAGAACCGGCCTGTGGCCTACGGGCCTGATTCCGGTTCCAGAAAAATGTGAACCGGCCCGGAACCATTGGTTCCGGGCCAGTTCTGCGAAAAAAAAATTTAAAAATTTAAAAAATTAAAAAAAAAAGCCTGCAGCACAGCCTATAGGCCATGCTGCAGTAGGCAGCCTGCCCCCAACGGACATTTAAAAAAAATTTTAAAAAATTAAAAATTTTAAAAAAATTAAAAATTAAAAAATTTTAAATTACGAATCGGAACCGGCCGGTTCAAAACTTGAACCAGACGGTTCCGATTCACATGTGGCGACGAACCAGAACTGCCGGTTCCGAACCGTGACCACCTCTACCCGAGCCCATCTCATATGCCTGGCGTTGCGCCAAGAAGGCACTATTGGTTAGTAATAACTTTTTTTTCTTTTTTGGTCGAAATAACTTAGAGCTGGCTTGAGTAGGAATTAAGGAAATTGATACGAAAATAAATATCTTATTATTATATAAATGAGGATTTTAATGTTGCGTTGTGTTTGATATCTGTCCCAACTCAATCGCCATTAAAAAATGTTGCTGCCCGCCATTGAGCGAACTTGTCACCACAGATCCTTTAGATACGAGTAGGGAAATCCAAGACCGGCAATACACATAAGCCCAAACTCATCTTTCGCAATCTAATAAAAAAATATTATTTATGTTTCTTTGAGGCTTTGCTATACACTTTACTTCAAAGAGTCAAATACGCTTCCAAATTTTATGCTGAATATCTAAGTTATGTTTTTTTTTAAACTTATTTTTACTATTTATACTTCCTTTCTGTGTATAAGTTTATAAAAGCATGTTAAATGTGCAATATTTAGCATGTTAGTCAAATCGAATGCGAGCTTCATAAATTTGAATAAGCCATCTATCACATGTAGGTCAAAAGCATATACGCACGGCAAACTTATCTTCTTCTTGTTAATAAGGAGTTGCAAGAGTTTTCGGATGAAACTGGACGAGATGGGGCACAAAGCCCTGCCTTTATAAAACTGCACGGAAAAATAGAACGTGTAAAGGAAGTTGTAGAAACAGTGAAGAAGGAAAAATACACTTTGCAGCACTTTTCAAATTAAAATATTTTCATTCTTCGTCACGATTTCCCGAGATTACTTATATCTTAGCCACCGTCTATTGCTTCGCATTGGAAACATTAGAACTGTCGAAAGAGAATGGATTTGGGTGCGGCGACGAAACGAGGATTTCAACACTGATGACAACAAATGACGGCAGCATCTTCAAATGAAGGCTTTTGCAAAAGATGATCGGGCTCTACATCTTTCTTGCGATTTCAATTGATCAAAAATCAATCTGTTCCGAGTAGGAGAACATTTGTTTTGAGAACTTTGTCTTCAATAGGTGTCGACAATAGCTATGTCACACTATGAAGCTTTCTTGGAAGGACACGCAGGTTCAGGTAAGATTCCCAGAAGCACCCCCTCCTTCAAAAGAAACAAAGCAAGAACTGATTCTGTACATAAAACGGAGACTTTCTTGTTCTTTTCGACAGGTAAGTCGCTTTTATCAGCCCCGGCATCAAGAAAGGGAGGGCTTGAGAGAATGAATAAAGTATCTGTGCAAAAGAGCAACGAATATAGAAAAGTAATGAATAATGAAAAGTTGGATTACTTGGCTTCCGTGCACGTCACGTTCTTTCTGAACCTTTGCACATGGGGCCTGCTAATGCACGCACGCGTTTTCACATGTATTCATCCACGACTTTCGTTTTTCTTTTTAATCATCCACCAATAGCATTCGATCTCATGGTCTTCGTCGTAAAAATTTACGACTTTCTTTTTCAACCATTTTCTCATAGACCCACGGGATTTCATTGGTTTTCCTTTTACTACTCCACTATATCCTCGTGACCTGTTGATGCGGCATCTTTCTTTGTTAAGAACATCGGGCTGGAAAGAGGGGGAGAGAAAGAAAGAGAGAGATCTGCTTAAGCTGAGCAAACTACTGCTATGGCGAGCTCAGATGCAGGAATGTCATCGGAAAGCGAGTATCAAGTGTTTTTGAGTTTAAGAGGACCCGACACTCGGGTTGGATTCACCGACGTTCTCTTTCATAGCTTGACCAATGCTGGAATTTGTGTCTTCCGAGACGACGAAGAGCTTCGGGTCGGCGAAAGGATTGATGGATCGCTTTTGCAAGCGATCGACAGCTCCAAGATTTACATACCCATCTTCTCTCGGAACTATGCTTCGAGCCAATGGTGCCTCCACGAGCTCACTCAGATTGTGGCAAATACCTTCAAATCGAAAGGTAATAAAGTGATCCTTCCTATCTTCTTCGACGTCGAACCTGATGATGTTAAGCTAAAAACCCCATTGTATCGCGATGCTATACTCAATTTGGAGCGCGAGAAGAAGTTGAGCAATGAGCAAGTAGATGCTTGGAGAGAGGCTCTCGTGGAGGTTGATGCGATAAAGGGTTGGGAAGTGAAGAAGTACAAAGGGTAAGCTAGTTGCTTTCAACGTGCTTGTTTTCCCAATTTTCCTTAACTCTTATTTCATAGATGTGAAAATTCTGGTAAGATTGAGGTGGGAGTTATACTAAATGATGAACCTCTGCTACTTCTGCCAAAAAAACAAACAAAAAAAACATGAAACTGCTTAACAAGGATATTAATAGCTAGGTAGCTAGTATAATATTTCTTTGTGGGCAGTGGGAGGAAAAAGAATGGGAAAATGAAATGCCATGCATTTCCTATCTAATCATTTAATCTTCCAATACATTAAACATTTCTCCTCTTGAAGACACGGCTTCTACATTTCATCACTCGAACATAAATAATGAATCGTCAATTTCAAATGCATAACTTTTTATACATCTATATTGCTCGAAAGTCCCAAGATTGCTAATCTCGTGCTTGGAATCAAGTCAAATTTCGGTTCATGACATGGCGCACAAAGTGCCAAGTGTGTAAAAAGCATGTTTTGGAGTGATGCTAATGTCCAATATGGACTTTTAGAAGATCACTTCTAGATTGTTAAGGTCTCATTACTTATCAAATCATTGCGTAATTTTTCATGTGCTTGAATAACATCATTTCTAGCCAGGTAATCATGATTTCGCATTTTTCCCCCACTAAAATGATTGTCTATTGTGGCAGCCACGGGGAACTGATCAATTTGGTAGTTGAAGAGGTTGTGGAAAAGTTGAAGACAAAACATAGATCAGTGACTGAAAATTTAGTTGGAATCGATGATCAAGTAGTAGCTATAATCAAATTATTAGATGTCAATTCCGATGGTGTGCGACTCATTAAGATTTCTGGCATGGGGGGTATCGGTAAAACAACTCTCGCTAAGGTCGTGTTCAACCAACTCTCTTCACATTTTGGAAAGTGTTGTTGTTTTCTTGAAGATGTTCGTGAGAGGTCATCAAGAACTAATGGCTTAGTTGACTTGCAAAAAAGGTTACTATCTGAAATCGGCCATCCTGCAGGAACAAAGAGCATTCACGAAATTGATTATGGAATGAGGAGGACTGGAGAAGTACTTTGCAATAAGAAAGTCCTCATTGTACTTGATGATGTTGATAATGACGAACAAGTGGAGAAATTAGTTGGAAAGAGTACTTTATATTCGGGATCCAGAATATTGATTACAACTAGAAATAAAAATGTTCAGCGAATCAATCCACCAAAGTATCAAATTTTAGAGTATGAAATGGAGGTGATGAGTCCCGATCATGCGCTTGAGCTTTTCGGCAAGCATGCATTTAGCAAAGACTCGCCTTTAGATGATTACAATGATCTTTCAAGGGAAATCGTATATGCTACTGGGAGACTTCCATTGGCTCTTGAGGTAATTGGTTCGTTCCTCTACCACAAACCGCAAGAATCATGGAAAGAGACATTGGAAAAGTTAAGAAAAGCACCTCACGAGGATGTTTTTGGAAAGTTGAAGATCAGCTATGATGCCTTAAATTTCCAGCAACGACAAATTTTCCTCGATATCGCATGCTTTTTCATCGGTGAAGATAAGACGAATGCAATCTACATGTGGAAAGATTGTGAGTTTTTCCCGGATACTGGAGTTGATATCCTCATTGGCATGTCTCTGGTAAAGATTGTGGAGAATAATAAGTTTTGGATGCACGATCAACTCAGAGATCTTGGAAGGGAAATTGTTTGTCAAGAAAGTCCAATAAATCCTGGGGAGCGGAGTAGGATATGGTTTTGGAAGGAGGGCCTTGATGCAATAAGACGAAAGGAGGTAAAGCACTTCTAGAGAGAACTAACTAGTTTCTGACAAAAATTTCCACTGCGTTGACCTAGGATGCTCCATCTTCTTGTTTTTTCTTTTACTTTTTATAATCCTTTTGCTCTGCGAGATAGAACACTGATATCACTCAATTTCCCATTCTCATTTGCAGATGAACAAGAACGTTCAAGCACTATCTCTTAATATATCTAGACAACGTCCCCATGATGATATCATTGTTCAAAGTAAAGAGATTGGAAAGTTTGAACACTTGAGATTCCTTAGATTATCTGGTTTAACCCTTGTTGGCGACGCTGCGAATCATCTTACCAGATTAAGATGGGTTTCTTTCAATTATCCTCTGCAAATATATAAATGGACCAACATGCATCTAAAGAATGTAGTCGTTCTTGAATTCTTTGTTGTTGGCTTCTTAGACGATTCAAGATTACGAAACTTAATCAAGGTGCGTAATATGCTTATTTCTATTTTATTTTCTTAGAAAGTAATATTTGATTGTTCATCCATTGAATATTGCATTCATATTGACAGATGTCAACAAAATTGAAAGTTCTTTCTCTTAATGGGTGTGACAACATAACTAGAACACCAGACTTTTCTGGATGCCCGAATTTAGAGAGGCTTGTTTTCCGCTGTCCTAATTTGAGGAAAATTGACAACTCTATTGGGAAGTTGAAGTGTTTGATTGACCTGAGGATTGATGGTTTCAATTCTCTTAAACATTTGCCAGAGGAAATCGGGGATCTAGTGAATCTGCAATATTTCTTCGTAAATTGTCGTAAAATGGAGAAACTCCCAGATTCCATATGGAAGTTGAAATCATTACGTGAGTTGCACTTTCAAAGTACGTTTCCTCATGACTTAGATTCGGCAAATTCATGGGAGTTACCCGATGCTATTGGAATGCTCCAGAAATTGGAAGTTCTTCAAGTCAATAATCGCCTTTTAAAAGGTCAACTTCCTTTTGGAATTGGAAGTCTGTCCTTTCTAAGAATCCTCAATCTATCATGTACTGGTATTAGTGAAGTTCCCAAGACCATTAGCATGCTTCCTCGCTTGCAAAGAATTGAGTTGGTGCAATGTGATAAGATTCAAGAGTTGCCGACGCTCTCAACAAGTTTGACCCATCTAAGAGTGTCATCTACATCGTTGCTGGTAATCCCGGACCTTTCGAACTTGACTAATTTGGTTGAATTGGAGCTAAGCGACGGTGGAGATTATCTAGGTGATATCTTTCCACCAAAAAAAGGAGTAGGAGATAAATTGTGTACGGGTGAGTTATGGTGGATTGGGAGGTTATCCAAACTGACCAAATTGAGCGTCAAACTTAACAAAATCCGAGGTCCTCCTGAGATGGCTTCCCTTTCTCTACTAAATGAACTTGCTTTGTTTGGTTTGGACCTACAAACCTTTCCGCAACTTCCCTTATCTCTGCAAAAGCTAAGCCTTGATCATTTCAATGTAATTGGGTCACTCTCTTCGAACCTGAGAAACTTGTCATGTTTAAACCTCTATGGGTCTCCAATGCAAGAACTACAACTTGATGGGCTTCAACTTCCACAGCTAAAGGAGTTGCTTGTGCGAAACTGTGCATCCCTCGAGAAATTGAGGCTATCAAGAATGCGAAAGCTGAAAGATGTCAAGGTGGAATTTTGTGGAAAGCTAGTTGAGATCCAATTTTCTTGGGTGTTCGAATCACTGGAGGCATTGACTATTTGCAATTGCAAGTCTTTGGAAAGGATAGTTTATGAGTCTGCTAATGAGTCAATTAGTTGTGAAGGGAAACTAATTTTCCCATCGAGAGTCTTAAATAAGTTGCGAAGGCTCACACTTGGGGGATGCCCTAAGATACTCGACATTCAAGTTGTAGGTACGTCGGAATTGTGGGAATGGTTTGAGCTTTGGGGTTGTCCAAATGTGCAAAGTCTCGGTGGTTTGTCATACTTAAAGAACCTGAAGTCCTTACGAATCGTGATCTGCAGTCGGCTACGGGTTGTCGAGGGTGTCGACGAGTTGGAGTTTTTGAACTACTTAACTGTTATTAGATGCGAATCGTTGGAAAGGTTGATTGATGTGTCAACCACCAAACTGCCAAATGATTGCCCCGTATGGATCGACGAATGCTGGAAATTACGAGGGCTTAACAAAGGATTCGATGGCTCCGTCCAGTCCTTCAAGCGGCATAAGGTGAGTCTAAATCATTCTCTCTTTTTCTTTTTGATTTTTTCTTGACGCAACTATCCACAAACACGAATTCAAATTTAAGGTAGATTTTGAAATGGTGGTGAGAAATAGAAAAAAAAAACAATCAAACAAACATCGATTAATATTTGTTCTCACTTATTTTAAAATTTACTTTTTATAAATTTGTTTTATTTTCAGCTCACGCTTTCTCATTTTCTTTTCGTTTTATTGTTTATGAGAAAGTTCTATACGTGGAGCAAGTCTACGCGACAATGTCAATTTTATCGGATGGAATAGGACAAACTACAATTTTTAGAAGAAATATATAAAATATCTTGGAGTCTCTTATTAAAATGATCTTTTCATTTTATATAAAACGAATTGTTTAGTTTAGCGAATTTTTTACGTAATATACTCCACTTTGTTTTCCAGTTCTTGCTTAAAACTATTCATTCTGCAAACGAGTTTGGTGACTTGCGATTTCTATGGTGAAGATAGAACATTAATAGAATCAGATACTCTTTGCACAACTTTTTTTTTTTTTAAATTTGCCAACGGAGGCGTTTCGAGAACACAACTTACGTGGTCCAACTATCCACTAATCAAGTGACTTATGTCCTTTGATGGATTTAAGTGTTACTTGAATTTGCACGTGGTTGGGGTCGGCCAAGTAGGCCGTGTGTTCCAAAAGCATCTTAAAATGCCTTTTAAGATTTTTCATTCTTAAAAGGAAAAAAATTGAGAATCTAATCGGTGGATGATGTATTTCTGCATCCTCCCCTGTTCTTGATAGTTTGATAAAAGGCCACTTCAAACATGATTCAAAGCAGTTGATCTTTCGGATATTTCCTTTTTTTAGTCGTGAAGCATTTTTCTTTGTGGTAGAGTGTAGATTCAATTTCTGCTACTCATTTAACTTTTGATGCGCAGCGAGTCTTGATTTCAACTTCTCCTATAATTTACTCGATTGTATACATAAAAATCTTCTTAAGTTGGCTGGAATAGGAACAAAACCAGTTGAATTTATGGCTGTGCAAATTCACATAGTTGAAACTTCATTAACCTGCTTCCATGATTACGCTTACACAGAATTGGGGAGAAAGGAGGAGGGAAGGCATTATCTACTTGATTTATATCTAGCCCCCTGTCATTTTCCGTTAATAACATATTGTTTCCCTCTCTTAGAAGCTTATATCTGAGGCATATAAAGTGTCAAACCTGTAAAAAAATCTTACGGATCTTGTGGACCAGGTAGGATACGAGTCAAAGACAGAGGATGGTTTCAATGTGAAATTGTTTGCATTTGGTGATACGGAAAATCAAACTCGCGTGATGTGCATAGTCAGTATACATAATTGTCCTTCATTGTTACGCGAATCTCACATGGTTTACGATATTTTTTTATATGATATTATTTCCTCTTATTTATAGATCCTTTCTCATACCGCAATCTTAATATATATACATCAGTAGCTTTCGAAAAATTTAGAACAGCTTCTATCTATTTACTTTTACATAATATACATTGACAAAATGATTAAACACAGTAGACAGTAAGTAGTTGATATGTATTACTGGTTGAAACTTTCACACAATATTGGTTATCATTTTATTTTGCAGGATTCACTCTTTTCTCGGACTTGGACACGTTTTAAAGACATTGTGGGATTTTGAAGACTGTCTCGGATGAAGATTTTTAGCATGCAGGAACGGACAAGCATATCAGTCTAGTGGGGTCAATGCGCTGAAGAGTCTAAAAGTTTCTAAGTATGGTTTCAAAAACCAGGACATCAAGTTAAGATGCAGGTGAGACCTCATCATTTTTAAGATATGTGGATGAATTGCCCTTGTGGCACATTTAAGAGACATACTGTTCTTCACATCCACATTTCTGATCCTTGAATCCTTGTAAGATCCGTCGGTTGAATTTGTTGCTTCAGGATTGTCGCATATCTTTTGACTAGTTTTGATAACTCAATTCACATTGCCTGTCTTGCATGGAGAACTGCAAAAATTTAGTACAAGCAGATTAAACATATGCAATATGTTTTGTTAAAAAGTTCCAATCCAACATATGAAATTTAATTGTTTGAGCTGGCAATGTCTCTAAGACAAGGATGACATAACGTGAACAGCATCATACGTAAGAGTTATTTAGTCACAGGAAATGGAAACTATGAAATACAGTCGAACAAAAAATATCTCATTTTACCCCAGATGTATGTCCATTGGATAGCAGAAGAGTATCATAACCAGTGAAACTTTATATAGGAAGGAGGTAAATTTCTTCCTTTTATCCCCTATGAAGGGAGGTGGTGGCAGCGGGAAGAAGATAACTTACACATTATTAGCTCACCGTCAGCTATTGTAAAGTGAAGTACATGGGAAAGAATAAATCAGTAGAATTTGAACCAAATTTCATTCAGCTCTAAAGTTACAGCTTGATTGGGTACAGAGGCCTCACCCCGGGTTGAGAAGTTGTTTTCACACTGATATGGCTTCCAGTCAAAGGAGATTGATATTTTGTGTGCTCCCTTGCAAGTGAATTTAGACCAACCAGCAACTTTCCCCCAACTTGTGAATCTTTGGCATTGCCTCCCAACCTTTTGACGGTTGCATAAGCCATGTGATGTTATAAAGCACGGAATGTCCAATCAAAGAAACTAGAATAAGAAAGAAAATCTTCACCCTTTACATTTAGATGTACAGAAGCAAGTCTTTTGCTGCTGATTTGTGTAAGATTTCTCGCAGTTGATGGTTTTCGAGAAGATTGACTCTTAATTTCCTCTGATCTCTAGAAAAACTTTGAGTGGGCATGTCCAGGCTCTCTACCGGTAAAGTAAGAGGACAATACATAAGTAGCAGGCTCTCTGCTTGGGACATTTACATAGTAGTAAAAGTAAGAAGTGCAGAAATGTTATGCTGTTGATCCACCAAATTTTTTACTGAACTCTAGAAATTACCATCAAATGGATCAACATGATAGCCAAAATTCAATGAATGAGTGCATCAAACTGATAACCACAAGAAAACTGATAGCCACAAGAACTTGCATTCCCGTCCTTGGAACATTGAGCTGCGGATGCATATACTTTCTGAATATTCATAAAACCAACTATCAAGTCCATGTTTCCTAAAAGGAGACATTAATGACTCATTGCTCTAATTAAATGGCATAAAGCCAATATTATCCTAATACAAGTTTCTCCCCTCTCATTCCACAAATCACTTAAAGGTAAAGGATAAAGTAGGGTCATCCTAAAAACAGTCATTTCACTGTCATGCAGTACTTTACTCAAATTACGATTTGTATCAGGCTTGGTCTCTTTTTTATCAACCTTGGTAACATTCCATGTATCAAGAAAAGGTTTATTGCTTTCATTTGCCTCGCCTTTTGTTCCTTGAACATGTGACATAGTTAAACCTTCAAAGCGTAAGTTGCCACGAGAATATGTGGCTTCCCCTACCATTTGTTCCTTGTTACTCTGCTCTTCATCCAAAGTGGAATCTGAGCTTGTGATGACAGACAATTTTTTTCTTGAAAGCTCTGGAATGTACTTAAATTTGTATCAGCCCTGGGATGAATGTGTACTTCTCGTGGTGCTGTTTTATCTAATGAATATCCTTGTTGATCAGATTTTTTGGCACACGTGCTATTTGTCCTTTCCAAAGAAGATTGTTCCGGGATTCAATTTCTACAGGCTGCGGACGTTGGCACCCCATCATCCATCCTTGGGTAAGGCATAGAAGTTGTAAGAACAGAGATTTCTACCTAAACTTCTGATGTATCCACACAGTGTGCTGATTGATCATTATCAATGATAGCATTATCTTCAGAGTCAGGCATTGCCTCAGGAAGGAGAGTTTTCGAGCCCTGGTGCTCATTCATCTCCGAAGATCTCCCTTTGCTTCCGATGACCTTCTTCCCACCTTGTTCACCCCTAGTCATGGGTGAATCAAGATTAAAGCCATCCAACGTGGATGGCACAAATGACTGCTAAGGTCCTAAATTGCAATTGCGAGTCATGACATTCGTTTCAACTGTTTCCATTCAGTTGAAATATAATCTTATGTATTAAAGAATAATCCTAAATAAATACATTGCGAAGCTGTCTTACTCATTAAAGTTAAAGGAGAGATAAAAGCTTTGTCTGGAATTTTCTTCAGGTGATTCTGGTTCATCTTTGTCCTTGCTGTTAGGAGATCTGTTAGATGAGCAGGAGAAATCAAGATCTAGCATGTCCACTTTGAATGATGATAACTAGTCAAAATCAGCGTCCGGGTTAAAAGCAACATCCCTGAAAAAGGTTTTTTTTTAACATTTAATCCACAGAAAGCAAGGAGATATATTCCACTCTCATAAGAATTGAGATTGTAAACAAGCATTCATGCATCTTCAGAGTCATTTATCGTTTGGTTGATATTTGAAGTGGTCGGTTGGTATGTAAAGCTTATTGAGTACCTAGTAATGGTTTATCCTCTTTCCCATTCACCACCGCAGTTTCCTCTTGTGATTCTGCCAAAAATTTACAAAAGAAAAGGGAAAATTAATTGCCAACTCCTTACAGTTGGCTATGCGACACAGCACCTCCTCTCTCATAAAAGTGACATCTCTTTGTCAAAACATTGCATCTTCGACATTTTTACACTTATCTTTTGCAGCAGAACCATATATAAACTAGCCTATGAGGGACCTACGCCAGTCCATTAAAGTTAAGAACCCAAAAGTTGATACATGAATAGTTCACACAGGAGCAGCACTTACTTATACAAAGTGGACAGGGGGAGAGTTGCTTGGAGATCTTCTGAAATCAGATGGACCTTCTACTGCGACAGAGGATTGAGACACAAAACGATCATGACAGCGAGAGACGAGGCACAACAAAGCGAGAGTCCAAACGAATCCTCCATTTCGCATCTCATCGCATTCACTATCAGAAACTCTAGGCGCTCGTGAAAGTACCTACGTTTAACACTACGAAATGATTGGTGAACGCCGATATTCTAGAGGTACGAGCAACAGAGACGCGACGAAACTCCTAAGAAGCCATAACAGAAGAAATCGACTGATTACAAAAGCTCAGGATCGATTCGCATGTCAACACAAAATGAATTTGCTAGACCGAGACAAGTAGAGGATCTACGGTACCTAACTAGAGAGAAGTCAACTGGTTTTTCTGAGGTTTTGAATGGCAACTCTATATATACAGAGCAGCTTTGAATAAATTTCCGATTCTGCCCCTACAGCGGAACCATTTTTCACGAAGTTGCCCGCCAATATGCTCTAATTTGTCTCAAATAGCCCACACGCGTGACTATAATAAAGCCTTGCTTGGACCCGGATCCTTTGATCCGAACAGATATTGATTGTTGTCATGTGGAATCACATCGGCGGCCACATGATCCACGGCCTCGATGGATCCGGACCACATGGACTCTGGTCCAGGGAAGCATTTACCCTCCCGTCGCTCAAATGTGTAATGGATTGACAGAGCCGTTCGTCAATTGCTACCCAAAGAATTGGATCCAAACAGATCTTGACCGTGGTCGGGACAATTTTGAATTTGCCTCTGGAGAATGAATTTTGCTTGCTATTCATTATTGAGCTCGATCTCTCCAGTTTCTCCCCCACGCCCACCAAATTGGACCCACGCTCTTGTCTGAGCCTAACCCTTTCTGTTTGTCATGTCAAAGCTCGTTCATCAATTTGTATTTTTTACAAGACTTATTTTATATGTTATTCTTGGGATGATATTCAATTTGTTTTATTTCAAATTCGTTTTGTTTCTGGCATGATGTCACGACTGGTTTAGTGGGAGCATTAAAAGAAAATCTCTTACTGATGGATAAGTTTGGAATTTATGCTTATGCTTTACTTATGCAACAACTCTAAATTTGAAAAAAACAATTATCAACTGTATGGTTGATGTGGTATAGATGAGTAATCATGTTGTCTGCGCATTTTCAAACTTACATATCGTGTGAAGAATTATATGCGTCTCAATTAACTTTGGCGATTGGACCAAAAAATATTAACTTTGGCATGGGAATTTTGAAATTATCATTGATTTTTGGACAATTTCTTCACATGTCGTCGTTAATCTTTATGCATAGAATTACTAGATAAAATTCCTTTTAGAAAATACGAGCAGTCACCTACTAGACATCATGTGCTTGAATAAGAGAGTATTTGCCAGGGAAAGAAAAGCTGCATTCATGGACTTTATTTGAGATAGCAAACCAATAGCACTTGTCTTTGGGAATCGTAGTCGAGAATCTCATCTCATATTAGCTCAAACAGAAATTCGAAATGCTGCTTTGGTTGTAAGGCATATGAACTAGAAAGTTTGAAACTTGAATCTTTTCTCACTTCTCTAAAAGCGAGAATCAAAGAAAAACGAAAGATCTTAATTTGTGATCATGGTGCCAAAATACCAAGTCGGCTCAATTTGTATGCTTGCCAAAAAGAAAATTTTATTTTTCTCACTTTTAAATGTTTAGCTCATATGATCAAACTGTAAGGCAAGATTGTCTTCTTTGCCAATGTAATCGAAACTTAAACGACACGACTCTCACTGTTTCAATTCCATTTTTGGTTACTGCTCGACTTTAGTACTCTTCTATTACGTTTCACCACCATCACCTCGTCATGGTGATGCATTAGCTATGTCACAGTAAGAAACTTTCTTGGAAGAAAATGCAGGTTCAGGAAGCATCTCCTAATTCAAATGAAACAAAACAAGAATTGATTTTGTAAATAAAGAAAGGAAAGATCAGACACATACATATCCATCATCATCCCACGTCCCCAAGATAAGGCTAACCCCATACAGGTGTTAGCATGTAGTTCATACTCCCCAGTGGTCCTGCTCTAGTTTAAGGATGATTCGATTTCTCTTTCTCACTTCTACTCTATATTTCCTTTTGATTGTGCACCGAAACATAACGACGGGCAAAAGATCAACAAGCCTAAATAGCCCAAGAAAGAGACTAACAGCTCAAGGCAATCAACAAAGACAAACAAAGGAACAGTACCAGAATCAACAGGAGGAGCTATCCTTAGACATTGCAATGGATAGTGTCTTGTCAGATGATACCGACACAGATTCCCTTCCCTCAAGAGGCATAGACATCTTGATTCTCACACAGTAAAGACATAGTGCAGAACTCTGTCCACACAAGGAGCAGAACCATTGCGGATGACCTCATTTGTTTCCCTCCAAAGGTGGTAGATGAATCCATTCCAGGCTAGTTTCAAAAGAGGTCTAGCAAAAGCCCAGCCCTATCAAGTGACGGACAACCCAATCAATCTCAACTTGCCTTCCTCCATTGGGTCTTTGAATACCACTTAATGTCAAAACTTTGCCCCAAACCTCCTTAGAGAAAGAACAATTGAAAATTAAGTGTTGTCTGGATTCCAAAGAAGAGCCACACAACACACAAGAAGGATTGACGGCCTTCCACTCAATTCATCAAGAGTGAGCAATCTATTAAGGATAGCCATCCAAGTTATGAGGGCAAAATGAATTTTAAAACTATTTTCCGAAACAAAGTGGAGTCTGGGCCTCTTTGGTATAAGAAAACCTGTCCGGTTTACTTAAAAACTGAACGCACACGCTGTAACATTAAAAACTAATGATGCATTCAGGAACCAAACGATCCCACAACTTTTAAATCAACCAGTTTCTAATCTTTTCCCCCGCTGATAAACAATGCCGAACCAATCTGTGGTTCGTCTTCTTCAGCTGGACGTTGTGGGTTGTGGATGGCGGCAGAGAATGATCTCCATGACTGAAAACGGAGTCCTTTCTCTATTATGTTTCTATGCTTTGTTGGGATATTCCCTGAAATTGTATTGGGTACTCGACTGGCTTTCACCGGTCCTGCGGCCTCTAACCAACGTTAGACGTTAGAATCCACCATCTGCTATGTTCATCCTTCTTCATGTAAAAAGTCTCGTGGAATAAGATCAGATCTCGGTAGAACTTGTCAACCAATTTTTCTTTTTGGTCACACCTTTTGTCGGCTACCTAGCCTTATCTTAAATTTGTAATAGTAGTTTTGCATGAATTACTTGTTCTGTTAGGAGCATTCATTATCTGTGGTTTTCCGTAAATTAGCAATCAAGAGAAAACTGACATTATCTTTTCAAAAGCATGATATTAACAGCAGCACATTTTGTATATTCAATTATTAATTATCATATCTTATTAATTAAACTTGATTAATTGAGTAATATCTCAAGGAAAAGCCATTGCCAGTGCGGGACAATCTACGGGCTTTCTTGTTAACCAACTTTACTTTTTTGACCCCAATACTCTTTGTCGGCCATTTTAGCAGTTTGCTTTTTCTCATCGACTACCAGCACTTTGGTTTCTGGTCTTCCAAGGAGCCATAATAATTTCAACTTTTAGAAAAGAAGAGAGCCACTATTCTTCTTTTGACAGATGGTGTTTGATCATTCACATATATTCATTTTGTTGGTCCTAGGCAAGACGTTAAAAGTTTTCGTCTCAACTCTCGGACGTTAAAACACGGGGTATTCCCTATGGTGAGGGAATAAATACTTTTCTCTAATTAGGGGTGCGAGGCATGCAGGCATCGTCACGTTAAAATAAAGAATGCGGTAACATATTAATAAGTTACTAATAATTTTTCCAAAGTGCAAACTCTTGTTTGTACTTAAAAAATTACTAATCGTTTTCTTAATCTACCAATATTATCAAACTAACGTTGACAACACAAACTGAAAGCACACGTCACAACATTAAAAGCTGATGATGCTTTCACGATGAACCAAACGATCCCATAGCATTCAATTCCTAATCAACCTCTAGTTTTTTTCCCCTGCTGATAAACAATGCCCAACCAAGCTATTCTTCATTCGTAATTTGAATTGTATTAGGTACTTGACTGGCTTTTACTGGTCCTGCGGCCTAACGTCCTAAACTAATGTTAGACTTGAATCCACTAGCCGCTATGTTCATCCTTCTTCATGTAAAAAAATCCCATGGAATAACACTAGACTTCAGTAGAATTTGTCAACCAAATTTTCTTTTTGGCCACGCCTTTTGTCATAGCCTTATTATCTTAAACTCGTGATATCACATTTGCACAATTAGAATTTTATCACTGGCTGGTGTTTGGTATTGATATCAATGTTGGATTGTGCGGAAGCATTAGATTTTGATACCACTAATGGTTTGTGGTTGGATGTGCAAGTGTACGTGTGTGTTTGGGATATATTTCAACGAATTAGACATGTTAATGTCTTTTGCATTTGTCAAACATTTCAACTCAACTTCGACCCAAGCAATTGTCTTCGCTTGACATGGACAATTAATTTTCTAACATCAGTTTAGTCAAGTCCGATACACCAACGGAGAGAGATGGAGAGAGGCAAACCTGACATGGACAACAGTTGTTGTCTCCAGACGCATCCGTGATCATCTCCCTCGAAATTCTTCCGACGTTGCCTCGCCTCTGCCGCAGCAAAGAGAAGCTTCCTCGCTCCAAGCCCGAAAGATCCAACTGTAAGAGATGTCCAAAAGACTCGAAATTCCATGCCGTGAGAGTGAATTTCGTTGTAAAGGGATGGGTGAAACGATGTTGATGCATCGAAAGTCTTCATGGACCGAACACCAAGCTGGTCATTGGCTCAATTGATTGCATCAAGGTCTTCAGGAATCGAAGTCTAGATCGAAAAGACGATCAGCTCTTCGTATCAGTTTCCTTGGGCTCGGTCGAGACGCAAACGTGAGGAAAAAGTAGAGGGAGGGGAACGAATGCCGTCGCATGTTGTCAACCGAACAACGTCATTTTCCAACTGCATTTCTTTGTAACGTGAGGCACGGAGTCACGAGTGTAAAAGAGAGAGAAAGTGTTCTGCTCTTGGCAGGGTCGCATGAATATGCATCCTGCCCAAGGTGGTTACGATGAACCGATGTTTACAGGCTGAAGCCTAGTCCATCAGGCTAGGAGCGCAGTGAACAAGCGAGAAAATTACTAAAAAAATCCTACACTTATTGCGCTTTTGTCTTCGACTAGCCACCACTCTTGACATTTTCTTCTTCCCCACGTTGCTGCCTCCAAGATAAATGTTAGCCTCCATTTTTTGACCTTTCTCAGCCATGGATTTTTCGACTACAAGCCTTCCTCTTCGACTTGGGCACTTGCTGCACATGCTTTTGAATATACTTCCTTCAGCAATGTATCTTGACTTTGCTACGACTTCCTTCAGCTCTGGATAATTTTGAGTCCGAAACTATTTGCTTTTAATCTAAGTATCTCCAACTATTTTTCATACATGGACTGGTTTCATAGCTTTTATGAGAGAGGTATCAGATGAAATATAATCGACAATGTTCAAGAAAAAATCGGCCCAATATTCTTTAAAAAACACAAATTCTAGGTCGGATCCATCACTAGCTTGAATTTTTTTCTCATAAAAAATTTTCAATTTGAGGCCATGCAACTCAGATATTAGGTCACATCACTCAAAACCCGAGGTCATGCGACACAAACTTGAGCTCGAGCACCTTCATCAGTGGAGGTTGCGAGGACCCATGAAGGAGAAACAGAAAACAAAGAAATACAAAAAAATCAGATTTTTCTGAGAATATCTAATCATACTGAATTTCCACGTCATCAATTACATATGGGGCGAGCCATTTTCCTCATCATCCGGAAAATGTAGTGGTTTTTTTCTTTTGTGGGAGAGAAACGTGGTCGGTGTTTTGATTGGTTTTCCTATTCACCGTACTATAATTTTCCTCGCGACGTGGCCTCTCTCTCATCGGCCAATAGCATTTGAGCTTATGGTCTTCGTCTTCAAAAATTACGACTTTCTGTTTCTGCCACTCTCTCCGCCACCCATATTTCCTCGTGACATGGCCTCTTTCTATATTAAAACTAGGATATAATATCACGAAAAACTCTAAATTGATACAATTATAATAATTTTATCTCGAATTAATTTTTTTGCCATTAAAAATCTCAAATCGATGCACCTGTGACAAATTTATTCAAAATTATTTTTTTATCACCAAAAATCTCGTACTGATACAATTATGATAATTTTATCCCGAATTAATTTTTTCATCATCAAAATTCTCAAATTAGTACATCTGTAATAATTTTATCCCAAACTAATTTTTTAACCACTAAAAATCTCAAACTAGTACATTTGTGATAAATTTACCCTCCGTTAGTATCCGTTACATTGAATTAATATCACAAAAAATCGCAAATTGATAAATTTGTGATAAATAGAGAAGTAAAACTTTAAACTGGTATACATGTTAATAATCACGTGTCATTAAACTAAATAATTTAATAGTAAAATGTCACACGATGAAGCTTTCAGGGAAGATTCCCAGGAGCAGCCCCTCCTTCAAAAGAAACAAAACAAGAACTGATTTTGCACATAAAACGGAGACTTCCTTGTTCTTTTCGACAAGTAAGTCGCTTTTATTAGCCCGAGTATCAAGAAAGGGGGGATCAGAGAGAATGAATAAAATATCGTGCAAAAGAGCCACGAAAATAGAAAAGTTATAACGTAACTTGAAATGGGGTAGATCTACGAATAATGAAACCGGAAACCGCTCATTAAAGATTGATTTCGAAAAATTGAAATCGGAAAACGTCCATTGGTTCCACGGATCCACCCGGAAATCGGACCGCCAGTCAGGGCCACCCCCACCAAGTTTCGCCCAAATGAAGGTGATCAAGAGTGAGAGAGAGGGAGGCGATGAATGGCTGGAGATGCGATCGTAAATTGATGGGAATTGAGAATTGATGGGCATTAAACTTGAGAGTTGAAACCACAAATGAAAGATAGAGAGACGACTCAGACAAAGTGAAAGTGAGACGAGACGAGTACTCAGTTAATGGGCATTGAGTTTTAGATTATAGATTTTAAGGTTTTCATTTTACTTAATTTTTTTCTTTTTTTTGGAAAATTTTCTTAAAAATTATATATATTACCAGTCCGGTCTAGATGGGTGGAAAGTTCCAAGCCTAGAATCGGGAACTGGACCGGTACTCACCAATTCTAGTAAATTAGAACCGGTAATCAGACCGGTCCCCATGAGAACCGCCGGTCCGATCCAGTTTCGAGCAATCCGAGCGGTTGCCGATTCTTTTGCACATCCCTACTTTTGATCCAAACAGATCATTACATGATCAAACTGCCTCGATGGATTCGAGCCATTTGGACTCTAGTCTAGGTAGGAATTTACCCTCATGCCGTCGACCAAATGTGTAGTGGACCCACGGAGCTGTTTGTCAATTTCTACCTAAACTATTAGATCCAAACAGATCTTTACACATGCAACAACTTTAAATATGAAAAAACAACTGTCGGCTGTATGGTTGATGTTGTAGAAATGAGTAATCATGTTATCTGCACAATTTGAATTATATGCGTCTCAATTTACTTCGGCATTTGAATTTTGAAATTATCATTTATTTTTGGAGAATTTCTTCATATGTCATCGTTACGCGTGCAATTATTAGATAAAATTCATTCCTTTTTGGAGAATTGCTTCATATGTCATTGTTACGCGTCCATTGAATGTCCAAATTTTGTTTTTCTTTAACGATTTTTACTATTTATACTTCCTTTTTGTCTTTAAGTTTATAAAAAAATTCTCTAAATTAATCTATAAGATTAATAAAGATGGGAAGCATTTATTTCTTAATGTGATCATTTATAATTTCGTGAGAAAGAAAATGACCTTTGATAAATATAAATTTTTTACTTTAAGTGGCATATTCATTTTTAACATCTGGTGTCTTTAAAAAAGATGAAACTTCAGAAAATGAATTCAAGATACACCGATGCCTAATATCATTTCAAGAAGCTTTTTAGCAATTTTTTTCTGAGTCCAAAATGGAAACACCTTTTGTTATTACTTTTGATACATATTTATTATTCAATTATGTTTCCTACATGTAATGACAATACATATTAATTAAACCTTTAAATCAAGGCGTGGTTCGACTGCCTATAAATTTTTAGCACCATAGGAGCCTTAAAGAGTCTTCAGGTAACTCTGAATATGCTTATTAAGAGAGATTTTCACTATATCTTGTTGATTTCATGACTTGGCATGTAAAATTTTTCGGGCTAGATTAGCGTCAGACTTTATAGCACTTTTCCAATGAAAAGTTTTCATTTTTCATTACGATATCATGAGTCTGCTAACATCTTCGTCACCATCTATTGTTGGAGGGTGGAAAATTTCATATTATGAAAAGAGAATGGAAGTGAGTGCGTGGCGGCGAGGACAACCACGTCAACTTCAATGACAACAGCATCTACAAACGAAGGCTTCGGAAAAGATGATTGAGCTCGTCATCTTTCTTGTGATTTCAATTGGTTTAAAATCAATCTGTTCTAAGTCCGAAAGCATTTGTTTTGAGGAATTGTCTTCAATATGTGTTGACATTAGCCAGGTCACACTTAGAAGCTTTCTTGGAAGGACATGCAGGCTCAGGGAAGATTCCCAGAAGCATCTCCTAATTCCAAAGAAAAAAAAAACAAGAACTGAGTTTGCGCATAAAATGGAAACAAGAGGTATTGACGGCCTTCCACTCAATCCCCCAAGAGTGAGCAATCTATTAAGAATAGCCATTTAAGGGGAAAAAATGTTGAAAAAGTTTTAAACTTTTTTACATTGGTGTCAATTTAGTACTAAACATTTTTTTGTGCCAATTGAGTCTTAAACATTTTGTCTTTGTGCAAATTCAGTTCTTCCAGCTAATTTTGGCCGGATTTTGCTGATGTGGATTCTGGTCGACCTACATGGCACCATTAGTTTTTAAATAATATTTTAATAACTTTTTGATTTTAAATTTTTTTTCTAATTTTTTTCTTTTTTCCTTCTTTTCTTTTTTTTTTCTTCTTTCTTCAACTTTTGGCCGGTGATCAGCCACTTGTGGCTGGTGGCCGGCCAAAAGTCTTCATGTACCGAACACCAAGTTGGTCATTGGCTCAATTGATTGCATCGAGGTCTTCAGGAATGAAGTCTAGATCGAAAAGACGATCAGCTCTTCGTATCAGTTTCCTTGGGCTCGATCGAGACGCAAACGTGAGGTAAAAGTAGACGGAGGGGAACCAATGCCGTCGCATGTTGTCAACCGAACGTCATTTTCCAACTGCATTTCTTTGTAACGTGAGGCACGGAGTCACGAGTGTAAAAGAGAGAGAAAATGTTCTGCTCTTGGCAGGGTCGCATGAATATGCATACTGCCCATGGTGGTTATGATGAACCGATGTATACAGGCTGAAGCCTAGACCATCGGGCTAGGAGCGCAGTGAACAAGTCAGAAAATTACTAAAAAAATCCTACACTTGTTGCGCTTTTGTCTTCAACTAGCCACCACTCTTGACATTTTCTTCTTCCCCACGTTGCCGCCTCCAAGATAAATGTTAGCCTCCATTTTTTGAACTTTCTCAGCCATGGATTTTTCGACTACAAGTCTTCATCTTCGACTTGGGCACTTGCTGCACATGCTTTTGAATATGCTTCCTACAGCAATGTATCTTGACTTTGCTACAACTTCCTTCAGCTCAGGATAATTTTGAGTCCGAAACTATTTGCTTTTAATCTAAGTATCTCCAACTATTTTTCATACGTGGAATGGTTTCATAGCTTTTAGCAGAGAGATATCAGATGAAATATAATCGACAATGTTCAAGAAAAAATCGGCCCAATATTCTTTAAAAAACACAAATTCTAGGTCAGATCCATCACTAGCTTGAATTTTTTTTCTCATAAAAAATTTTCAATTTGAGGCCATGCAACTCAGATATTAGGTCACACCACTCAAAACCCGAGGTCATGCGACACAAACTTGAGCTCGAGCACCTTCATTAGTGGAGGTTGCGAGGACCCATAAAGGCGAAACAGAAAACACAGAAATACAAAAAAATCAAATTTTTCTGAGAATATCTAATCATACTGAATTTCCACATCATCAATTACATATGGGGCGAGTCATTTTCCTCATCATCCGGAAAATTTAGTCGTTTTTTTCTTTTGTGGGAGAAAAACGTGGTCGGTGTTTTGATTGGTTTTACTATTCACCGTACAATAATTTTCCTCGCGCCGTGGCCTCTCTCTCATTGGCCAATAGCATTTGAGCTTATGGTCTTCGTCGTCAAAAATTACGACTTTATGTTTCTGCCACTCTCTCCGCCACCCATATTTCCTCGTGACTTGGCCTCTTTCTATATTAAAATTAGGATATAATATCACGAAAAACTCTAAATTGATACAATTATAATAATTTTACCTCGAATTAATTTTTTGGCCATCAAAAATCTCAAATTGATACACCTGTGACAAATTTATTTAAAATTATTTTTTTTATCACCAAAAATCCCGTACTTATACACTTATGATAATTTTATCCCGAATTAATTTTTTCATCACCAAAATTCTCAAATTAGTACATCTGTAATAATTTTACCCTAAATTAATTTTTTGACCACTAAAAATCTTAAATTGGTACATTTATGATAAATGTACCCCTCATTAGTCTCCGTTACTTTGAATTAATATCACAAAAAATTGTAAATTAATAAACTTGTGATAAATTGAGAAATAAAACAAGGACTGATTTTGCACATAAAACGGAGACTTCCTTGTTCTTTTCGACAGGCAAGTCGCTTTTATTAGCCCGAGTATCAAGAAAGGGAGGATCAGAGAGAATGAATAAAATATCTGTGCAAAAGAGCAACGAAAATAGAAAAGTTATAACGTAACTTGGAATGGGGCAGATCTACGAATAATGAAAGTTGGATTACTCGACTTCCCGTGCATGTCGTGCCAAAATCACGTCCTTTCCGAACCCTTGCGTTTTCACATGAATTCAGCCACGGCTTTGGTTTTTCTTTTTAATCATCCACCAACAGCATTCTATCTCATGATCTTCGTCGTAAAAAAATTACGACTTTCTTTTTCAACCATTTTCTCATAGACCCACAGGATTTCATTGGTTTTCCTTTAACTACTCCACTATATCCTTAAGACGTGTTGACGCGGCATCTTTCTTTGTTAAGAACATCGGGCCGGAGAGAGGGGGGGAGAGAAAGAAAGAGAGAGATCTGCTTAAGCTGAGCAAACTACTGCTATGGCGAGCTCAGATGCAGGAACCTCGTTGGGAAGCGAGTATCAAGTGTTCCTGAGCTTCAGAGGACCCGATACTCGCGTTGGATTCACCGACGTTCTCTTTCATGGCTTGATCGATGCTGGAATCTGCGTCTTCCGAGACGACGAGGAGCTTCGTGTCGGTGAAATGATCGATGGATCACTTCTGCGAGCGATCGACAACTCCAGCATTTACATACCCGTCTTCTCTCGGAACTATGCTTCGAGCCAATGGTGCCTTCACGAGCTTGCGCAAATGGTGGCAATTACCTTCAAATCGGAAGGTAATAAAGTGATCCTACCTATTTTCTTCGATGTGGAACTTGATGATATTAAGCTGAAAACCCCGCTGTATCGCGATGCCATACTCAATTTGGAGTGCGAGAAGAAGTTGAGCAATGAGGAAGTCAATGCTTGGAGAGAGGCTCTCATGGAGGTCGATGGGATAAAGGGGTGGGAAGTGAAGAAGTACAAAGGGTAAGCTAGCTGCTTTCAAGATGCTTGTTTTCCCAATTTTCCTTAAACACTTGATCATAGATGTGAAAATCCTGGTAAGATTGAGGTGGGAGTTTTATCATAGTAATGCTAAACGATGAACCTTTACTACATCTGAAAAAAAAAACGTGAAACTGCTTAACAAGGATATTAATAGCTAGGTAGCTACAATAATATTTCATTGTGGACAGTGGGAGGAAAAAGAATGGGATAATGAAATGCTATGCACTTCCTATCTAATCATTTAATCTTTCAATATACATTAAACTGAACATTTCTCCTGTTGTAGACATGATATTCAACTTCTACGGTTGTCACTCGAACATAATTAATGAATTGTCAATTTCAAATGCATAATTTTTTATACATCTATCTTGCTCGAAAATCCGGAGATTGCTAATCTCGTGTATGAAATCAAGTCAAAGTTCGGGTCATAACGTGGCACATAAATTGCCTAGTGCATAAAAAGTGTGTTTTGGAGTGATGTTAATGTTCAATAAGGACTTTTGGAAGCTCACTTCTAGATTGTTAAGTTCTCATTACTTATCAAATCTTTGTGTGGTTTATCCGGTGCTTGAATAACATCATTTCTTGCTAGGTAATCATGATTTCGCATTTTTCCCCAACTAAGATTATTTTCTATTGTGGCAGCCATGGGGAATTGATCAAATTGGTAGTTGAGGAGGTTGTGAAAAAGTTGAAGACAAAACATAAATCAGTGACTGAACATTTAGTTGGAATCGATGATCAAGTAGTAGCTGTAAGCAAATTATTAGATGTCAATTCCAATGGTGTGCGACTCGTCAAGATTTATGGCATGGGGGGTATCGGTAAAACGACTCTCGCTAAGGTCGTCTTCAACCAACTCTCTTCTCATTTTGGAAAGTGTTGTTATTTCCTTGAAGATGTTCGAGAGAGGTCATCAAGAACTAATGGCTTAGTTGACTTGCAAAAAAGGTTACTATCTGATATCGGCCATCCTGCGGGAACAAAGAGCATTCACGAAATTGATTATGGAATGAGGAGGACTGGAGAAGTGCTTTGCAATAAGAAAGTCCTCATTGTACTTGATGATGTTGATAACGACGAACAAGTGGAGAAATTAGTTGGAAAGAGTGCTTTTTATTCCGGATCCAGAATATTGATTACAACTAGAAATAAAGATGTTTTGCAAATCAATGCACCAAAGTATCAAATTTTAGATTATGAAATGGAGGTGATGAGTACTGATCGTGGACTTGAGCTTTTCAGCAAGCACGCGTTTAATAGAGATTCACCTTTAGATGATTACAATGATCTTTCAAGGGAAATCGTACATGCTAGTGGGAGACTTCCATTGGCTCTTGAGGTAATTGGTTCGTTCCTCTACCACAAACCGCAAGAATTATGGAAAGAGACATTGGAAAAGTTAAGAAAAGCACCTCACAAGGATGTTTTTGGAAAGTTGAAGATCAGCTATGATGCCTTAAATTTCGAGCAACAACAAATTTTCCTCGATATCGCATGCTTTTTCATCGGTGAAGATAAGACGAATGCACTCTACATGTGGAAAGATTGTGAGTTTTTCCCGGATACTGGAGTTGATATCCTCATTGGCATGTCTCTGGTAAAGATTGTGGAGAATAATAAGTTTTGGATGCACGATCAACTTAGAGATCTTGGAAGGGAAATTGTTCGCCAAGAAAATCCAATAAATCTTGAGGAGAGGAGTAGGCTATGGATTTGGGAGGAGGGTCTTGATGTAATAAGACGGAAGGAGGTAAAGCACTTCTAGAGAGAACTAACTTGTTTCTGACAAAAATTTCCACTACGTTGACTTAGGATGCTCCATCTTCTTGTTTTTTCTTTTCCTTTTTATAATCCTTTTGCTCTATGGGATAGATCACTGATATCACTCAATTTCCCATTCTCATTTGCAGATGAACAAGAACATTCAAGCACTATCTCTTAATATATCTGGACAACGTCCCCATGATGATATCATTGTTCAAAGTAAAGAGATTGGAAAGTTTGAACACTTGAGATTCCTTAGATTATCTGGTTTAACTCTTGTTGGCGACGCTGCGAATTATCTTACCAAATTAAGATGGATTTCTTTCAATTATCCTCTGCAAATATATAAATGGAACAACATGTATCTAAAGAATGTAGTCATTCTTGAATTCTTTGATGTTGGCTTCTTAGATGATTCAAGATTACAAAACTTAATCAAGGTACGTAATATGCTTATTTCTATTTTATTTCCTTAGAAAGTAGTATTTGATTGTTCCTGTATTGAATATTGCATTCATTTTGACAGATGTCAACAAAATTGAAAGTTCTTTCTCTTGGTCGGTGTGACAACATAATCAAAACACCAGACTTCTGGATGTCCAAATTTGGAGAGGCTTACTTTCATATCTTGTTCCAATTTGAGGAAAATCAATGGCTCTATTGGGAAGTTGAAGTGTTTGATTGACCTGAAGCTTGATTATTGCAATTCTCTTAAACATTTGCCTGAAGAAATCGGCGATCTAGTGAATCTGCAATATTCCTCCGTAAATTGTCGTGAAATGGAGAAACTCCTAGATTCCATATGGAAGTTGAAATCATTACGTGAGTTGCACTTTCAAAGTGAGTTTCCTCATGACTTAGATTCAGCAAATTCGTGGGAGTTACCAAGTGCTATCGGAATGCTCCAGAATCTGGAAATGCTTCAAGTCAATAATGGCCTTTTAAAAGGTCAACTTCCTTTTGGAATTGGAAGTTTGCCCTTTCTAAGAATCCTCAATCTATCATGTACTGGTATTAGTGAAGTTCCCAAGACCATTAGCCTGCTTCCTCAACTTCAAAGAATTGAGTTGGTGAAATGTCATAGGATTCAAGAGTTGCCTACGCTCCCAACAAGTTTGACCCATCTAAGAGTGTCATCTACATCGTTGTTGGTAATCCCAGATCTATCGAACTTGACTAATTTGGTTGAATTAGATCTAAGTGACTATGGAGGTTATCTAGATGATAGATTTCCACCAAAAAAAGGAGTAGGAGATAAATTGCATCCAGGTGAGTTATGGTGGATTGGGAGGTTATCCAAACTGACCAAATTGAGCATCAGACTTCACAAAGTCCTAGATCGTCTTGAGATGGCTTTCCCTTTCTCTGCTAAACGAACTTACTTTGTTTGTTTTGGACCAGCAAACCTTTCCGCAACTTCCCTTATCATTGCAAGAGCTAAGCCTTGATCATTTCAATGTAATTGGGTCACTCTCTCCGAACCTGAGAAACTTGTCATGTTTAAACCTCCTTGGGTCTCCAATGCAAGAACTACAACTTGATGGGCTTCAACTTCCACAGCTAAAGGAGTTGCTGGTGGATAACTGGGTATCCCTCGAGAAAATGAGGCTATCAAGAATGCGGAAGCTGAAAGAGGTCGAGGTGTATGATTGTGGAAAGCTAGTTGAGATCCAATTTTCTTGGGTGTTCGAATCACTGGAGGAATTGAGTATTGCAAATTGCGAGTCTTTGGAAAGGATTGTTTATGAGTCTGCTAATGAGTCAATTAGTTGTGAAGGGAAACTAATTTTCCCATCGAGAGTTTTAAATAAATTGTGAAGTCTCGCACTGTGGAGTTGCCCTAAGATACTCGACATTCAAGTTGTAGGTCCGTCCGAATCGTGGGAATCGTTTGACCTGTGGGATTGTTGTTGACACCTAAATTTTACCGACAATCATTTAGTGTAATTTGCATAGAAAATTAGGGATTAATTTTTAACCCATAAACAAAAATATTTAAATTGCATAACATATAGTTTAGGTTTAATTGCATTTGCATCGGATTGGCGATGACGAGCGAGTTTAAAACTCATCGAACAAAAAACGGGACGCTCGGGAATGCAAGGGCCCGGAATTTCAAGACGAACGGACTCGGGTGTTTTTGATTTGGGCTTGATTTAGTCTGTTGATTTTAATTAATTAAAGCCTAAGTTAATTCAGCCCATTTAAATGTTAATTAAGACCTAAGCCCAAGCCTAAGCCCATTAGGACTAGAGCCCATCTAAATTGACCTAGATTAGTGCTATATAAACATGTTTTAGGTCAGAAATTTGGGAGGGGGAACACAATTTCAGATCTGAAATTTTTGAGAGAGAACACGAGAGAGAGAGAGAAAAAGCGACGTCGCGCATCACCACCGGGGACGCCACACACCGTCGCACCATCGTCGTCACGCCTCAATCGCCCGCCGACGTCGCTACCTTCCGTCAACGTCATTGTCTTCCTCCGCACAGCCACACGCCGACGTCCTCCACTGCCTTCCGGAGAAGTCCCCTTCACGGTCACGACCTCCATGAGTCAACCGAGAAGTCGCTGCTGACTTCTCCTTTTCCTTCACGCTTACTGAAGCCCGGACGCTCCCACAGTCCTGAAGATCTTCACGTGCAGCAAGAGAAGGTCCCCCCCCCCCCCGCTTCCTCAGTCCACGTTCTTCTTCGGCTCTTCTGCCCGGTCAACCGAAGAATTGATCCCACGTCGTCAGCAACATCCAGAGAAGTCCACGTTGAAGACCAACTAGACTTGAAGACCCCCCATGCAGAAACACCAAGCGGAGAGGACGTGAAGGAAGCTTCTTGCATCATCCGCGGCTTCAACCGACCGAAACTTCTCCCTTCCAGCAGCCAATCAGCAACAGCGAACGCCCAAGAGGTCCAATAAGCCTTGATCACAAACGCAGCAGCCTCCCGTGGGGAATTCGGACAACGTTCCACCGTGACCGATCTTGTTCCGGAGCCACCGCACCACCACCGGAGTTACACCATTGCTAACCGGACGTCGGAGCCAAGCCACCGAGAGCCCTCCATCGACGAAACAGCCGTTGTTCTTGCCGGAAGTCATCGGAAATCACCGCGCATTGTCAACCGTCGCCCCGTCGGCAAGCCGTGATCCGCCGAAGCCGCACCGAGCACCCTGCCGGTGTTGCCGTCCGCCTCGCTGTCCCGGTGCCACCTCGCCGTTGTCGCCGGTTGATCGATCCCGATCCGCAGACGCAATCCCGATCTGAGTCCAAATTTGGAAATATTTTCAAATTAGGTAAGTGAATATTATCCAGTAAATTTTCTGAATATTTAATTTCCTGATTTGAATTGTTTGAAATATTGCATGATTATCGTGTGGATATTTAGATATCTTAGGATAATGTTTGATTTATCCGCGATATTTTCAAATATTCAAATTAGGAAACTTTTCTAATTCGGCAACGTATCGGGACGACTATCCGACTTTTACCCTAAAGTCCGATACGCGGTGATACGGAAAATCATTATCCTATTCATAACTATTTGAATACGATAATGATTTTAATTAGCTTTCCAAATTTGAATGATCGATTATCCGTTAATATCTATAACCCTATAGATATGACCGATAATTCAATTTTTGTGCCTAATCCGAGTTTGAAACGAATTTGACGGATCGCGTGGTTGATTTGAATTGATTGTTATCCTTATTTGTTTAAATTGCTTTTCTTTTCAAATAAAAGAAAACCCAAAAAAAAATCTGTTTTGTTATTTGAATTAGAATTTTTTGCATGTCTAGGAATTTTAAATATATCTAGAGGATAGAATAACTATTTAATTTAAATTAGGACGTGAGACGATCTAGTTCCTAGTTTAAATTAAGTAATATTCTAATCTTAATAGATTATTTCAGCAATTTAATAATTCCGAATTTTTGCTAAAAAACCCAAAAAATGGTGAATTGTTTCATGTTTTACTAGGATAGATTGCATTTTAATTTAAGTAATTTATAATTTCGAATTTTTCATCAAAAATCCCCAAAAAAAGGAAATCATTCTAGAGTAGATTAAGTCATCATAGATTGCATGTTAACTTAGGTATTTTTGAATTTCGAATTTTAAACAAAAAATACCAAAAAGAGAAGTCATTAGGTTACATGTTAATTTAGGCATTTTCATTAATTCCGAATTTCATTTAATTACGAATTTCCTTAAAGAAAAATACCAAAAATAATCATTTGTCCGTCATTAGAATTAGGTCATGTTATCGCGTGTCATATAGTTTGCACGTTAGGTTGCATTAATTCGCATGTCATATTTTTGCACGTCATTGCATATATATTAGATTTCATTTTAAATAAAGTGAAAATCCAGAAAAAAAGAAATTGAATGAGTTGCTTTGTTAACTAGAAATCATATTAGGATTGTCTGTATGATTTTTCACTAACAATGTAGATGCTTGCGTTGCACTGAGGTAAGTTGTTCTCCTAAGCTTGCAATTTATTTAATGTTTTGATTTCTGGGTGTTAAATTGGTGGTTTGCGCACCTGCATGAACACCTCTCATGTTAGTAATTAAGCTAAAATGGATCGGAACTGCCTGCCAAAATATTTTTGAAAAGAAAAGGTACCGAAAGGGCGTTAAACTAGATTTAGCGTAATCAAGTCCCCGGGCTTAGAATTTCTGGTTCGTAGGAATAAAACATATCTCCCTATGTTTTATTTAGGTTTCTAATCAGCCTACCATAAAATGATTAGTGGCGACTCCAAGCATGAAAATATTTGCATGTTAAGAACTTAAACCCTAAGTTGCGAATTGGTAGGATTTGGGAGGGCCCGAGTTAAGTTCAATCTTAATAATCCATTAGCCTGAGAAAATGAACAAACTTTTTTAAGGGTCGCGACAATTGTCTAAATGTGCAAAGTCTCGGTGGTTTGTCATACTTAAAGAACCTGAAGATTTTACGAATCCTGAACTGCAGCGGGCTACGGATTGTCGAGGGTGTCGACGAGTTGGAGTTTTTGGGACTATTAAATTTTCGTGAATGCGGATCATTGGAAAGGTTGATTGATGTGTCAACCACCAGACTGCCAAATGATTGCCGCGTAAGCATCCACGGTTGCAGGAAATTACAAGGGCTTAAGAAAGGATTCGATGGCTCCGTCCAGTCCTTCAAGCGGCGTAAGGTGAGTCTAAATCATTCTCTCTTTTTCTTTTTGATTTTTTCTTGACGCAACTATCCACAAACACGAATTCAACTTTAAGGTAGATTTTGAAATGATGAAGAAAAATAAATAAAATAAAAACAATCAAACAAACATCGATTAATATTTGTTCTCACTTATTTAAAATGCACTTTATATAAATTTGTTTTATTTTCAGCTCACGCTTTCTCATTTTCTGTTCTTTTTATTGTATATGAGAAAGTTCTATACGTGGAGCAAGTCTACGCGACAATGTCAATTTTTATTGGAAGGAATAGGACAAACTACAATTTTTAGAAGAAATATATAAAATATCTTGGAGTCTCTTATTAAAATGCTCTTTTCGTTTTATATAAAACGAATTGTTTAGTTTAGCAAATTTTTTACATAATATACTTCACTTAGTTTTCCATTTCTTGCTTGAAACTATTCATTCTGCAAACGAGTTTGGTGACTTGCGATTTCTACGGTGAAGATAGAACATTAATAGAATCAGATACTCTTTGCACAGCTTTTTTTTTTTATTTTAAATTTGCCAACGGAGGCGTTTCAAGAACACAACTTACGTGGTCCACCTACCCACTAATCAAGTGACTTATGTCCCTTGATGGATTTAAGTGTTACTTGAATTTGCATGTGGCTGGGGTCGGCCAAGTAGGACGTGTGTTCCAAAAGCATCTTAAAATGCTTTTTAAGATTTTTCATTCTTAAAAGAAAAAAAATTGAGAATTTAGTCGGTGGATGATGTGTTTTTGCATCCTCCCTTGTTTTTGACAGTTTGATAAAAGGCCACTTCAAACATGATTCAAAGCAGTTGATCTTTCGGATATTTACTTTTTTTAGTCGTGAAGCATTGTTCTTTCTGGTAGAGTGTAGATTCAACTTCTGCTACTCATTTAACTTTTGATGCGCAGCGAGTCTTGGTTTCAACTTCTACTATAATTTACTCGATTGTATACATAAAAATCTTCTTAAGTTAGCTAGAATAAGAACAAAACCAGTCGAATTTATGCCTATGCAAATTCACATAGATGAAACTTCACTAACCTTCTCCCATGACTACGCTTACACAGAATTGGGGAAAAAAGGAGGAGAGAAGGCATTATCTACTTGATTTATATCTAGTGCCCTGTCATTTTCCGATAATAACATATTGTTTCCCTCTCTTAGAAGCTTATATCTGAGGCATATAAAGTGTCAAACTCGTAAAAAAAATCTTACGGATCTTGTGGACCAGGTAGGATACGAGTCAAAGACAAAAAGGATGGTTTCAATGTGAAATTGTTTGCATTTGGTGATACGGAAAATCAAACTTGCGTGATGTGCATAGTCAGTATACACAATTGTCCTTCATTGTTACGCCAATCTCACATGATTTACAATATTTTTTTTACATGATATTATTTCCTCTTATGTATACATCCTTTCTCATACTGCAATCTAAATATATATACATCGGTAGCTTTCGAAGAATTTAGAACAGCTTCTATCTATTTACTTTTACATAGTATGCAGCGACAAAATGATTAAACATACCTTACCAAAAAAAAAAAATGATTAAACACAGTAGACAGTAAGTAGTTGATTGTATTACTGGTTGAAACTTTCACGCGATATTGGTTATCATATTATCGGACTTGGACACGTTTTAAAGACTTTGTAGAATTTTGAAGACTGTCTCAGATTAAGACTTTTGATGCATAGTGAGTCTTGGTTCTAACTTCTAATAGAATTTAGTCGATTGTGTACATAAAATCTTCTTAATTTAGCTGGAATAGGAACAAAACCAGTTTTCATCAAAGTTGTGATATACCCAACAAGAAAAAGTGAATTCATGCGTCTGCAAATTCACATAGATGAAATTTCACTAACCTGCTTCCATAACTACGCTACACAGAAAAAGGGCAAAAAAGGACAAGGGAAGGCTTTGTCTACTTAATTTATAACTAGCCCCCAGTCATTTTCTGGTAATAACATATTGTTTCTTTCTCTTAGAAGGTTGTTTCTAAGGCAGATAAAGCATCAAACCCACAAAATATCTTACTGATCTCATTGACCGAGTCGCGTATGAGTCAGAGACCTGGTGGATGGCTTCAATGTGAAATTGTTTGCATTTGGTGATATGAAAAATCGAACTCGTGTGATGTGCATAATCCGAATACACAATTTTCCTTCATCATTAGTCGAATCCCACATAATTTATGTTATTTTTTTATATGATATTATTTCCTCTCATGTATAGATACTTTCTCATACCACAATCCCAATATAAATCTATACACACATGCATCAATATCTTTTAAAGAATTTAGAACAGCTTCTATTTATTTTTTTGTGCACAGTATACGTTGACAAAATGATTAAACACGAGACAGTCGCTGTGTATTACTAGTTGAAACTTTCAAGCGAAGATTGGTTGTGATTTTATATTTCAGGAATCATGCTTTGATTGGATTTGGACATGTTTTGGAGGCTTGTGGAATATTGTAGAAGACTGAAGTTCTGATATTTGGAAAGACGATGATTTTTTGGAAGATGATCATTTTTCGGACGCAGGGACGAACTAGCATATCAGTTTAGTGGGGTCATGCACTGAAGAGTGAAGAAGTTTCTAAGAATGATTCTAAATAACAGGACATCAAGTGAGGATGCAGGTGAGACCTCATCATTTTTAAGCTAGATAGACGAATCGCACTTGTGGCAGATTTAAGAGACATGCTGTTCTTCACATCAACATTTCTGATCCTTGAATCCTTGTAAGATTCGTCGCATGAATTAGTTGCTTCAAGGTTGTTGCATATCTTTTCGACTAGCTTTGACAACTCATTCAAATTGCCCGTCTTTCATGGAGAACTGCAAAAGTTTAGTACAAGCAGATTAAGCATATGCTAAATAATGTTGTGTCAAAGGCCTAACCCAATATATGAATTCTACTTGTTCGAGCTGGCAATCCCTCTAAGACAGGATATGACATAACAAGAACAGCGTCATACATACAACAAATATGACATGACATTGATACATCTTTTCTGTGATGTGGAGCTCCTTCGATCTTAAAAGTGAGTATTATTTCAAATAATATCACTCTCCCATTTCATTTGCCTCAAAAGGTTCAACTCAAACATGCATACATCAGGCTAGAGCAGATTGTGAACCCTACTTCCAGGCTTGTAGCCTTCTAGTAATTTAATTCAGTCAAACGTTACCAGAGACAAAGATGTCAATATCCTCTTTAAAGCATACTAGGGTGAATTTACCATGAACTTTCCTGGAAAATTATAATGGAAGAAATCAGAATTGAGACACAATTGCAAGTTAAACTTTATAATTTCAGCTGAAAAGGCTATAATTCCACCAACAAGAAGCAAATGATGGAGAACATCAAAAGAATTTTCACATGTATAAACATTTGTGCTGATCAAACTTGTAACTTACAGAAACTAGGAGAGTGTCCAATGTCTCAACGCAAACTATGATTTCCAATCGAACAAAAATTATCTCTATTTTACCCTAGGTGAAAGTCAATTGGATAGCAGAGGCGTGATAACCAGGGCACCTTTAAATGGAAAGAAGGTTAAAAATTTAAACTTTTTTTCCCTCTGGGGAGAGAGGTTGGCTGTGGGAAGCACATAACTCACTGTCAGCTACTTTTAACTGAAGTACGTGGGAAAAAGAAAGTAGTAGAATTTGAACAAAAATTCATTCAGCTCTAAAATTACAACTTGATATGATACATATGCCTCACCCCAGGTTGAGAAGTGGTGTTCACACTAATATGGCTTCCGGTCAAAGGAGATTGACTTTTTGTGTGCTCCCTTGCAAGTGAATTTAGACCAACGAGCGACTTTCCCCGAACTTGAGAATCTTTGGCATAGTCTCCCAACCTGTTGAAGATTGCATAAACCACGTGATGTCATAAAGCACAGAATGTCCTATCAAAGAAACTAGAATAAAAATGAAAATCTTAACCTGGTTTCATTTTGATGTGCAGAAGCAAGTCTTTTGCTGCTAATTTGAGTAAACTTTCTCCCAGTTGATGGTTCTCGAAAAGACTGACTCTCAATTTCCTCTAATCTCTTTAAAAACTTTGAGTGGGCTTGTCACGGCTCTCTACAGGTAAGGAAAGAGGACATTATATAAGCTGCAGGCTCTCTGCTTGGGACATTTACATAGTAGTAAGTGAGCTCCGAAATGCAAAAATGTCATGCTGTTGATCCGCCAATTTTTCAACTGAATTCTGAAAAATAAGATCAAATGCATCAACATGATAGCAAGAACTCAATGAATGAGTACATCAAACTGATCCTCAGGAGAACGTGCATTTCTGTCCTTGAAACATTGAGCTACAGATGCATATGCTTTCTGAATTTTCATAAAATCAACTACCAAGAGTCCATGTTTCTTATAAGGAGACATTAATGACTAATTGCTCTAATTTTCCATGGCTGAAACTTGCCCATCTCATTTTAATATAAATCTCTGCCTTCTCATTCCGTAAATCACTTAAAAGTAAGCAATAAAATATGGGTCAACCTAAAAGCAGTCATTTCACCGTCATGCAGTACGTTACTTGGGACAGGCTTGGCCTCTTCGTTATTAGCCTTAGTGGTATCCGAAGTATCAAGAAAAGGTTTATTGCTTTCATTTGCCTCGCCTTATGTTCCTGGAAAATGAGGCACAGTTGAACCTTCTGAGGCGTATGTTGCCACAAGAATATGTGGCTTCCCCTACCATTTCTTCCCTGTTACTCTGCTCTTCACCCAAAGTGGAATTCAAACTTTTGACGATATACAAATCTTTATTTTTCACGCAAGATAGGTTATCGTTTTATTTTTCAGGAATCACTCTTTTCTCGGACTTGGACACGTTTTAAAGACATTGTGGAATTTTGAAGACTGTCTCGGATGAAAATTTTTAGCATGCAGGGACGGACAAGCATACCAGTCGACTGGGGTCAATGCGCTGAAGAGTCTAAAAGTTTCTAAGTATGGTTTCAAAAACCAGGACATCAAGTTAAGTTGCAGGTGAGACCTCATCATTTTTTAGCTACATAGATGAATCGCCCTTGTGGCACATTTAAGAGGCATCCTGTTCTTCACATCCACATTTCTGATCCTTGAACGCTTGTAACATCCGTCGCTTGAATTTGTTACTTCAGGATTGTCTCATATCTTTTGACTAGTTTTGACAACTCAACTCAAATTGCCCGTCTTGCATGGAGAACTGCAAAAATTTAGTACAAGCGGATTAAACATATGCAATATGTTTTGTCAAAAAGGTGTAATCCAACATATGAAATTTAATTGTTTGAGCTGGCAATGTCTCTAAGACAAGGATGACATAACGTGAACAGCATCATACGTGAGAGTTATTCAGTCACATGAAATGGAAACTATGAAATACAGTCGAACAAAAAATATCTCATTTTACCCCAGATGTATGTCCACTGGATAGCAGAAGAGTATCATAACCAGTGAAGCTTTATATAGGAAGGAGGTAAATTTCTTCCTTTTATCCCCTATGAAGGGAGGTGGTGGCAGCCGGAAGAAGATAACTTACATATTATTAGCTCACCGTCAGCTATTGTAAAGTGAAGTACATAGGAAGAATAAATCAGTAGAATTTGAACCAAATTTCATTCAGCTTTAAAGTTACAGCTTGATTGGGTACAGAGGCGTCACCCCAGGTTGAGAAGTTGTTTTCACACTGATATGGCTTCCAGTCAAAGGAGATTGATATTTTGTGTGCTCCCTTGCAAGTGAATTTAGACCAACCAGCAACTTTCCCCCAACTTGAGAATCTTTGGCATTGTCTCCCAACCTTTCGAAGGTTGCATAAGCCATGTGATGTTATAAAGCACGGAATGTCCAATCAAAGAAACTAGAGTAAGAAAGAAAATCTTCACCCTTTTCATTTAGATGTACAGAAGCAAGCCTTTTGCTGCTGATTTGTGTAAGATTTCTCGCAGTCGATGGTTCTCGAGAAGACTGACTCTTAATTTCCTCTGATCTCTAGAAAAACTTTGAGTGGGCATGTCCAGGCTCTCTACCGGTAAAGTAAGAGGACAATATATAAGTAGCAGGCTCTCTGCTTGGGACAGTTACATAGTAGTAAAAGTAAGTAGTGCAAAAATGTTATGCTGTTGATCCACCAAATTTTTTACTGAACTCTAGAAATTACCATCAAATGCATCAACATGATAGCCAAAATTCAATGAATGAGTGCATCAAACTGATAACCACAAGAAAAACTGATAGCCACAAGAACTTGCATTCCTGTCCTTGGAACATTGAGCTACAGATACATATACTTTCTGAATATTCATAAAATCAACTATCAAGTCCATGTTTCTTAAAAGGAGACAGTAATGGCTCATTGCTCTAATTAAATGGCATAAACTTGCCAATATTATCCTAATACAAGTTTCTCCCCTCTCATTCCACAAATCACTTAAAGGTAAGAGATAAAGTAGGGTCAACCTCAAAACAGTCATTTCACTGGCATGCAGTACTTTACTCATATTACGATTTGTATCAGGCTTGGCCTCTTCTTTATCAGCCTCGGTAATATTCCATTTATCAAGAAAAGGTTTATTGCTTTCATTTGCCTCGCCTTTTGTTCCTTGAACATGTGACATAGTTAAACCTTCAGAGCGTAAGTTGCCACGAGAATATGTGGCTTCCCCTACCATTTGTTCCCTGTTTCTCTGCTCTTCATGCAAAGTGGAATTTGAGCTTTTGATGATAAACAACTTTTTTCTTGAAAGCTCTGGAATGTACTTAAATTTGTATCAGCCCTGGGCTGAATGTGTACTTCTCCTGGTGCTTTTTTATCTAATGAATAACCTTGTTGATCAGATTGTTTAGCACACGTGCTATTTTTCCTTTCCAAAGAAGATTGTTCCGGGATTCAATTTCTACAGGCTGCAGACTTTGGCACCCAATCATCCATCCTTGGGTTAGGCATAGAAGTTATAAGCACAGAAATTTCTACCTGAACTTCTGATGTACCCACACAGTGTGCTGATTGATCATTATCAATGACAGCATTATTTTCTAAGTCGCGAATTGCCTCAGGAAGGAGAGTTTTCAAGCCCTGGTGCTCATTCATCTCCGGAGATCTCCCTTTGCTTCCTACGACCTTCTTCCCACCATCCAACGTGGATAGCACAAATGACTGCTAAGGTCCTAAATTGCAATCGCGAGTCATGACATTTGTTTCAAATGTTTCCATTCAGTTGAAAATATAATCTTATGTATTAAAGAATAGACCTAAATAAATACATTGTGAAGCTGTCTTACTCATTAAAGTTAAAGGAGAGGGAAAAGCTTTTTCTGGAATTTGCTTCAGGTGATTCTGGTTCACCTTTTCCCTTGCTGTTAGGAGATCTCTTAGATGGGCAGGAGAAAGCAAGATCTAGTATGTCCACTTTGAATGACCATAACTTGTCAAAATCAGCGTCCAAGTTAAAATCAACATCCCTGAAAAAGGTTTTTTTCACATTTAATCCACAGAAAGCAGAGATATATACCGCTCTCATAAGAATTGAGATTGTAAACCAGCATTCATGCATCTTCTCTGTCATTTATCGTTTGGTTGATATTTGAAGCGGTCGGTTGGTATGTAAAGCTTATAGAGTACCTAGTAATGGTTTATCCTCTTTCCGATTCACCACAGCAGTTTCCTTTTGTGATTCTGCCATCCACAAGGGAAATGGTGAGTATAGCATAAGAAATAAGAGAATCCAAATGGTCCCACAATTTACAAAACAAAAGGGAAAATTAATTGTAAATCCCTTAAGAGTTGGCTATGGTATGGCTATGCTACACAGCAACTCCTCTGTTCATAAAACTAAGGGTGCGTTTGTTTCATGGAAAATGTAACGTTTTTGGAAAATGTTTTCCAGAAAATCATTTTTCAGGACAATAGTTAGTTTTCCTTTATTTGGTGATATGTGATTGAAAATATTTTATGGTGTTTGGATCTCATTTGGACAATGATTTCAATCCCATGATTTTATCTCAGGCAAAAAAAAAATTTGCAAATTTTTAAATATATTTTATTTTAAAAAAGAAAAAGAAAAAAGAAAAAAAGAAAGAAAAGAATAAAATATTAAAAAAGTAAAAGGAAGCAATTCCGGAAAGTGTTTTCACTTTCTTAGATTAGGAAATTCACTTCCTTAATTTTATACATGAATGTTTTTCTTGACCGGAAAGTGTTTTTGGTTGACTAATTGTTTTCGGTAAACTAAACGAGTGAAAGTCCGGAAAACAGATTCCCAGAAAACACTTTCCTTGAAACAAAAGCACCCTAACATATCTTTGTTAAACCATTGCATCTTCAGCATTTTTGCACTTATCTTTTGCAGAACCATATATAAACTAGCCCATGAGGGACCTAAGCCAGTCCATTAAGTTAAGAACCCAAAGTTGATATATAAACAGATCATATAGAGGCAGCACTTACTTATACAAAGTGGACAGGGGGAGAGTTGTAAGCTTTAAATTTAGAACTGTGCGATCAAAAACACACAAAAGCACATGCCCCTGTCATATACTCCTGAAGCGTCGCTCTTCATCCTTCCTCAAATGCAAATGTAAAGGATCTCCAATCTGACAGCAATGATGAGATGGACAGCTAATCACCAAAATATTAGTAACGATCATTTCGAGATTCCTCTGCCTAGATTCAAGTGGGACATGAGCCTCTCAGACTTCTGATATGAAATGACTGAGGAAGTTCAACTAGAACGAAGTGGATCCACCATAGCTATTGCAAAACATTAACAAATGCAGTATTAAACAGTTCATCCAGGAGCAAAGCATAGGGTCAATCCAGTATAATCTATGCCAAGAAAAGAACACGTATGCTAATTTAACATGAGAAACTATAGGATCAATATGTGGCTTCCCCTACCATTTCTTCCCTTTTATTCTGCTCTTCACCCAAAGTGGAATTGAAACTTTTGACGATAGACAAATCTTTTCTTGGAAAGCTCTGATATGGTACTTAAATTTGTGTCAACCCCGGGCTGAATATGTACTTCTCTTGGTGCTGCTTTGTCTGATGAAAAATCTTGTTGATCAGATTCTTGAGCACAGGTGCTGTTTGTCCTTTCAAAAGAAGATTGTTCCGGAATCGAATTTCTACAGGCTGCGGGCTTTGGCACCCAATCATCCATTCTTGGGTTAGACATAGAAGTTGAAGTCACAGAAGTTTCTACTTGAATCTCTGATGTACCCACAGAGCGTGTTGATTGAATAGTATCAATCATAGCATTATCCTCAGAGTCAGGAATTGCCTCAGGAAGGCAAGTTTTTGAGCCCTGGTGCTCATTCATCTCTGATGATCTCCCTTTGCTTCCTACAACCTTCTTTGCACTTTGTTCTCCCTCAGTAATGGGTGAATCAAAATTAAAGCCATCCAACCTGGATAGCACAAATGACTGTAAGCTCCTAGATTTCAATCACAAGTCATGACATTTCCCTTCACTTGAAAATATAACCTTATGTATCAAAGAATAAGCCCAAATGTATACATTGTGAAGCTGTCTTACTCATTAAAATCGAAGGAGAAAGAAAATCTTTTCTTGGAATTTCCTTCATCAGTTGATTCTGCTTCATTTCTGTCCTTGTTGTTTGGAGATTTCTTAGATGGGGAGGAGAAATCAAGATCAGGCATGTCCACTTTGAATGATGATAACTTGTCAAAGTCAGCATCCAGGTTAAAATCGACATCCCTGAAAAAGGTTTTTTAACAGTCAATCCGCAAAAAGAAGAGATATATCCCACTCTCATAACAAGCTAGATTGTAATGAGCTTTCATGCATCTTCACCATCGTCCATCGTTTTGATGATTTTTGAAGTGGTTGAATAATATGTAAAGCATAGCTCACTTAATCACCACGGGCATTATTCTCCACAAAGTGGTAATTGCACAGGGGTGAATATACGTAGCCACCCCAAGTATCCATACCAGTTTATTATCTAACTGCCTATACTTTAAGTTTCACTTACATTTATCAAAGTTGAATTTCTTCGTCTTGCCTTTGCCAACTGTATCAAAGCTAAATTCCACTGCGTCATCTTCTGCCACAGACAACAACTTCCAGGAGGTAAGGAACTCCTTTCCAAATTCAGCATCTCTTGAAATTGGATTTAACATTGAGCTCTGACCTAAATAAGTCAGGGATGAAGACCTATTTTAACAGTAAGAAAACTTTACTTTGATTTTCAAGTACGTGCAAAGTATGCTGCACTAATTATTGACCACGAAATCCAAAAGAGTTATAAGTCAGGCCATACTAAATTAACAATAATAACCTAAACAAATTAATTAGGTTTTGAAATAGAGAAATATGCATCCTTGTGGTACCATTCCACATCTGAAGTAAATTAACTGTATTTTTAGATTTGTCAAGCTTACAGAGTACCTAGTAATGACTTATCCTCTTTCTGATTCACCACAGCAATTCTCTTTGGTGATTCTTCCATCTGCAAGGGAAAGAGTATGGATAGCATAAGAAAAAAGAGAATCTAAATAGCCCTCAGAATTTACAAAAGAAAAGGGAGACTTAATTGCAAACCCCTTAGGTTGGCTATACTACACAGCAACCTCCTCTCTTCATAAAAGCGACATCTCTTTGTTAAAACATAGCATCTATAACATTTTTGCACCTATCTTTTGCAGAAGCATATATAAAATAGCCTAGGACCTTAGCCAGTCCATTAAAGAGAACGACCCACAACTTGACATATAAACAGTTCATACGGGAGCAGCACTTACTTATACAAAGTGGTTAGGTGGAGAGTTGCAAGCTCTAAATTGAAAAACGGTGCGACCAAAAACACCCATATATACATTGCACCGTCATATATTTCTGAAGATTCATATTTCATCCTTCCACAAATGCAAAGGTAAAGGATCTCCAATTTGATAGCAGTGGTGAGATGGACGGCTAACCACCACAAAACAGTAACGATCATTTCAAGATTTCTCTGCCTTGGTTCAAGTGGGACATGAGTCTCACATACATCTAATATGAAATGTCCGAAGGAGTTCGGCTAGACCGCAAGCGGATCCACTATAGCTATTGCAAAGGATGAACGAATGCAGCATCAAACAGTTCATACAGGGGCAAAGCACAGGTCTAATCCAGTAAAATCTATTCCAAGAAAAGAACACGGATGCTAATTTAACATAAGAACTGTGGCATTGAGTTTTAGCAAATGAATGAATAGCCGTCTTATGACAACCTAAAATATACAGGTCCTCCTATCGCATTCAGATCATCCGATTTCCAGCACAGTGAAGTTCTATTAAAATGAATGCTATTGAAAAACAAAAATACGTCAGAACAGCTACTTATCAGGGCATCATTTCTCCTATCTTCGGGTGAAACTGCCCTGAGCAGCGACAAATCTCCTACTCATACCAGTAATAGGCTTACAGCAATTCTGAACACAAATCTATCTATAAGCTTGTTCCACCCAGTTTCTGAAGCCAAATGCGCCAGAATAATAGACCCCGCTCGAACGAACTCGATAAAGCCAATCTACATCGATCACAAAGAGGTAGGTCTTCTGAAATCAAATGGACCTACTGCGACGGAGGATGGGAGACGCAACGAACGCGACAGCCTGAGCCTAAAGGAACTCCTCATCGGAAAAGTTCGCATCTCATCGATTTCACGATCGGAAAACTACGCGCGCTCGCGAAGCACCTCCGCTTAACACTTCGAAACAATCAGCGAACGCCGGAATCTCAGAGTGTACGAGCTAACGAAGACGCGACGAAGGCCATAACAGAAGAAGATCGACGGATTACAAAATGCTCAAGGATCGATTCGCATGTCGACACAGGATGAATCGCTAGACCGAGACAACAGAAGGATCTGCAGTACCTCGCTTGCGATTGTGACCGCCGGCGAGCTCGCGAGCGCCGGAGAGAGAGAGAGAGAGAGAGAGATCGACTGGACTTGAATCTAGTTCTTCTGAGGGTTTTGAATGGCGACTCTATTTATATATATCTAGCGGATTTGAAAGAGGCGGGACCGGAAAGCGACGGAAAGTCGACGGAGGTTCGCCGGAGCCGACTAGTCATAGCGTTCGCCGGGAGCTTTCCTCAGGGGACAGAGAAAATTCCGACTTTACCCCTCCCGGGGGAGCATTTCAGCAGGAGTGCCTAGGGAAACATTCCAATGGACCCGGATCTTTGCAACCGAAGAAAAATCTTGACCGTCGATCACATGGACGCGCACTTGGGAACCACGTGATCAACGACCATGATGGATTCAGGGCATGTAGACTTGGGTACAGACGGTAGACAAGCATTTACCCTTACGCTGACAAAATGTGTATTGAAGTCAAGAAGTTATTAACCGATTGTTACCCGAGCCCATCTCATATGCCTAGCGTCGCGCAGAGAAGGCACTATTGGTTAGTAATAACTTTTTTTTTATTTTTTGGTCAGAATAACTTAAAGCTGGCTTGAGTAGGAATTAAAGAAATTGATAACAAAATAAATATCATTTTATTATATAAATGAGGATTTTAATGTTGCGTTGTGTTTGACATTCATCCCGACTCAATCGCCATTAAAAAATGTTGCTACCCGCCACTGGGCGAGCCTATCACCACAATTCCATTATATACAAGTAGGGAAATCCATTATCGACAATACACATAAGCCCAAGCTTGTCTTTCGCAAACTAATAAAAAAATATTATTTATGTTTCTTTGAGGCTCTGCTATACATTTCGCTCCAAAAAGTCAAACCGGCCTCCGAATTTTATGTTGAATATCCAAGTTCTGTTTTTTAAATTTATTTTTACTACTTATACTTCCTTTCTGTGAACATGTTAAATGTGCAATATTTAACATGTTAGTCAAATCGAATGCGAGCTTCATGAATTTGAATAAGCCATCTGTCACATGTAGGTGAAAAGCATATGTGCGCGACAAACTTACCTTCTTCCTGTCAACAAGGAGTTGCGAGAGTTTTCAGATGCAACTGGACGAGACGGGGCATAAGGTCCTGCCTTTATAAAGCCGTGCGAAAAAATTGAACGTGTAAAGGAAGATGTAGAAACAGTGAAGGTGAATTTGGAGGAGAGTGAACTGGGGAAACTTATCTGGACAAAGATTTAGTGCAATTCCATTTCTTTAGGCAGCTCAGAGTCTTAAAGAGTCTTCAGGTTACTCCGAATATGATTGTTAAGAGAGATTTTCACGGGATAGATAAATATCATCAGATTGGCAAAATTCCTCACTAATTTCATGAATTGACATGTAATAATCTCAGGCAAGATTAGTATTAGACTATGCAACACTTTTCAAACTAAAATATTTTCATTCCTCATCACGATATCCCGAGATTACTTATATCTTAGCCACCGTCTATTGCTTCGCATTGGAAACATTAGAACTGTCGAAAGAAAATGGATTTGGGTGCGGCGACGAAACGAGGATTTCAACACTGATGACAACAAATGACGGCAGCATCTTCAAATGAAGGCTTTTGCAAAAGATGATCGGGCTCCACATCTTTATTGCGATTTCAATCGATCAAAAATCAATCTGTTCCGAGCAGGAGAACATTTGTTCTGAGAACTTTGTCTTCAATAGGTGTCGGCATTAGCTATGTCACACTATGAAGCTTTCTTGGAATGGCACAGGCTCAGGGAAGATTCCCAGAAGCATCCCCCCTCCTTCAAAAGAAACAAAGCAAGAACTGATTTTGTACATAAAACGGAGACTTTCTTGTTCTTTTCGACAGGTAAGTCGCTTTTATCAGCCCCGGTATCAAGAAAGGGAGGATCAGAGAGAATGAATAAAATATCTGTGAAAAGAGCAACGAAAATAGAAAAGTTATAATGTAACTTGGAATGAGGTATAAGACTTAAAACTGAAGGATTCTAATCATGCATAGAAGAACAAATTCAAGCACAATTAGAATCAAACGCGGAAAACAGGATCGAAATATAAACTGACCTCCAGCCATTGTTTAACTTTTCGTTCGTCGGAAATTCACGGTACTTTAACGTCAATTCGACGGCGATTACGGGCGCACTCTACTAACCCAATCCCCTCGCGTACTGATGGTGTATTTCCAAATGAGAGGGTTTGCGTTAGACCTTGTGTCTACCCTTGTAGAATGAACGTTCGTCCTTATAAAACCGCTTCCCATCAAGGCGGTTACTGAAGAGGGCGGTTATCACCGAAGGGGTATGAAGCGTGGAAAACCGTATGTCGATAACCGTCACTTAAATGAGAAAAAACATGGGTTCCTAAATGTGGGATCATATTATTAATATAATATTCTCCCACTTGATCCCAACATTTTCATCATACAGATTATCTAACCAAATCCACGAAAATCTTATGCTTAAGAAAAGAAATAAAACACATGAATCATGGCGACATGTCCTCTAAGAGTGAGTAATATCTTCCATGTATCACAATGCATCTTATTCCTTTAATGTTAGCCCATATGTGATAACACATCTTAATGAATAAACCCTATGTTTATTCCAGAACCAAGGATAATTGTTATTCTCAAAAACAACTGAATGTGTACACCATAAATTGAGAATAACATTACAACTGAATAAGAGTTTCAAACAACAAAGTCGTCCATATGACAATAAATCACATTATGGGAACTATTCCCATACTAGCCACATGATCCTTATACTTCATTGGTGGCATGCCTTTAGTTAAAGGATCGGCTATCATCAATTCAGTACGAACGTGTTCAATGACCACTTTATTCTCTTTAACACGTTCCTTTATGGCTAAATACTTAATGTCGATATGCTTACTTCGACCGCCACTTCTGGCATTTTTAGCCATAAAAACCGCAGCTGAATTGTCACAATATATTCTTAATGGCCTAGAAATAGAATCAATAATTCTAAGCCCTGAAATGAAACTCTTCAACCATACACCATGCGAGGTAGCCTCAAAACAAGAAACGAACTCAGCCTCCATAGTGGAAGTAGCAGTCAAAGTCTGCTTTGCACTCCTCCATGACACGGCTCCGCCAGCTAACATAAAAATGTATCCTGATGTTGATTTTAGAGAATCAACGCAACCAGCGTAATCCGCATCCGAATAACCAACTACTTCCAAGTTGTCGGCCCGTCTATACATAAGCATGTAGCCTTTAGTACCTTGAAGGTATCTCATCACTTTCTTTGCAGCTTTCCAGTGGTCTATCCCTGGATTACTCTGATATCTTCCCAACATTCCCACAGCAAAAGCTATGTCAGGTCGAGTGCAAACCTGAGCATACATCAAGCTTCCGACAGCAGAAGCATATGGGATGTTCTTCATTTGTTCCCTTTCTAGATCATTTTTCGGGCATTGGTTCAAATTGAACCTATCACCCTTCACAATGGGTGCTATACTTGGTGAACAATCTTTCATCCGAAATCTCTCTAAGACCTTATTAATATAGGTTTCTTGAGATAGTCCTAAAACTCCTCGAGTTCTATTTCTATGGATCTTAATGCCAATGACATAAGATGCCTCACCCATATCCTTCATGTCAAAACTCTTAGAGAGAAATTGTTTCACCTCGTGCAACAACCCTTTATCATTGGTTGCAAATAGAATATCATCCACATATAGCACAAGAAAACAAATTTTACTCCCACTGACTTTCTGGTATATGCATTGATCCATGATATTCTCTACAAAACCGAATGAAGAGATGACATCATGGAACCTTAAGTACCATTGACGGGATGCTTGTTTCAAGCCATATATAGATTTCTTAAGCTTGCATACCAATTGCTCATCTTTACTAGAGGAGAATCCTTCAGGTTGTTTCATGTATACCTCCTCCTCTAGTTCCCCATTGAGGAACGCCGTTTTCACATCCATTTGATGTAATTCCATATCAAAATGGGCAACCAAAGCCAAAACAATACGAAGAGAATCTTTCTTAGATACAGGAGAAAAGGTCTCCGTGTAATCGATTCCTTCCTTTTGAGTGAATCCTTTGGCAACGAGTCTAGCTTTGTATCTCTCAATGTTGCCCAATGAGTCCTTCTTAGTTTTGAAGACCCATTTACAACCAATGGCTTTTGCACCACTAGGCAACTCAACCAAATCCCAGACTTCATTTGATGCCATAGAACTCATCTCATCCTTCATGGCATTGTACCACAAATTGGATTCATCACTACTCATGGCTTGTGAAAACGTTTCAGGATCATTCTCAGCTCCAATATTATAGTCAGACTCTTGTAGATACACAATATAATCACTGGGAATTGCTGATTTCCTCATTCTAGCAGATCTTCTTAATGTTGTATCAACATTCTCTGGAGGAGCATGTTGTTCAACTGGTTGTTCAACAGCTTCTGGTAATTGTTGAACAACTGGATCTACCGGATCATTATCAACAAGTTGTGGAACTTCAATAGTTGGTTGTTCAATAGCCGGCTGAACTGAAGGGGCATTATGAACAACAACCAACCTAATACTTGAAGTGGTAGGTTGAGTATCTGAATGATCTTTCTCAGGAACAATGTCCTTCAATCGATTACTCCCACTATTCAAGTCATTTTCAAGAAACTTAGCATTTCTTGATTCCACAATCCTAGTAGTGTGAGATGGACAATAAAACCTGTATCCCTTGGACTTTTCGGCATATCCAATGAAATACCCACTTATAGTCCTTGGGTCCAACTTCTTTTCCTGTGGATTATAGACTCTTACTTCAGACGGGCATCCCCAAACGCGTACATGTTGCAAACTTGGCTTCCAACCTTTGAATAACTCAAAAGGCGTCTTTGGGACAGCCTTGGTTGGAACTCGATTTAATATGTACACTGCCGTCTTAAGAGCTTCAGTCCACAAGGACTTAGGAAGTTTGGAGCTACTAAGCATACTTCGCACCATGTCCAATAAAGTTCGGTTTCTTCTTTCTGCTACGCCGTTTTGGTCCGGAGAACCTGGCATAGTGTATTGGGCAACTATCCCATTCTCTTGAAGAAACTTTGCAAACGGACCAGGTGCTTGTCCATCTTCAGTGTATCTACCATAAAATTCTCCACCTCTATCTGATCTCACGATCTTAATTTGCTTGCCGCATTGTTTCTCTACTTCTGCCTTAAAAACCTTAAAGGCATCCAACGCTTCATGCTTATTATGAAGCAAGTAGAGATACATGTAACGTGAGTAATCATCAATAAAGGAGATGAAGTATTTCTGACCATGCGAGTCCATATCAGGACTACAAATGTCCGTATGTATGATTTCTAATATGTCTATACTCCTCTTGGCACCTTTCTTTGTCTTGTTGGTCTGCTTTCCCTTTATGCAGTCCACACAAACATCATAATCAGTAAAATCCAAAGTACCGAGTACTCCATCATTTACTAACCGCTTAATTCTATCTATGGAGATATGTCCCAATCTCCGGTGCCACAACATAGAGGAATCTTCATTCACAACACATCGTTTTATACCAGCATTATCATGAACATGCATCGCATCATAATAGGCATTGTCTTGTAAATTAATTCGAAAAAGACCATCAGACAAAATACCACTCCCAACAATTTCAAATTTAAACAATAAACTGAAGTTTGAATCTGAAAAGTTAAAAGAGTAACCCAAAGGTACAAGTCTTGAAACTGAAATTAAGTTTCTTGAGAAACTTGGAACATAAAAGGTCCTTTCCAAATTCAAAACAAAGCCACTATTGAGGACTAATCTGCATGTCCCAATAGCTTCTACATGCGAACACATCTTGTTTCCTGAATAGATGCTTTGTTCACTTCCCACTGGCTTCCTGTGGTTTTGAAAACCCTGTAAGGAATTCGAAATATGGATTGTAGAACCAGAATCAATCCACCAAGTGTTGTGACTCACATCAGCCATATTAGATTCATAACAAACATATGAGGTTGGATTACCTTTCTTATCGAGCCAGGCCTTAAATCTGACACAATCCTTCTTCATATGCCCCTTCTTTTTACAGAAGAAACATTTGGATTCCTTCTTAATGTCAGCTTGGGGAGGTATTTTACCTTTCCCCTTCTGCTTGCCATGACCCTTATTCCTTTCTTGTGTTGCCAGATGAGCACTTTCTCCCAATTCCATAGTCAGCCTCTCTTCCTCTTGAACACACATGGTCATAAGTTCATTAATAGACCATTTATTCTTATGTGTATTGTAGGAGATTTTGAAAGGTGCATACTGTTGTGGGAGAGTGTTAAGAATGTAGTACACAAGAAATGATTCAGATATCTCAACCTCAAGGTTTTTCAGCTGAGCTGCAATGTCCCTCATCTTCATGATGTGCTCACGCACACCTCTAACACTTGTGAGCTTCATAGATGAAAACTTCATTATCAGGGTCATGGCATGTGCCTTTTCTGAAGTCTCGAACTGCGCATCAATGGCCTCCAATAAAGCCTTAGCATTGCTATGCTGAGCGACCGAACCACGGATACTAGGAGATATTTTAGTCCTTATGAACATCGCACTAAGGCGGTTAGACCGCTCCCACTGTTCATAAAGGGCTATCTCAGCTGCAGTGCTCGTGTCAATAGGAGCAGGTGGTTCGTCTTTCCTTATAGCATAGTCAATGTCCATGCACCCCAATTGAAGAAGAATTGACTCCTTCCAAACTTTATAGTTTTCACCATTCAATATGGGAACATCACTTTTAAATTCAGAGAAATTCACAGGTTGCAAAACTGCATATCAAATAATCATGCTTATGTCACAAAATTTGAGGCAAAAAATAACATATATCATGTTCTACCAATGTACAACATGTCATAAATATGAATCACATAACATAAAAACTGCCTGTGGGCTAAGTTTTTAATTTATATAGATTCATAAATACTTCATGAAGAAACTATCATATTATATCCCTTTCCTTAATCCCTGTGGGTAAATTAAGAAAATAATATGATATTTCAACCTAATTAATCAAATTAATATAATGAAAATTCCTGTGGGATAAAATTCATCACATTAATAAGATTAATTACAGTAAATATCCATTTCCAAATGTGATCCGGAGGCTCTTAATATATAATTTAATTAATTAAAGATGCTGTGGCTATTCTCTAATTAATTAAAAATATATAGATCACTGGACATTTAATTTCATGCATAAAATATTCACAAATAATGCATGAAGGACAAAACAATAAATTAATTGGGCTAGGGGCATAAACGTAATAATGGGAAAAATTGGGGGCAGAAACGTAAAAGAAAGGGGAAGAGGCGCCGGCTCCGAGGGCGCGTGCCCGGCACGCGCCAGCCATATGCGCGGGCGCGTGGCGCGCACGCGCCTGCTTTACCGCGCGGGCGCGTGCGGTGCACGCGCCTGCAACTGGCGCGCGCGTGACCCGCACGCGCCAGCGGTTCCGCGCGCGAGCGCGCGCGTGGGTCCCACGCGCCAGCGGTTGCGCGCGCGTGGGCCCACGCACCTTCTTCCTCCGCGCAATCCGAACCCTTTTTTTTTTTTTTGTTCGTTCTTCGCCGCTTCGCCGTTCCACCGCGTCTTCGACTGAATTGGTCTCCTCCGGTAGCCCATATCACACCAAAATAATTTATGGGTTTCGGAGACCACGTCGGCGCGACCACATGAACCCAAAAATCGACGAAAACAACCAAAAAATTGGCTCGAATCAAGTAAAATTCCGTCAAAACGCACAAACCCGAACCCGCAACTTCCACCGCTCAAATAGCCTCCGGCGATCACTTATATGCCAGATTAACTCAGTGCTATTCTTCTCCATGGCGGTGCGACCTTGCCGGTCCAAAGTCGTGCGGTGGGTCGCCGGAATTTGGCCGGAATCGGCGATTTTCCTCTTAGCCCCAAAAACCCGAATTACTGTTCATCTCAAAAGCTCCAATAAACGCACCCAAAATCCGACAAAAACAAGGCAGAGGCACTAAAACTTGCTCTGATACCAAATATAAGACTTAAAACTGAAGGATTCTAATCATGCATAGAAGAACAAATTCAAGCACAATTAGAATCAAACGCGGAAAACAGGATCGAAATATAAACTGACCTCCAGCCATTGTTTAACTTTTCGTTCGTCGGAAATTCACGGTACTTTAACGTCAATTCGACGGCGATTACGGGCGCACTCTACTAACCCAATCCCCTCGCGTACTGATGGTGTATTTCCAAATGAGAGGGTTTACGTTAGACCTTGTGTCTACCCTTGTAGAATGAACGTTCGTCCTTATAAAACCGCTTCCCATCAAGGCGGTTACTGAAGAGGGCGGTTATCACCGAAGGGGTATGAAGCGTGGAAAACCGTATGTCGATAACCGTCACTTAAATGAGAAAAAACATGGGTTCCTAAATGTGGGATCATATTATTAATATAACATGAGGGAGATCTACGAATAATGAAAGTTGGATTACTTGACTTCCGTGCATGTCGTGCCAAAATCACGTCCTTTCCGAACCCTTGCACATGGGGCTTGCCACTGCACGCACGCGTTTTCACATGTATTTAGCCACGGCTTTGGTTTTTCTTTTTAATCATCCACCAATAGCATTCGATCTCATGGTCTTCGTCGTAAAAAAATTACGACTTTCTTTTTCAACCATTTTCTCGTAGACCTACAGGATTTCATTGGTTTTCCTTTAACTACTCCACTATATCCTCAAGACGAGTTGACGCGGCATCTTTCTTTGTTAGGAACATCGGGCCGGAGAGAGGGGGAGGGAAAGAAAGAGAGAGATCTGCTTAAGCTGAATAAACTACTGCTATGGCGAGCTCAGATGCAGGAACCTCATCGGGAAGCGAGTATCAAGTGTTCCTGAGCTTCCGAGGACCCGATACTCGCGTTGGATTCACCGACGTCCTCTTCCATGGCTTGACCGATGCCGGAATCTGCGTCTTCCGGGACGACGAGGAGCTTCGTGTCGGTGAAATGATCGACGGATCACTTCTGCGAGCCATCGACAACTCCGGTATTTACATACCCACCTTCTCTCAAAACTATGCTTCGAGCCAATGGTGCCTTCGTGAGCTCGCACAGATCGTGGCAATTACCTTCAAATCGGAAGGCAATAAAGTGATCCTACCTATTTTCTTCGATGTGGAACCTGACGATGTTAAGCTGAAAACCCCATTGTATCGTGATGCCATACTCAATTTGGAGCGCGAGAAGAAGTTGAGCAATGAGGAAGTCACTGCTTGGAGAGAGGCTCTCATGGAGGTTGATTCGATAAAGGGGTGGGAAGTGAAGAAGTACAAGGGGTAAGCTAGCTGCTTTCAAGATGCTTGTTTTCCCAATTTTCTTTAAACAATTGATCATAGATGTGAAAATCCTGTTAAGATTGAGGTGGGAGTTTTATCATAGTAATACTAAACGATGAACCTTTACTACGTCTGAACGTCTGAAAAAAAAACGTGCTTAACAAGGATATTAATAGCTAGGTAGCTACAATAATATTTCATTGTGGGCTGTGGGAGGAAAAAGAATGGGATAATGAAATGCCATGCACTTCCTATCTAATCATTTAATCTTGCAATACATTAAACTGAACATTTCTCCTGTTGTAGACATGATATTCAACTTTTACGGTTGTCATTCGAAATTAAATAATGAATTGTCAATTTCAAATGCATAATTTTTTATACATCTATCTTGCTCGAAAATCCCAAGATTGCTAATCTCGTGTGTGGAATCAAGTCAAATTTCGGGTCATAACATGGCACATAAATTGCTCAATGCATAAAAAGTGTGTTTTGGAGTGATGTTAATGTTCTTCAATATGGACTTTTGGAAGGTCACTTCTAGATTGTTAAGTTCTCATTACTTATCAAATCTTTGCATGGTTTATCCGATGCTTGAATAACATCATTTCTTGCTAGGTAATCGTGATTTCGCATTTTTACCCAACTAAGATTATTTTCTATTGTGGCAGTCATGGGGAACTGATCAAATTGGTAGTTGAGGAGGTTGTGAAAAAGTTGAAGACAAAGCATAGATCAGTGACTGAACATTTAGTTGGAATCGATGATCAAGTAGTAGCTGTAAGTAAATTATTAGATGTCAATTCCAATGGTGTGCGACTCGTCAAGATTTATGGCATGGGGGGTATCGGTAAAACGACTCTCGCTAAGGTCGTCTTCAACCAACTCTCTTCTCATTTTGGAAAGTGTTGTTGTTTCCTTGAAGATGTTCGTGCGAAGTCATTAAGAGTCGATGGCTTAGTTGACTTGCAACAAAGGTTATTATCCGAAATTGGGCATCCTGCAGGAACAAGGAGCATTTACGAAAATGATTATGGAATGAAGAGGACCGGAGAAGTACTTTGCAATAAGAAAGTCCTCATTGTACTTGATGACATTGATAACAACGAACAAATGGAGAAATTAGTTGGAAAGAGTGCTTTTTATTCTGGATCTAGAATATTGATTACGACTAGAAATAAAGATGTTTTGCAAATCAATGCACCAAAGTATCAAATTTTAGATTATGAAATGGAGGTGATGAGTACTGATCGTGGACTTGAGCTTTTTAGCAAGCATGCGTTTAACAGAGATTCACCTTTAGATGATTACAATGATCTTTCAAAGGAAATCGTACATGCTACTGGGAGACTTCCATTGGCTCTTGAGGTAATTGGTTCGTTCCTCTACCACAAACCGCAAGAATTATGGAAAGAGACATTGGAAAAGTTAAGAAAAGCACCACACGAGGATGTTTTTGGAAAGTTGAAGATTAGCTACGATGCCTTAAATTTCCAGCAACAACAAATTTTCCTTGATATCGCATGCTTTTTCATCGGTAAAGAAAAGACGAATGCAATATATATGTGGAAAGATTGTGAGTTTTTCCCAGATACTGGAGTTGCTATCCTCATTGGCATGTCTCTGGTAAAGATTGTGGAGAATAATAAGTTTTGGATGCACGATCAGCTCAGAGATCTTGGAAGGGAAATTGTTCGCCAAGAAAATCCAATAAATCTTGAGGAGAGGAGTAGGCTATGGAATTGGGAGGAGGGCCTTGATGCAATAAGACGGAAGGAGGTAAAGCACTTCTAGAGAGAACTAACTTGTTTCTGACAAAAAATTCCACTTCATTGACTTAGGATGCTCCATCATCTTGTTTTTCTTTTCCTTTTTATAATCATTTTGCTCTACGAGATAGAACACTGATATCACTCAGTTTCCCATTCTCATTTGCAGATGAACAAGAACGTTCAAGCACTCTCTCTTAATATATCTAGACAACGTCCCCATGATAATATCGTTGTTCAAAGTCAAGAGATTGGAAGGTTTGAACACTTGAGATTCCTCAGTTTATGTGGTTTAACCCTTGTTGGCGATGCCACGAATCATCTTACCAAACTAAGATGGATTTCTTTCGGTTATCTCATGCAAATATATAAATGGACCAACATGTATCTACAAAATGTAGTTGTTCTTGAATTCTCTGATGCTGGCTTCTTAGATGATTCAAGGTTACGAAACTTAATCAAGGTGCATAGTATGCTTATTTCTATTTTATTTTCTCGGAACGTAATATTTGATTGTTCCTGTATTGAATATTGCATTCATTTTGACAGATGTCAACAAAATTGAAAGTTCTTTCTCTTGATGAGTGTGACAACATAATCAAAACACCAGACTTCTCTGGATGTCCAAATTTGGAGAGGCTTACTTTCATATCTTGTTCCAAATTGAGGAAAATCAATGGCTCTATTGGGAAGTTGAAGTGTTTGATTGACCTGAAGATTGATGATTGCAATTCTCTTAAACATTTGCCGGAGGAAATAGGGGATCTAGTGAATCTGCAGTATTTCTTCGTAAATGACACTAGAATGGAGAAACTCCCAGATTCCATATGGAAGTTGAAATCATTACGTGAGTTGCACTTTCAAAGTAAGTTTCGTCATGACTTAGATTCAGCAAATTCATGGCAGTTACCCGATGCTATTGGAATGCTCCAGAACCTGGAAGTGCTTGAAGTCAATAGTGACCTTTTAAGAGGTCAACTTCCTTTTGGAATTGGAAGTCTACCCTTTCTAAGAATCCTCAATCTATCACGTGCTGGTATTAGTGAAGTTCCCAAGACCATTAGCATGCTTCCTCGACTTAAAAGAATTGAGTTGGTGCAATGTGATAAGATTCAAGAGTTGCCGACGCTCCCAACAAGTTTGACCCATCTAAGAGTGTCATCTACATCGTTGCTGGTAATCTCGGACCTTTCGAACTTGACTAATTTGGTTGAATTGGATCTAAGTGATGGTGGAGATTATCTAGATGATAGATTTCCACCAAAAACAGGAGTAGGAGATAAATTGTGTACGGGTGAGTTATGGTGGATTGGGAGGTTATCCAAACTAACCAAATTGAGCATCAGACTTCACAAAGTCCTAGATCCTCCTGAGCTGGCTTCCCTTTCTTTGCTAAACGAACTTGCTTTGTTTGGTTTGGACCTGCCAACCTTTCCGCAACTTCCCTTATCTTTGCAAAAGCTAAGCCTTGATCATTTCAATGTAATTGGGTCACTCTCTCCGAACCTGAGAAACTTGTCATGTTTAAACCTCTATGGGTCTCCAATGCAAGAACTACAACTTGATGGGCTTCAACTTCCACAGCTAAAGGAGTTGCTTGTGCCAAACTGTGTATACCTCGAGAAATTGAGGCTATCAAGAATGCAGAAGCTGAAAGATGTCAAGGTGTATGATTGTGGAAAGCTAGTTGAGATCCAATTTTCTTGGGTGTTCGAATCACTGGAGGCATTGTCTATTGAAAATTACGAGTCTTTGGAAAGGATTGTTTATGAGTCCACTAATGAGTCAATTAGTTGTGAAGGGAAACTAATTTTCCCATCGAGAGTCTTAAATAAGTTGCAAAATCTCACACTGCGCAAATGCCATAAGATACTCGACATTCAAGTTGTAGGTCCGTCGGAATCGTGGGAACGGTTTGACCTTTCGGATTGTCCAAATGTGCACAGTGTCGGTGGTTTGTCTTACTTAAAGAACCTGAAGGCTATTGGAATCCGGCGGTGCAATGGGCTACAGGTTGTCGGGGGCGTCGACGAGTTGGAGTTTTTGGACTACTTATCTGTTTATGTATGCGGATCATTGGAAAGGTTGATTGATGTGTCAACCACCAAACTGCCAAATGATTGCGGCGTATGGATCCACGATTGCGGGAAATTACGAGGGCTTAAGAAAGGATTCGCTGGCTCTGTCCGGTCCTTCAAGCGGTATAAGGTGAGTCTAATTCATTCCCTCTCTCTTTTTGAGTTTTTCTTGACAAAACTATCCACAAACACGAATTCAACTTTAAGGTAGATTTTGAAATGATGGTGAGAAATAAAAAAAAAAACAATCAAACGAACATCGATTAATATTTGTTCTCACTTATTTTGAAATCCACTTTATATAAATTTGTTTTATTTTCGGCTCACGTTTTCTCATTTTCTTTTCTTTTTACTGTATATGAAAAAGTTCTATATGTGGAGCAAGTCTACGCGACAATGTCAATTTTTATCGGAAGGAATAGGACAGACTACAATTTTTAGAAGAAATATATAAAATATCTTGGAGTCTCTTATTAAAATGTTCTTTTTGTTTTATATAAAACGAATTGTTTAGTTTAGCGAATTTTTTATGTAATATACTCCACTTTGTTTTCCATTTCTTGCTTAAAACTATTCATTCTGCAAACGAGTTTGGTGACTTACCATTTCTACGGTGAAGATAGAACATTAATAGAATTTGATACTCTTTGCACAACTTTTTTTTTTATTTTCAATTTACCAACGGAGGCGTTTCGAGAACACAACTTACGTGGTCCACCTACCCACTAATCAAGTGACTTATGTCCCATGATGGATTTTAAGTGTTACTTGAATTTGCATGTGGCTGGGGTCGGCCAAGTAGGACGCGTCTTCCAAAAGCATCTTAAAATGCTTTTTAAGAGTTTTCATTCTGAAAAGAAAAAAAATTGAGAATCTAATTGGTGGATGATGTATTTCTGCATCCTCTCCTGTTTTAGACAGTTTGATAAAAGGCCACTTCAAACATGATTCAAAGCAGTTGATCTTTCGGACATTTACATTTTTTAGTCGTGAAGCATTTTTCTTTGTGGTAGAGTGTAGATTCAATTTCTGCTACTCATTTAACTTTTGATGCGCAGCGAGTCTTGGTTTCAACTTCTACTATAATTTACTTGATTGTATACATAAAAATCTTCTTAAGTTGGCTGGAATAGGAACAAAACCAGTTGAATTTATGCCTATGCAAATTCACATAGATGAAACTTCACTAACCTGCTTCCATGACTACGCTTACACAGAATTGGGGAAAAAAGGAGGAGGGAAGGCATTATCTACCTGATTTATATCTAGCCCCCTGTCATTTTCCGTTAATAACATATTGTTTCCCTCTCTTAGAAGCTTATATATGAGGCATATAAAGTGTCAAACCCGTAAAAAATCTTACGGATCTTGTGGACTAGGTAGGATACGAGTCAAAGATAGAGAGAATGGTTTCAATGTGAAATTGTTTGCATTTGGTGATACGGAAAATCGAACTCGCGAGATGTGCATAGTCAGTATACACAATTGTCCTTCATTGTTACGCGAATCTCACATGATTTACAATATTTTTTTATATGATACTATTGCCTCTTATGTATAGATCCTTTCTCATACCGTAATCTAAATATATATACATCAGTAGCTTTCGAAGAATTTAGAACAGCTTCTATCTATTTACTTTTACATAGTATACATTGACAAAATGATTAAACACAGTAGACAGTAAGTAGTTGATATGTATTACTGGTTGAAACTTTCACGCAATATTGGTTATCATTTTATTTTTCAGGAATCACTCTTTAATCGGACTTGGACACGTTTTAAAGACATCGTGGAATTTTGAAGACCGTCTAGGATTAAGATTTTTAGCACGCAGGGACGGACAAGCATACCAGTCTAGTGGGGTCAATGTACGAAAGAGTCTACGAGTTTCTAAGAATGATTTCAGGAACCAGGACATCAAGTTAGGATGCAGGTGAGACCTCATCATTTTCAAGCTACATAGATGAATTGCCCTTGTGGCACATTGAAGAGACATACTGTTCTTCACATCCACATTTTTTATCCTTGAATCCTTGTAAGATCCGTCGCTTGAATTTGTTACTTCAGGATTGTCGCATATCTTTTCGACTAGTTTTGACAACTCGTTGAAATTGCCCGTCTTGCATGGAAAACTGCAAAAAAAAAGTACAAGCAGGTTAAGCATATGCAATATAGTGTTATGTCAAAAAGGTCTAATTGAAATTGTGAAATTTACTTGTTTGATGCGGCAATGTCTCTAAGACAGGGATGACATAACGTGAACAGCATCATATCCATATAAAGAACAGATATGATATGTCATCGATACATTTTTCTGTAAACAAGAGTTATTTCGGTCTTAAAAGTAAATATTATTAGAAGGAATATAACTCTCCCATTTCATGTGACTCAGAAGGTTCAACTCGAAAATGAATAAATCATGCTACAGCAGATGGTGAACCCGACTTCAGGCTTGTAGTCTTCTATTAGATAATCCAGTCATATGTTACCAGAGACAAAGATAAAGATGTCAATATCCTCTTTATAGCATATTATGGTGAATTTAATATGAGCTTTCCTGGCAAATAATAATGGAAGACTTAAGACTTGAAATAGAATTGCAAGTAAAACTTTATGATTTCAGTTGAAAAGGCTCTAATTTCACCAAGCAACCAAATGATCACAGAGCATCAAAAGATTTTTTCACATATATCTACATTGGTTGATCAAAATAGTAATATACGGTATATAAGTGAGTGTCCAATGTCTCAATGGAAACTATGATACCCAGTCGAACAAAAAATATCTCTTCTTACCCTAGACGAATGTCCATTGGATAGCAGAAGAGTGATAACCAGGGCAACTTTTTTTGGGAAGGAGGTAAATTTCTTCCTTTTATCCCCTATGAAGGGAGGGGGTGGCAGCGGGGAGAAGACAACTTACAGATTGCTAACTCACCGTCAGCAATTGTTAAATGAAGTACATGGGAAGATGAAATCAGTAGAATTTGAACAACGTTTCATTCAACTGTAAAGTTACAACTTGATTGGGTACCGATGCCTCACCCCAGATTGAGAAATGGTTTTCGCACTGTTATGGCTTCCAGTCAAAGGAGATGGACTTTTTGTGTGCTCCCTTGCAAGTGAATTTAGACCAACCAGCAACTTTCCTCCAACTTGAGAATCTTTGGCATTGTCTCTCAACCTTTTGAACAATGCATAAACCATGTGATGTCATAAAGCATGGAATGTGCAATCAAAGAAACTAGAATAAAAAAGAATATCTTCACTCTTTTTCATTTAGATGTACAGAAGCAGGTCTTTTGCTGATAATTTGAGTAAGCTTTCTCCAAGTTAATAGATCTCGAGAAGACTGCCTCTTAATTTCATCTGATTTATTAAATAAATTTGATTGGGCTTGTCCAGGCAACCTACAGGTAAAGAAAGAGGACAATATATAAGCAGCAGGCTCTCTGCATAGGACATTTACATAGTAGTAAAAATAAACTAAGAGGTGCAAAAATGTTACGCTGTTGATCTACCAAATTTTCTCTATCATCAACTGCGTCAAAATGAAGCCAAAACATGTGTGAGTGCACCAAACTGATAATCTCCAGAACTTGCATTGCCCTCCTTGGAATACAAATGCATGTTATTTCTTCATAAAATCAACTAGCAAGTCCATGTTTCTTATCCTTACCAAAAAAAAAAAAAGTCCATGTTTCTTAAAAGAAGACATTAATGACTCATTGCTCTAATTAAATGGCATAAACTTGCCAATATTATCCAAATATAAGTTTCTGCCCTCTCATTCTACAAATCACTTGAAGGTAAGGGATAAAGTAGGGTCAATCTAAAAACAGCCATTTCACCGTCATGCAGTACTTTACCCAGATTACGATAAGTGTCAGGCTTGGCCTCTTCTTTATCATTCTTAGTAGCAATCCATATATCAAGAAAAGGTTTATTGCTTTCATATGCCTCGCCTTCTGTTCCTAGAACATGTGACATAGTTAAACCTTCTGAGCATACCTTGCGACAAGAATATGTGGCTTCCCCTACCAATTGTTACCTGTTACTCTGCTCTTCATCCAAAGTGGAATTTGAGCATTTGATGATAGACAATTTTTTTCTTGGAAGCTCTGGAAAGTACTTAAGTTTGTATCAGCCTGGGGCTGAATGCGTACTTCTCTTGGTACTGTTTTATCTGATGAATAACTTTGTTAATCAGATTCTCGAGCCCACGTGCTTTTTGTCCTTCCAAAAGAAGATTGTTCTGGGATTGAGTTTCTACAGGCTGCCGACTTTGGCACCCAATCATCCATTCTTGGGTTTGGCATAGAAGTTGAAGTTACAGAATTTTCAATCTGACTCTCTGATGTACCCACACACTGTGTAGATCAAACATTATCGTCCATAGCATTATCCGCACAATCAGGAATTGCCTCGGGAAGTCGAGTTTTTGAGCCCGGGTGCTCATTCATCTCTGATGATCTCCCTTTGTTTCCTATAACCTTCTTCCCACCTTGTTCTCCCTCAATCATGGGTGAATCAAGATTAAAGCCATCCAACCTAGATAGCACAAATGACTGCTAAGTTCCTAGAGTGCAATCACAAGTCATGAAAGAATAAGCCCAAATGTATACATTGTGAAACTGTCTTGCTCACTAAAACCAAAGGAGAAAGAAAATCTTTTCTTGGAATTTCCTTCATCGGGTGATTCTGCTTCATTTCTGTCCTCATTGTTTGGAGATTTCTTAGATGGGCAGGAGAAATCGAGATCTGGCATGTCCACTTTGAATGATGATAACTTGTCAAAGTCAACATCCAGATTAAAATCGACATCCCTGAAAATGGCTTTTTAACAATCAATCTACAGAAAGCAGAGATATATCCCACTCTCATAACAAGTAAGATTGTAACAAGCTATCATGCATCTTCACCATCAATGATTTTCGTAGTGGTTGAATGATATGTAAAGCATGGCTCAATTATTCACCACGGGCATTATTCTCCACAAAGAGGTAATTGTACAGGGGTGCATATACGTAACCAACACAAGTATGAAGATAGAATATCAAAGTTAGCTTCCACATCCATACCGGTTTATTATCTAATTGCCTATACTTTAAGTTTCACTTACAGTTTATCAAAGTTGAATTTCTTCATCTTGCACTTTGCCAACTGTATCAAAGCTAGAATCCACTGCATCATCTTCTGCCACAGACAACGACTCCCAGAAGGTAAGGAACTCCTTTCCGAATTCAGAATCTGCTGAAATCGGATTTATCATTGAGCTATGACCCACGTATCTGACTTTCATATGACATGGCGAGAAATGTGTACAAGAAATCATCCTAATCAATGACAAGGATGAAAACCTATTTCAACATGAAGAAAGCTCAAAATTTGACTTCCAAGTACGTGCAAAGTATGGCTACTAATTATTGACCACGATATCCAAAAGCGTCGCAAGTCAGGCCATACTAAATTAACAATGATAACCTAAACAAATTAATCAGATTATGAAATAGAGAAATCCTCGTGGTACCATTCCACATCTGAAGTGAATTAACTGTATTTTTAGATTAGTCAAGCTTACAGAGTCCCTAGTAATGATTTATCCTCTTTCCGATTCACCACCGCAGTTTCCTTTGGTGATTCTGCCATCTGCAAGGGAAAGAGTGAGGATAGCATAAGAAAAAAGAGAATCTAAATTGCCCTCACAATTTACAAAAGAAAAGGGAGAACTAATTGCAAACCCGTTGGGTTGGCTATACTACACAACAACCTCCTCTCTTCATAAAAGCGACATCTCTTTGTGAAAACATAGCGTCTAAAACATTTTTGCACTTATCTTTTGCAGAAGCATATATAAACTAGCCCAGGAGGGACCTTAGCCAGTCCATTAAAGTGAAAAACCCACAACTCGACATATAAACAGTTCATACAGGGGCAGCGCTCACTTACACAAAGTGGCTAGGTGGAGAGTTGCAAGCTTTAAATTAAAAAGCAGTGCGACCAAAAACGCCCATATATACATGACACTGTCTTGTGTTTCTGAAGATTCATTCTTCATCCTTCCACAAATGCAATCCAATTTGGCAGCAGTGATTGAGATGGACGGCCAATCACCACAAAACAGTAACGACCATCGCAAGATTTCTCTGCCTTGATTCAAGCGGGACGCGAGTCTCGCATACTTCTAATATGAAATGTCTGAAGGAGTTCAATTAGACTGCAGGTGGATCCACTATAGTAGCTATTGCAAAGGATGAAGGAATTGCAGTATTGAACAGTTAATACAGGGGGCAGAGCACAGGGGCTAACCCAGTATAATGGCACCATTTCTACGAAAAGAAATGCTGCGAAATAGCAATATCTTTGTGCTAAAGTGCCCTGAGCAGCGAAAGAGTCCGCATCTCATCGAATTCACCATCGGAAAGCTAAGTGCGCTCGCGAAGCACCTCCGTTTAACACTGCGAAACAATCAACGAACGCCGGAATCTCAGAGTGTACGAGATAACGAAGACGCGACGAAAGCCATAACAGGAGAAAATCGACGTAATACAGAAAGCTCAAAGATCGATTCGCATGTCAACGGAAGGATCTACAGTACCTCGCCCGCGAATATGACCGCCGGCGAGCTCGAGCGTCGGAGAGAGAGAGAGAGAGAGAGAGAGGGAGAGGGAGATCGGCGGGACCGCAAAGTGAACGGGAACTCGACGGAGGTTCGCCGGAGCAGGCTCGTCATAGCGTTCGCCGGGAGCTCTTTTGAGGGGACAGAGAAAATTCCGATTTTGCCCCCCTAGGGGAAGGGGGAAGCATTTCCTCGGAGCGGCTAGGGAAACACTCCAATGGATCCGGATCTTTGCATCCAAAAACATCTTTTCCGGCAATTATGTGAACCCACTCTTGGGAACCATATGATCAACGACCTTAATGGATTCGGGTCATGTAGACTCCGGTACAAACGGTAGACAAGCATTTTTCCAATATGTACCTCTGTGAGTATGTCCTGGAAGATGATTCGGGCGAGGACTACTGCGACATCTGAAAGAGAAGAAGGAATCTAGACTCACGGGTTTACTGTTGTGGAGAATGCAAGTTAGTCACTCATGGTAAATGTGCTATATATCCTGTAAGTATGAAGCATAAATTATACAAGGTAAAAAAATTAAGGGTCAAATCGAATGCGAGCTTTATGAATTTGAATAAGTCATCTGTCACGTGTAGGTCAAAAGCATGTATGCGCGGCGAACTTATCTCCTTCCTATTAACAAGAAGTTGCGAGAGTTTTCGGATGAAACTGGACTAGATGGGGGACAAAGCCACGCCCTTATAAGACTACACAAGAAGTGGAAACAATGAAGGTGAATTTGAAGGAGTATGAATTGGGGAAATTGATCTGGACAAAGATTCGGCGCAATTCCAATTTTTTTAGGCGGCTAGGTGTCTTAAAGAGTCTTGAGATTGCTCTCAATATGCTCGTGAAGAGAGATTTTCACGGGATTGGTAAGTGTCAGATTAGTGAAATTTCTTCCTAATTTCATGAATTGGCATGTAATAACCTGATGCTAAATTTGCATCAGACTTTGCAGCACTTATATAGCACTTTTCAAATAAATTTTTTCCATTCTTTGCAGCAAATAAAATTCGCGTCAAAATTCTTCATTCACGGTATCCTGAAACTGCTAATATCTTCGCCACCATCTATTGCTTCATGTTGGAAATGTTAAAACTGCGAGGAGAGAATGGAATTGGGTGCGGTGGCGAGAACGACGGTTTCAACGCCGATGATGACAAATGACGGCAGCATCTACGAATGAAGGCTTTGCAAAAGATGATCGGGCACTACATCTTTCTTGTGATTTCAGGGAAGATTCCCAGAAGCATCCCCTCCTTCAAAAGAAACAAAACAAGAACTCGAGCACCTTCATCTAGTGGTGGCCACGGGCCGGTTTGGCCCGGAACCGGCCCGGTCAAACCCGGGCCCGGAACCGTTGACCGGGCCCGCGGTTCGGAACCGGAACCGGCCCGTGGCCTACGGGCCCGGTTCCGGTTCCAGAAAAATATGAACCGGCCCGGAACCGGCGGTTCCGGGCCGGTTCTGCGAAAATTTTTTTTTTTTTAAAAATCTACTTTTCTGTTTTTCCTTTTTCTCTTTTGTCTTTTTTCCTTGTTTCTATTCTGTTTTTTAAAATTATAATTTATTATTTATTTTATAATTTATTTTTAAAATTTTTTAAATTTCGAACCGGAACCGTCCGGTTCCGAACCGGAACCGGAACCGGACGGTTCCGAACCGGAACCGCTAGGGGCGGTTCCGGTTCCGGTTCAAGTGTGGTGCCGAACCGGAACCGGACGATTTCGAACCGTGGCCACCTCTATCTTCATAAGTGGAGGTTGCGAGGACCCAAAGAAGAAGAAAGAGAAAACAAAAAATAAAAAAAGAACTCAGGTTTTTCTGAGAACATGCAATCATACTGAATTTTCACGTCATCCTCATCATCCAGAAAATGGAGTGGGGTTTTTCTTTTGTCGGAGAAAAGCGTGCTGTATTGATTGCTTTTCCTATTCACCGTACAATAATTTTCCACGCGAACGTGGCCTCTCTGTCATCGGCCAATAGCATTTGAGCTTATGGTCTTCGTCGTCAAAAATTACGACTTCCTGTTTCAGCCGCTCTCTCCACCACCCATATTTTCTATGACGCGGCCTCTTTTTCCGTTAAAAATAGAAATTAATATTACGAAAAATTTCAAACAGATATAATTATGGTAATTTTATTTTGAGTTAATTTTTTTATTATTAAAAATTTCAAATCGATATATTTATGATAAATTTACTCAGAATTATTTTTTTTATCACCAAAAATCCTATATTGAAACACTTATGACAATTTTACCCCGAATTAATTTTTTGATAACCAAAAATCTCAAACTAATACACTTGTGACAATTTTACCCCAAATTATTTTTTTAACTATTAAAAACTCCAAATTGGTACATTTGTGATAAATTTACCCTCTATTAGTGTCTGTTAAATTGGATTAATATCACGAAAAATCGCAAATTGGTAAACTTGTGATAAATAGAGGGATAAAACCCCAAACTAGTACACCTGTCAATAACCACGTGTCATCAAACTTAATAATTTACCAGTAAAATTTAACGAAAACTAACGGAGGGTAAATTTGTCACAGGTGTACCAGTTTGGGGTTTTTTATGGTCAAAAAATTAGTTTTGGATAAAATTGTCACATGTGTACAGTTTAGGATTTTTTCTGGTCAAAAAATTAGTTCGGGGTAAATTATCACATGTGTATTGGCTTGGGGTTTTTTATAGTAAAAAAATAGTTTGGGGTAAATTTCCCGTAAGTGTACCAATTTGAAATTTTTCGTGGTATTAACCCTTAAAAATATCGGGTCAGAGATATTTCAAGGAATAGATAAATATCATCCCATAAGTGAAATTCCTCGCTAATATCATGAATTGGTCTGGCAAGATTAGCATCGGACTTTGCAAACTTTTCAAATAAATTTTTTTCATTATTTATTATGATATCCTGAGACTGCTTATATCTTAGTCACCGTCTATTACTTTGTGTTGGAAACGTTAGAACTGCGAAAAGAGAATGTAATTGGGTGCAGCGGCAAAAACAACGGTTTCAACATTGACGACCACAATGACAGCGGCATCTACAAAAGAAGGCTTCGCAAAAGATGATCGGACTCTACATCTTTCTTGTGATTTCAATTGGTCTCTGTTCTGAGACTTGTCTTCGATAGGTGTTGACATTAGCTGTGTCACACTATGAAGCTTTCAGGGAAGATTCCCAGAAGGATCTCCCTCCAATAAAAGAAACAAAACAAGAACTGATTTTGTACATAAAAAGGAGACTTCCTCGTTCTTTTGGACAGGTAAGTCGCTTTTATTAGCCCGAGTATCAAGAAAGGGAGGACCAGAGAGAATGAATTAAATATTTTTGCGAAAGAGGAATGAAAATAGAAAAGTTATAATGTCTTGGAATGGGGTAGATCTATGAATAATGAAAGTTGGATTACTTGACTTCCGTGCATGTCATGCCAAAATCACGTACTTTCGGAACCTTTGCACATGGCAATGGGGCCTGCTACTGCACGCACGCGTTTTCACAAGTATTTGGCAACGACTTTGGTTTTTCTTTTTAATCATCCACAAATAGCATTCGATCTCATGGTCTTCGTCGTAAAAATTTACGACTTTCCTTTTCAACCAGTTTCTCATAGACCCACGGGATTTCATTGGTTTTCCTTTAACTACTCCACTATTTCCTCGTGACGTGTCGACGCGGCATCTTTCTTTATTAAGAACATCGGGTCGGAGAGAGGGGGAGAGCAAGAAAGAGAGAGATCTGCTTAAGCTGAGCAAACTACTGCTATGGCGAGCTCAGATGCAGGAACGTCATCGGGAAGGGAGTATCAAGTGTTTTTGAGTTTCAGAGGACCTGACACTCGGGTTGGATTCACCGACGTTCTCTTTCATAGCTTGAACAACGCTGGAATTTGTGTCTTCCGAGACGATGAAGAGCTTCGGGTCGGCGAAAGGATTGATGGATCGCTTTTGCAAGCGATCGATAGCTCCAAGATTTACATACCCGTCTTCTCTCGGAACTATGCTTCGAGCCAATGGTGCCTCCGCGAGCTCACGCAGATTGTGGCAAATACCTTCAAATCGAAAGGTAATAAAGTGATCCTTCCTATCTTCTTCGACGTCGAACCTGATGATGTTAAGCTAAAAACCCCATTGTATCGCGATGCTATACTCAATTTGGAGCGCGAGAAGAAGTTAACCAATGAGCAAGTAGATGCTTGGAGAGAGGCTCTCGTGGAGGTTGATGCAATAAAGGGTTGGGAAGTGAAGAATTACAAAGGGTAAGCTAGTTGCTTTCAACATGCTTGTTTTCCCAATTTTCCTTAACTCTTATTTCATAGATGTGAAAATTCTGGTAAGATTGAGGTGGGAGTTATACTAAATGATGAACCTCTGCTACGTCTGCCAAAAAAAAAAAGACATGAAACTGCTTAACAAGGATATTAATAGCTAAGTAGCTAGTATAATATTTCTTTGTGGGCAGTGGGAGGAAAAAGAATGGGATGATGAAATGCCATGCATTTCCTATCTGATCATTTAATCTTCCAATACATTAAACATTTCTCCTCGTGAAGACACGGCTTCTACATTCATCACTCGAACATAAATAATGAATTGTCAATTTCAAATGCATAACTTTTTATACATCTATATTGCTCGAAAGTCCCAAGATTGCTAATCTCGTGCTTGGAATCAAGTCAAATTTCGGTTCATGACATGGCGCACAAAGTGCCAAGTGCGTAAAAAGTATGTTTTGGAGTGATGCCAATGTCCAATATGTACTTTTAGAAGATCACTTCTAGATTGTGAAGGTCTCATTACTTATCAAATCATTGCGTAATCTATCATGTGCTTGAATAACATCATTTCTAGCTAGGTAATCATGATTTCGCATTTTTCCCCCACTAAAATGATTGTCTATTGTGGCAGCCATGGAGAACTGATCAATTTGGTAGTTGAAGAGGTTGTGGAAAAGCTAAAGACAAAACATAGATTAGTGACTGAAAATTTAGTTGGAATCGATGATCAAGTAGTCACTGTAATCAAATTATTAGATGTCAATTCCGATGGTGTGCGGCTCATTAAGATTTCTGGCATGGGGGGTATCGGTAAAACAACTCTCGCTAAGGTCGTGTTCAACCAACTCTCTTCACATTTTGGAAAGTGTTGTTATTTCCTTGAAGATGTTCGAGAGAGGTCATCAAGAACTAATGGCTTAGTTGACTTGCAAAAAAGGTTACTATCTGAAATCGGCCATCCTGCAGGAACAAAGAGCATTCACGAAATTGATTATGGAATGAAGAGGACTGGAGAAGTACTTTGCAATAAGAAAGTCCTCATTGTACTTGATGATGTTGATAACGACGAACAAGTGGAAAAATTAGTTGGAAAGAGTACTTTATATTCGGGATCTAGAATATTGATTACAACTAGAAATAAAAATGAGCAGCGAATCAATCCACCAAAGTATCAAATTTTAGAGTATGAAATGGAGGTGTTGAGTACTGATCATGCACTTGAGCTTTTCAGCAAGCATGCATTTAACAAAGACTTGCCTTTAGATGATTACAATGATCTTTCTAGGGAAATCGTATATGCTACTGGGAGACTTCCGTTGGCTCTTGAGGTAATTGGCTCATTCCTCTACCAAAAACCGCAAGAATTATGGAAAGAGACATTAGAAAAGTTAAGAAAAGCACCTCACGAGGATGTTTTTGGAAAGTTGAAGATTAGCTATGATGCCTTAAATTTTGAGCAACGACAAATTTTTCTTGATATTGCATGCTTTTTCAACGGTGAAGATAAGACGAATGCAATCTACATGTGGAAAGATTGTGAGTTTTTCCCAGATACCGGAGTTGCTCTCCTTATTGGCATGTCTCTGGTAAAGATTGTGGAGAACAATAAGTTTTGGATGCACGATCAACTCAGAGATCTTGGAAGGGAAATTGTTCGCCAAGAAAATCCAATAAATCCTAGGGAGCAAAGTAGGGTATGGAATTGGAAGGAGGGCCTTGATGCAATAAGACGAAAGGAGGTAAAACACTTCTAGGGAGAACAAACTAGTTTCTAACAAAAATTCCACTCCATTGACTGAGGATGCTCCATCTTCTTGGTTTATTTTCCTTTTTATAATCCTTTTGCTCTATGAGATAGAACACTGATATCACTCAATTTCCCATTCTCATTTGCAGATGAACAAGAACGTTCAAGCACTATCTCTTAATACATCTAGACGGCGTCCCCGTGACATCATTGTTCAAAGTAAAGAGATTGGAAGATTTGAACATTTGAGATTCCTTAGATTATCTGGATTAACCCTTGTTGGCGACGCAGCGAATCATCTTTCCAAATTAAGATGGATTTCTTTCAATTATCCTCTGCAAATATATAAATGGACCAACATGTATCTAAAGAATGTAGTCATTCTTGAATTCTCTCGTGCTGGTTTCTTAGATGATTCAAGGTTACGAAACTTAATCAAGGTGCGTAATATGCTTATTTCTATTTTATTTTCTTAGAAAGTAATATTTGATTGTTCCTGCATTGAATATTGCATTCATTTTGACAGATGTCAACAAAATTGAAAGTTCTTTCTCTTGATCAATGTGACAACATAATCAAAACACCAGACTTCTCTGGATGTCCAAATTTGGAGAGGCTTACTTTCATATCTTGTTCCAAATTGAGGAAAATCAATGGCTCTATTGGGAAGTTGAAGTGTCTGATTGACCTGAAGATTGACGATTGCAATTCTCTTAAACATTTGCCAGAGAAAATAGGGGACCTAATAAATTTGAATTATTTCTTCGTAAATTGCGATGGAATGGAGAAACTCCCAAATTCCATATGGAAGTTGAAATCATTACGTGAGTTGCACTTTAAATCTAAGGTTTATGCTCATCATAAATTAGATTCAGCAAATTCGTGGGAGTTACCTAGTTCTGTTGGAATGCTCCAGAATCTGGAAGTGCTTCAAGTCAATAATCCCCTTTTAAAAGGTCAACTTCCTTTTGGAGTTGGAAGTCTGCCCTTTCTAAGAATCCTCAATTTATCGCGTACTGGTATTAGTGAAGTTCCCAAGACCATTATCATGCTTCCTCGACTTCAAAGAATTGAGTTGGTGGAATGTGATAAGATTCAAGAGTTGCCGACGCTCCCAACAAGTTTGACCCATCTAAGAGTGTCATCTACATCATTGCTGGTAATCCCGGATCTTTCAAACTTGACTAATTTGGTTGAATTGCATCTAAGTGATGGTGGAGGTTATCTAGATGATAGATTTCCACCAAAAGGAGGTTATCTAGATGATATATTTCTAGATGATAGATTTCCACCAAAAGGAGGTTATCTAGATGATAGATTTCCACCAAAAAAAGGAGTAGGAGATAAATTGCATACGGGTGAGTTATGGTGGATTGGGAGGTTATCCAAACTGACCAAATTGTGCATCAGACTTCACAAAGTCCTAAATCTTCTTGAGATAGCTTCCCTTTCTCTGCTAAACGAACTTGCTTTGTTTGGTTTGGACCTGCAAACCTTTCCGCAACTTCCCTTATCTATGCAAGAGCTAAGCCTTGATCATTTCAATGTAATTGGGTCACTCTCTCCGAACCTGAGAAACTTGTCATGTTTAAAACTCTATGGGTCTCCAATGCAAGAAATACAACTCGATGGGCTTCAACTTCCACAGCTAAAGGAGTTGGTTGTGCGGAACTGTGTATCCATCGAGAAATTGAGGCTATCAAGAATGCGGAAGCTAAAAGATGTCAAGGTGAAATTTTGTGGAAAGCTAGTTGAGATCCAATTTTCTTGGGTGTTCGAATCACTTGAGGCATTGACCATTCGAATTTGCGAGTCTTTGGAAAGTATAGTTTATGAGTCTGCTAATGAGTCAATTAGTTGTGAAGGGAAACTAATTTTCCCATCAAGAGTCTTAAATAAGTTGCGAAGTCTCACACTGTGTGGATGCCCTAAGATACTCGACATTCAAGTTGTAGGTCCGTCGGAATCGTGGGAATTGTTTAACCTTTGGGATTGTCCAAATGTGCAAAGTCTCGGTGGTTTGTCAAACTTACAGAACCTGAAGTCTTTATCAATCATGTTCTGCTATGGGCTACGGGTTGGCGACGGTGTCGACGAGTTGGAGTTTTTGGACTGCTTATCTGTTCATGGATGCAGATCATTGGAAAGGTTGATTGATGTGTCAACCACCAAATTGCCAAATGATTGCCACGTAAGTATACACGGTTGCAGGAAATTACGAGGGCTTAAGAAAGGATTCGAAGGCTACGTCCAGTCCTTCAAGCGGCATAAGGTGAGTCTAAATCATTCTCTCTTTTTCTTTTTGATTTTTTCTTGACACAACTATCCACAAACACGAATTCAACTTTAAGGTAGATTTTGTAACGATGGAGAGAAATAAAAAGAAACACAATCAAACAAACATCGATTAATATTTTTATTTTGGTGAAGAACATCGATTAATATTTGTTCTCACTTATTTTAAAATCCACTTTATATAAATTTGTTTTATTTTCAGCTCATGATTTCTCATTTTCTTTTCTTTTTATTGTATATGAGAACGTTCTATAGGTGACACGAGTCTACGGGACAATTGTCAATTTTTATCGGAAGGAATAGGGAAAACTACAATTTTTAGAAGAAATATATAAAATATCTTGGAGTCTCTTATTAAAATGCTCTTTTCGTTTTATATAAAACGAATTGTTTAGTTTAGTGAATTTTTTACGTAATATACTCCACTTTGTTTTCCATTTCTTGCTTCAAACTATTCATTTTGCAAATGAGTTTGGTGACTTGCGATTTCTACGGTGAAGATAGAACATTAATAGAATTAGATACTCTTTGCACAGCTTTTTTGAAAAAAAAAATTTGCCAACGGAGGTGTTTCGAGAACACAACTTACGTGGTCCACCTATTCACTAATCAAGTGACTTATGTCCTTTGATGGATTTAAGTGTTACTTGAATTTGCATGTGGTTAGGGTCGGCCAAGTAGGACGTGTGTTCCAAAAGCATCTTAAAATGCTTTTTGAGATTTTTCATTCTTAAAAGTAAAAAATTGAGAATCTAATCGGTGGATGATGTATTTCTGCATCCTCCCCTGTTTTTGACAATTCAATAAAAGGCCACTTCAAACATGACTCAAAGCAGTTGATCTTTCGGATATTTATTTTTGTAGTCGTGAAGCATTTTCTTTCTGGTAGAGTGTAGATTCAATTTCTGCTATTCATTTAACTTTTGATGCGTAGTGACTAGTGAGTCTTGGTTTCAACTTCTACTGTAATTTACTCAATTGTATACATAAAAATCTTCTTAATTTAGCTGGAATAGGAACAAAACCAGTTGAATTTATGCCTATGCAAATTCACATAGATGAAACTTCACTAACCTGCTTCCATGACTACGCTTACACAAAATTGGGGAAAAAAGGAGGAGGGAAGGCTTTATCTACTTGATTTATATCTAGCCCCCCGTCATTTTCCAATAATAACATATTGTTTCCCTCTCTTAGATGCTTATATCTGAGGCATATAAAGTGTCAAACCCGTAAAAAAATCTTACGGATCTTGTGGACCAGGTAGGATACGAGTCAAAGACAAAGAGGATGGTTTCAATGTGAAGTTGTTTGCATTTGGTGATATGGAAAATCGAACTCTTGTGATGTGCATAGTCAGTATACACAATTGTCCTTCATTGTTATGCGAATCTCACACGATTTAAGATATTTTTTTATATGATATTATTTCCTCTTATGTATATATCCTTTCTCATACCGCAATCTAAACATATATACATCAGTAGCTTTCGAGAAATTTAGATCAGCTTCTATCTATTTACTTTTACATAATATACATTGACAAAATGATTAAACACAGTAGACAGTAAGTAGTTGATATGTATTACTGGTAGAAACTTTCACGCAATATTGGTTTTCATTTTATTTTTCAGGAATCACTCTTTTCTCGGACTTGGACACGTTTTAAAGACATTGTGGAATTTTGAAGACTGTCTCGGATGAAGATTTTTAGCATGCAGGGACGGACAAGCATATCAATCTAGTGGGGTCAATGCGCTGAAGAGTCTAAAAGTTTCTAAGTATGGTTTCAAAAACCAGGACATCAAGTTAAGATGCAGGTGAGACCTCATCATTTTCAAGCTACATAGATGAATTGCCCTTGTGGCACATTTAAGAGACATAATGTTCTTCACATACACATTTCTGATCCTTGAATCCTTGTAAGATCCGTCGCTTGAATTTGTTACTTCAGGATTGTCTCGTATCTTTTGACTAGTTTTGACAACTCAACTCAAATTGCCCGTCTTGCATGGAGAACTGCAAAAATTTAGTACAAGCAGATGAAACATATGCAATATGTTTTGTCAAAAAGGTGTAATCCACCATATGAAATTTAATTGTTTGAGCTGGCAATCTCTCTAAGACAAGGATGACATAACGTGAACAGCATCATACGTGAGAGTTATTCAGTCACATGGAATGGCAACTATGAAATGCAGTCAAACAAAAAATATCTCATTTTACCCCAGATTTATGTCCGCTGGTTAGTAGAAGAGTGATAACCAGTGAAACATTATATAGGAAGGAGGTAAATTTCTTCCTTTTATCCCCTTTGAAGGGAGGGGGTGGCAGCGGGAAAAAGATAACTTACACATTATTAACTCACTGTCAGCTATTGTAAAGTGAAGTACATGGGAAGAATAAATCAGTAGAATTTGAACCAAATTTCATTCAGCTCTAAAGTTGCAGCTTGATTGGGTACAGAGGCCTCACCCCAGGTTGAGAAGTTGTTTTCACACTGATCTGGCTTCCAGTCAAAGGAGATTGATATTTTGTGTGCTCCCTTGCAAATGAATTTAGACCAACCAGCAACTTTCCCTCAACTTGAGAATCTTTGGCATTGTCTCCCAACCTTTTGAAGGTTGCATGAGCCATGTGATGTTATAAAGCACGGAATGTTCAATCAAAGAAACTAGAGTAAGAAAGAAAATCTTCACCCTTTTCATTTAGATGTATAGAAGCAAGTCTTTTGCTGCTAATTTGTGTAAGATTTCTCCCAGTTGATGGTTCTCGAGAATACTGACTCTTAATTTCCTCTGATCTCTTGAAAAACTTTGAGTGGGCTTGTCCAGGCTCTCTACCGGTAAAGTAAGAGGACAATATATAAGTAGCAGGCTCTCTGCTTGGGACATTTACATAATAGTACAAGTAAGAAGTGCAAAAATGTTATGCTGTTGATCCACCAAATTTTTAACTGAACTCTAGAAATTACCATCAAATGCATCAACATGATAGCCAAAATTCAATGAATGAGTGCATCAAACTGATAACTACAAGAAAACTGATAGCCACAAGAACTTGCATTCCCGTCCCTGGAACATTGAGCTACAGAAGCATATACTTTCTGAATATTCATAAAATCAACTATCAATGTCCATGTTTCTTAAAAGGAGACATCAATGACTCATAGCTCTAATTAAATGGCATAAACTTGCCACTATTATCCTAATACAAGTTTCTCCCCTCTCATTCCACAAATCACTTAAAGGTAAGGGAAAAAGCAGGGTCAACCTAAAAACAGTCATTTCACTATCATGCAGTTCTTTACTCAGATTACAATTTGTATCAGGCTTGGCCTCTTCTTTATCATACTTAGTAGCAATCGCGAGTCATGACATTTTTTTCAAATGTTTCCATTCAGTTGAAAATATAATCTTATGTATTAAAGAATAATCCTAAATAAATACATTGTGAAGCTGTCTTACTCATTAAAGTTAAGGGGGAGAGAAAAGCGTTTTCTGGAATTTCCTTCAGGTGATTCTGGTTCATCTTTGTCCTTGCTGTTAGGGGATCTCTTAGATGAGCAGGGGAAATCAAGATCTAGCATGTCCACTTTGAATGATGATAACTTGTCAAAATCAGCGTCCAGGTTAAAATCAACATCCCCGAAAAAGGTTTTTTTAACATTTAATCTACAGAAAGCACAGATATATACCACTCTCATAAGACTTGAGAATGTAAACAAGCATTCATGCATCGTCACAGTCATTTATCGTTTGGTTGATATTTGAAGTGGTCGGTTGGTATGTAAAGCTTATAGAGTACCTAGTAATGGTTTATCCTCTTTCCGATTTACCACTGCAGTTTCCTTTTGTGATTCTGCCAGAAATTTACAAAAGAAAAGCGAACATTAATTGCCAACTCCTTAGAGTTGGCTTTGCTACACAGCACCCCCTCTCTTCATAAAAGTGACATCTCTTTGTCAAAACATTGCATCTTCGACATTTTTCCACTTATCTTTTGCAGCAGAACCATATGTAAACTAGCCTGTGAGGGACCTAAGCCATTCCATTAAAGTTAAGAACCCAAAAGTTGATACATAAACAGTTCACACAGGAGCAGCACTTACTTATACAAAGTGGACAGGGGGAGAGTTGCTCGGAGATCTTCTGAAATCAGATGGACCTTCTACTGCGACAGAGGATCGAGACACAAAACGAACATGACAGCGAGATACAAGGCACAACAAAGCAAGAGTCCAAACGAATCCTCCATTTCGCATCTCATCGCATTCACGTTCGGAAACTCTAGGCGCTCGTGAAAGTACCAACGTTTAACACTGCGAAATGATCGGTGAACGCCGATATTCTAGAGAGATGAGCAACAAAGACGCGACGAAACTCCTAAGAAGCCATAACAGAAGAAATCGACTGATTACAAAAGCTCAAGATCGATTCGCATGTAAACACAAAATGAATTTGCTAGACCGAGACAAGTAGAGGATCTACGGTACCTAACTAGAGAGAAGTCAACTGGTTTTTCTGAGGTTTTGAATGGCAACTCTATATATACAGAGCAGCTTTGAATAAATTTCCGATTCTGCCCCTACAGCGGAGCCATTTTTCACGAAGTTACCCTCAATATGCTCCAATTTGTCTCAAATAGCCCACACGCGCGACTATAATAAAGCCTTGCATGGACCCGGATCCTTTGATCCGAACAGATATTAATCGTTGTCATGTGGACCCACATCGGCGGCCGCGTGATCCACGGCGTCAATGGATCCGGACCACATGAACTCTAGTCCAGGGAAGCATTTACCCCCCCGTTGATCAAATGTGTAATGGACCGACAGAGCCGTCCATCGATTGCTACCCAAAATATTGGATCCGAACAGATCTGGTTCATCGATTGCTTCCCAAAGTATTGGATCCGAACATATCTTGACCGTGGTCGGGACAATTTTGAATTTGCATCTGGAGAATGAATTTTGCTTCCCATGCATTATTGAGCTTGTTCTCTCCGGTTTCTCCCCCTCGCCCACCAAATTGGACCCACGCTCTTGTGTGAGCCTAACCCTTTTTTGTTTGTCATATTCATCAATTTGTATTTTTTACAAGACTTATTTTGTAAGTTATTCTTGGGATGATACTCAATTTGTTTTATTTCAAATTAATCGAATTTTTTGTTCAATTTGGGCTTGTTTTTACCCAACTTTGGGAAAAAAACACATTCCCAATTGAAATTTTCTAAAATTGACACTGTATTAAGGAAATTGGATTTAAAATAAGACTAATGACTATTTTTATGAAATTTTTAGACTCCATTTTCTATTTTTCTTGATTTTCAGCCTTATTTTGGCCAAAAGAAATTAAGAAAAAATTCAGGAAAATTTTAAAAATTTTACTTTTTGGTTTAGAAATAGGTTCCTAAGCTTGGCCAATGTTCCTAATCCTAATTTTGTGATTTTTGAAAAAAATTGAAAAATGAGTTAAAAATCAGGTATCAACATACCTGCAAACCTTTTCGCAACTTCCCTTATCTCTGCAAAAGCTATGACTTGATAATTTTAATGTAATTGGGTCACTCTCTCCGAATCTGAGAAATTTGTCATGTTTAAACCTCTATGGGTCTCCAATGCAAGAATTTCAACAAGATGGGCTTGAACTTCCAAAGCTAAAGGAGTTGCTTATGCAAAAATGTGTATCCCTGGAGAAATTGAGGCTATCAAGAATGAGGAAGCTGAAAGATGTCAAGGTGGAAAATTGTCCAAAGCTAGTCGAGATCCAATTTTCTTGGGTGTTCGAATAAGTGGAGGAATTGTCTATTCGATATTGCGAGTCCTTCAAAAGGATAGTTTATGAGTATACTGATGAGTTGATTAATTATGAAGGGAGACTAATTTTTCTATCGATAGTCATAAATAAGTTGCGTAATCTCGAACTGTCGAGTTGATCTAATATACTCGACATTCAAGTCATAGGTACATCGGAATCGTGGGTAAAGTTCGAACTTTCTGATTGTCCTGATTTGCAAAGTCTTAGTGGTTTATCAAACTTAAAGAATCTGAGGTCTTTAGATATCCAATGCTGCAATAGGCTACGGGTTGTCCAGGGCATCGACGAGTTGGAGTTTTTGGCCTATTTAGTACTGCATAGATGCAAATCATTGGAAAGATCGATTGATGTATCAACTACCAAATTGCCAAATGATTGCCACATATTTATCTACAGACGCGGGACATTATGGGGGCTCATGACAGGATTGGGGGGCTCTTTCCAGTCTTTAAAGCAATATGAGGTGAATCTAAATCATTCTCACTGTTTTTCTTTTAGATTTTCTTGACGCAACCATCCACAAACATGGATTCAACTTTAAGGTACAAATGTAATAATCTTGGTAAATAAAAAAATAATCATACAAATATCAATTAATATTTGGCCTCACTCATATTAAAGTCCGCTCCATATAAGTTTGCTCTATTTTTTCGAATTTTCTTTTCCTTTTATTGTATATGAGAAAGTTCTATATGTACAGGAAGTCTATGGGACAAGGTCAGTTTTTGTGACAAATGATTTGAAAAACTTTAATTTTCAGAAGAAATATATAAAATAGCTCAGACTCTCTTATTAAAAATATTCTTCCATTTTATATGGAGTGAATTGTTTAGTTTAGCGAATCTTTTACGTAATAAACTTTACTTTGTTGTCTTTTTTTTTTTTTTTGGTAAGGAACTTTACTTTGTTGTCCATTTTAACTAAATACATTAAAAGAATCCGACACCCATTGCACAGCTCAAAAAAAAAATTGCTAGAGGAGGTGTTTCAAGAACACAACTTACATGGTCCATCTGCCCGCTAATCAAGTGACTTATGTAGAATTGAGTGTTACTTGAATTTGCATGTGGTTGGGTCGGCCAAGTAGGAAGTGTGTTCCAAAAAGCATCTAAAAAACATTTTAAGATTTTTTATCCTGAAGAAAAAAAAATGAGAATCTACCTGGTGGATGATGTATTTCTGCATTGTGCCCTGTTTCTGACAATTTGATAAAAAGCCACTTCAAACAGAATTAAATTCCAGTAGCTGATCTTTCGGACTTCATTATTTTAGTCGTGAAGCATTTTATTTCAAGTAGAGTGTTCTGCTGCTCATTTAACTTTTGATACATAGTCTGAGTCTTGGTTTTAACTTACATTATTATTTAGTCGATTGGGTACTTAAAAACTTCATAATTTAGCTGAACAAAACCAGTTTTCATCAAAGTAGTGATACACCTGACAAGACGAAGTGAATTTATGCGTATGCGAATTCACATAGATGAAATTTCATTAATTTAGTTCCATGACTACGCCACTGAGAAAAGGGGGAAATACGAGGGGAGAGGGTTTTATCCACTTGATTTATAACTAGCTCCGGACCTCCGGTCATTTTCTAGCGATAACTTTTCGTTGCTCTCTCTTAAAATCTTATATCTAAGGCAAATAAGGTGTCGGACCCATAAAATATTTTACTAATCCCGTGAACCTGGTAGGGTATAAGTGAAAGACTACGTGGATGGCTTCAATGTGAAATTTTTTGCAATGTGGTGGTATGGAAAATCGATCCCGTGTGATTTGCATAATCCACATACACAATTTCGTTCCTTCATCATTATGGGAATCCCACATGATTTTCCATTTTTTTTTATATGATATCGTTTCATCTTATATAAAAATCATTTCTCGTATTTCAATCTCAAAAAATGCAATCGTTTCTTGTATTTCATCTTGTATATATATATGACTTACATTAGTATCTTTCGAGGAATTTAGAACAACTTCTATTTACTTTCTCGTACATAGTATACATTGACAAATAAATCAAACACTGTAGGCATTAGTTGATAAGTATGACTGATCGATTGATTGCATAGTCTTAATTATTTCATTCCTTTTTTGAAATTTTCATGAAAGATTGGTTGTGATTTTATTTTTTAGGAATTACGCTTTAAATGGCCTATGTGTTTTGGACGCTTGTGAAGTTTTGAAGACAACTTGCGCGACAATTGTTAGCATGCAGGGACGGAACTAGCATATTTCCAAGAATGACTTCAGATAGCAGGACATCAAGTAAGGATGCAGGTGAGACCCTATCATAATCAAGCTAGATAGATGAATAGCCCTGTGGCAGATTTGAGAGAGTTACTGTTCTTCACATCGACATTTCTGATCCTTGAATTCTGAAAAGATTCTTCGCTTGAATTAGTGACCTTAGAATTGACGCATATCTTTTCTGTTGGTTTTGACGACTCATTCAATTTGCCCGTCTTGTATGGAGAACTGCAAAAGTTTAATATAAGCAGATTAAGCATATGCAGAATAATGTTATGTCAAAGGCCTAATCCAATATATGAAATCTACTTGTTAGAGCTGGCAATATATCTAACACAGGACATTACATAACAGAAAGAGCATCATACATAGAACAGATACCACGTGACATTGATACATCTTTTTTATAAACAGGAGTTATTTCGGTCTTAAAAGTGATAATTATCTCATAGAATATCACTCTCACAATTTATGTGACTCAAAAGGTTAAACTCAAACATAAATATATCAGGCTAGATCAGATTGTGAACCCTACTTCCAGGCTTGTATTCTAGTAGTTAATTCAGTCGTATGTTACCAGCGACAAAGATGTCAATATCCTCTTTAAAGCATGCTATGGTGAATTTAACATGAACTTCCCCGGAAACTTGTAATGGAAGAAATCAGACTTGAGACACAATTGCAACTAAAAGTTTATTGTTTAATCTGAAAAGGCTATAATTTCACCAACAGCAAGCAAATGATGTAGAACATCAAAAGAATTTTCACAAGTATAAACAGTTGTGTTGATCAAACTAGTAAATACAGCAGTTAGGAGAGTGTCCAATGTCCCAACGCAAACTATGATATACAATCAAACAAAAACTATCTCATTTTACCCTAGTTGAAAGTCTATTATAGCGCAGAGGAGTGATAACCAGGGCACCTTTATATGGGAAGCAGGCAAAATTTTCCTTTTTCTCCCTCTTGGGGGAGGGCGCGGGGGGCGGGAAGCACATAACCAACACATTGCTAACTCGCTGTCAACAACTTTTAAGTGAAGTACATAGGAAAAGAAAGTGGTAGAACTTGAACAAAATTTCATTTAGCTCTAAAATTACAACTTCATTGGGTACAGATGCCTCACCCCAGCTGAGAAGTGGTTCTCACACTGATATGGCTTCCAGTCAAAGGAGAATGACTTTTTGTGTGCCCCCTTGCAAGTGAATTCAGACCAATGAGTGACTTTCCCCCAACTTGAGAATCTTTGGCGTCGTCTCCCAACCTGTTAAAGATTGCATAATCCATGTCATGTTATAAAGCACAGAATGTCCGATCAATGAAACTAGAATAAAAAATAAAATATTTACCAAGTTTCATTTAGATGTACAGAAGCGAGTCTTTTGCTGCTAATTTGTGTAAGCTTTCTCCCAGTTGATGTTTTATTGAGAAGACTGACTCTTAATTTCTTCTGATCTCTTGAATATCTTTGAGTGGGCTTGTCCAGGCTCTCTAAAGGTAAAGAAAGAGTTACAATATATAAGCTGCAGGCTCTCTGCTTGAGACATTTACATAGTAGTAAAAGTGAGCTAAGAAGTGCAAAAATGTTATGATGTTGATCCGCCAACTTTTAAATTGAACTCTGAAAAAAACCATCAAATGTGTCCACATGATAGCCAAAACTCAATGAATGAGTGCATCAAACTGATACTCACAGTTGAACCTTCTGAGCGTACATTGCCACGAGAATATGTGGCTTCCCCTACCATTTCTTCCCCATTACTCTGCTCTTCACCCAAAGTGGAATTCACACTTTTGACAATGGAAAAATCCTTTCTTAAAATGTCTGGAATGGTATTAAAATTTGCATTAACCCTGGGCTGCACATTTACTTCTCTTGATACTGTTTTATCTGATGATTACCTTGTTGATCAGATTCTTGAGTACACATGCTGTTTGACCTTTCCAGAGAAGATCATTCCAGGATTGCATTTCTACAGGCTGCGGACTTTGGCACCCAATCACCCATTTTTGGGTTGAGCATAGAAGTTGAAGTTACAGAAGTTTCTACCTGAATCTCTGGTGTACCCACACAGCGTGCAGATTGAACATTATCAACGATAGCATTATCATCAGAGTCAGGAATTGCCTCAGGAAGGCGAGTTTTTGAGCCCTGGTGCACATTCATCTATGAAGATCTCCCTTTGCTTCCTATAACCTTCTTCTCACCTTGTTCTCCCTCAGTCGTGGGTGAATATAGATTAAAGCCATCCAATCTGTATAGCACAGATGACTGCTAAGATCCTAAATTGCAATCACAACTCATGACATCAGTTTCAATATTTCCCTTCAGTTGAAAATATAATCTCATGTATCAAGCCCTACATGGATGCATTGTGAAGCTGTCTTACTCACTAGAGTCGAAGGAGAAAGAAAAGCTTCTCTCCGAAATTCCTTCACCAGGTGGTTCTGCTTCATTTCTGCCTCTGTTGTCTGAAGATTTCTTAGATGGGCAGGACAAATCAAGATCTGGCATGTCCATTTTGAGTGATGATAACTTGTCAAAATCAGCATCGAGGTTAAAATCAACATCCCTGAAAAAGGTTTTTTCACATTTAATTTACGGAAAGCAGAGACATATACCACTGTCATAAGAATTGAGATTGTAAACAAGCATTCATGCATCTTCACCATCATTTGTCGTTTGGAAGATATTTGAATTGGTCGGATGGTATGTAAAGCTTATAGAGTACCTAGTAATGATTTATCCACTTTCAGATTCACCATTGCAGTTTCCCTTTGTGGTTCTGCCATCCGCAAGGGAAATAGTGAGGATAGCATAAAAAAAAAAGAGAGAATCCAAATGGTCCCAGAATTTACAAAAGATAAGGGAAAATCCCTTAGAGTTGGCTATGCTACACAGAACTAACATCTCTTTGTCAAAACATTGCATCTCCAACATTTTTGCACTTATCTTTAGCAGAACCATATTTAAACTAGCCTATGAGGGACCTAAGCCAGTCCATTAAAGTTAAAAACCCAAAGGTCTATATAAACAGTTCATACAGGAGCAGCACTTATACAAAGTGGTTAGGGCTGGGGGAGTTTGCATGCTTTAAATTTAAAACAGTGCCACCAAAAACACACAAACGCACATGCCCGTCATATATTTCTGAAGAGTCACTCTTCATCCTTCCATAAATGCAAAGGTAAAGGATTTCCAATCTGACAGCAGTGATGAAATGGACAGCTAATCACCAAAATAATAGTAACGATCATTTCAAGATTCCTCTGCCTATATTCAAGTGGGACATGAGTCTCTCATGCTCCTAATATGAAATGTTTGAAGAACTTCAACTAGACCGAAAGCGGATCAACTATAGCTATTGCCAAACACGAACAAATGCAGTATTAAACGGTTCATCCAGGAGCAAAGCATAGGGCTAATCCCAGTATAAACCTCATGCCAAGAAAAGAAGACAGATGCCTTACGACAGCCTAAAAAGTATAGGTCGTCCTATCGCATTAAGATCAACCACTATCCAGCACAATGAAGTTCAATTAAGATGTATATTATAACACAAATACATCAGAACAGCTACTTATCATGGCATCGTTCCTCCAAAGAGTTGTCGTGAAGTAGCATTATTTTTGTGCATGATCCGTTGCCTAGCAGAGTAAAATCTAATACTCGTATCTCAGACATCAAGACAGTGAGTAGGTAAATGCTGCAAGTCATAGTCTTTTTCTCCGCATAAACATCAACATCGCGGTCAACTACAAGGAGCTATAGAATTCCAGTAATAGGTTTACAGCAATTCTGAACATAAATTTATATATAAGCTTGTTTCATAGGAAAGTACACGTCCCAGTTTCTGAAGTCAAATGCGCCGGAATACTCACAGAGATATATCAGAGAGTCAACATAATAATTTAAAAAAAAATTCTTCGCTGTGTCTAAACAACAAAATTGTAGAAGATGCTCGGATGAACACAATAAAGCTAATCAACATGGATCACAAAGAGGTTCTTCTGAAATCAAATGGACCCAAAGCAACGGGGAATGGAGACGCAAAATGAACATGACAGCGAGAGACAAGGCACAACAAAGCGGACTCCAAAGGAACTCCTCACCGGAAACGTTTGCATCTCATCACATTCACCATCGTAAGCTTTGCGCGCTCATGAATTGCCCCTGTCTAACACTACGAAGCAAATGGCCAACACCGATATCTCAGAGTTACGAGCAACAAAGACGCGACGGAACTCCACAGAAAGCCATTGACAGAAGAAATTGACCGATTACAAAAGCTCGAGATCAATTCGCATATCAGTTTTTATCTGAGATTTTGAATGGCAACATATACATATATAAGTTGGTAATTTAATTAAAATAATGGTAAATTTACCAACAAACTACCTAAGAAAATCACCCGTCCTTTTCTTTCACCAACAATTGTTGAATTCTTACAAATAATTAATCAAAATTATCGATATAGAAAAAAAGATCAATATATTATCACACGGAAGTATAGAATTCTGGCTCCGTTTCCCCCAATAACATTCATTCAATCGTTAGGGATTATGGCATGAAATGCTCCACGTCTTACATCCACGAATCTCCACACCATTGGAGATCCCAACCACACCCTTTCTCTTAGCAAAAAGTTTGGTGGCATAAGCAAAGATGTGGACCGTCCTTAAATCCCCAACAAAGTCATACCCTTCCGGAATGAAAACAACCGATCGACCAAAATGCAAGTCCAAATCCATGAAACCAAACTCATCCAGCCTTCAACTGCACCCCCTCTCGCTCAAGACCGGGTCCTTCCCCTCTCGCACCTCGACACCGATCCTAATCTCGACGTCACGTTCCGTTACCTCCGCGCCTACGTAAATGCCGACCAAACGAAGCATGCCCATGATCCATACCATGTCGTCTCTAGAGCGCTGTCTCGTGCGCTTTGTTACTACTACCCTCTGTGCGGCACGCTTCGCCGTGGCAATAATGATCGGTGCGGCCTCGAGCTACGCTGTGCCGCCGGCCAAGGCATGCCGCTCATTCACGCCACCGCCAATTGCACTCTCCATGCGGTTAACCACCTCGATGATGCAGAGTCGGGTTTCTTGGAGCGGCTGATACCCAACCCGGATCCGTTGGAGAGTTTGGTCAACCCTTTCATGCTCCAAGTCACGGTGTTCGAATGCGGGGGGTTTAGCTTAGGCACCGCCATGCACCACGCCATGTGTGATGGGCTCGGGGCGACCCTGTTCTTCGGGGCGGCCGCGGAGCTAGCTCGTGGGGCGGAGCGAGTTTCCATCGAGCCTGTGTGGGACCGGGATGTCTTGCTGGGGCCGAGGAGTCCTGTCCGGGTCGAGGCGCCAGTTGGGGATTACTTGTGCGAGAAGGGTCGTGACCCGTACGATGATGAAGAGGAATGTGCGTTTGTGAGGGAGTTTTTCCATGTGAGGGAGGAGTGGCTGGACAGGCTCAAGGCGTTGCTGTTGGAGAAGTGTGGCCAGAGGTTCACCACGTTCGAAGCTTTGGGTGCATTCATTTGGCGTGCAAAGTAAGTCTCATTTGCATTCACCAGCCATTGGAGATTACCTTAGGATTATCCTTCTGATTACACGGTTAATCTAGAGTTTCGCACGTATGTACATTTCCGGTCACAACCTCTTGACTTCAATTGATTCACAATTTTTGAAAAAGAGTCAAAGTATCAGACATTCTGGGCGACGAAACTGTGAAATTCTCCTACTCGACGAACATCCGCAAGGTGCTGAAACCGCCATTGCCGGTCGGCTACTGGGGCAATGGATGTGTCCCGATATATGTCCAACTGACTGCGAAAGACTTGCTGCAAAAGCCAATTTGGGAGATCGCGGAGCTGATTAGGAAGAGCAAGCACAATGCAAGCGATGAGTACGTGCGCTCATACATTGACTTTCAAGAAGCACATCGAAGAGAAGGCGTCTCGGCTGGTAAGAAGGAGAAGGCACTCTTTTTTTAAAGATTTACATTGCATAGCAGGAGTTTATATGGTCCACAAAATATTATATATTTATCTATTAATACGTTATGATTATGGAGAGACAAACGATTCAATTTTCAATAAATTGAGTGTATGTTAAAGAAATATACTCTTTTATTTCAATTTCTAAGGAAAAAATTTATTGGCTTGTAAGATCACATGCTTAGGACACGTTGTATAAGGATGCATAAGATACAGTCCGAAATAGCTAAGTGTCTGTAATTTATGAATACATGTTCATTATCATCTAATGTCCCATAACTAGGCACACTTACACTTTTACATATCTTGAGGTCGTCCTTAGGAATAAGATAGTGTGTTCTCTCAAATTTAGGCTATATGCAATGAGTCGAGAAGCTACAACATCTAGTAGAATTAGTCAAATGTTCGAAGAATCTTGGATTTCCAATTTGAAACATAAGATTGTTACCTGACTAGTGTATTGCGGCAATTTATCGAATGTTATCTAGCACAAACCATTCTTTCACATATTTCAACACATTTTCACGGTATAAACTGGCTATAGCATCAGCTATAGAATGAGACCACTCGATACTTTACATTTTCAGGCAAGAATGTGAGTGGATTCACAGATTGGAGGCATTTGGGGCACTCGACGGTGGATTTTGGGTGGGGAGGACCGGCCAACGTGTTGCCCGTCTCGAGGAAGCTCTTGGGAAGCAACGAGGCTTGCTTCTTCTTGCCTTGTTCTGAGGCTAGAGTTGGAGATCCGAGCGCTGGCTTTAGGGTCTTGGTCAATCTGAAAGACAAGTGCTTGTGTGGTTTTAGGGAGGAGATGGAGAAGCTTGGGCAGATGGAGTTTGGGTTTGCTTGATGTCAAGCAAAGATGCTTTCGTGGCCATTTTCACTGCATGTATGTGGAAGTTGGTTGGGGGTTGTACTTTGGAGGAAGTTCCTACTCCAAGTTTGATCTATTTCTCATTTCATGTCAAGAATTTATTGTGATTGCTACACTATTTATGTGTCGAAGAAAGTGAGGGTATTACATGTTAAAATCAACATTTATACATGAATTCAAAACGTAAAAACGAAAATCAATGGAAGAATTCTGTAATCATGAATGAAGAGGTTATGCCGGTGGTACTAAAAATCTGATTTGAATCGTGTCACAGCTATTACAAGTGAAGCCTAAGCCTCAAGATGAGGGTTGCAAAGCCTAGAATTTCGTACGAGTGAACCTATCATCACAGTTCTAAATCTTTCACTTATCAAATACTCGATTTGGCAATTTAGCTAGCTAAATTAACAAAGTGGCAGTGAAAATGTAGCTAAATAGCTAGTCCAATTACAATGAGAAAAACCTAGCTAAGCAGCTAGTCCCATGATCAGGTCTAAAGATTAGCCTTACCACATCACCAGAAGCCTTTAACATATTAGTCATTATCTCAATTAAACACCTGTCCCCAATTCTTCATTTGATGCAATGGGATTGTTTATTTAACAAATATTACATAGATGAAGTCTATTCTACCAAACTAATCGCACATTTCAATAAACTGAATGATCCATATTGAATTTCACAAAAAAAATTCTAATTTTCATAAAATTTCATTACCGTGGTCTGTTTCTGTCTAACACATTATAGCCTCCGGATTAGCTTTGTACAATGTTTGATAGAAAAAAAAAACACCAGCGCAAAACTTGAACGATATGAAAAGATAATTTTTTCCTCAGTTTAGACAGATTATGCCTTGACCATAAGTTAACAAAATAAGGAGATTGAGATAAGAAAAGAAAATTAGAGGGAAGCCACGCCAGTGCAATTAAGAAATGTTAATCTGCCTCGCACCGCTCATGACATGCATTTAAACATATTTTATAAACTGGTCAGCTCGTCAAACCGATAGCTCGAGTTGTGAAGAAAACGAGTCAACAACATATACCAGGCATATATTTTGTTGATTCTCCTATGTAATGCGTTGGATATGCATTGTTGGTTCTTCTTCATTCTAGCATCTTGAGCCTTTTTGACAGTTTGTGTATATAATAAACATATCGATGGAAGATTAGGCTGGGCCGAAGGGGGAACAAAGTCCAGTAGGAGGAGCATCCTGATATCTTATTACCTTATCCTTAAATTGACAAGCCAATAGGAAAATTCCACAATAAAAAATAAAAATAAAAATAAATCTGGCAGAAAATCTATGTGAGGCTGAGCGAGAGAAGCACTAGCTCCGTGACACGAAGCCATGGCGTCCCTGCTCGGAACTTCTTCCACAGCAATCTTGGCCTGTCGACGCCTCTCTTCATCCTCACCTTCCTTCCCACCTTCAATTTCGGGTGCACTTTACTTTACGTGTTTCTGAGATGTTTTTTTCAAGCGTTTTGGGGATAATCCGGATGACCCATTTCGTTTCTGGTCTCTTGTCTGCTCAAATTCGACTCTTTCAAGCTCGGGGTTTATGAGATGTTTAATGGGTCTGTGGGTTCTTCCTTTGTTTTTGAAATTTCTTGTTTGCAGTGCAGAATCATGGCAAGAAATGCTATGGAGGGATTGGGTTTCAGACCAAGAGAGGGAGGTCTGCGTGGCATCTTGCCGTCACCAATGTTGCAACTGATATCAATTCTGTTGAGCAGGTGTTGATTAACTTCTTTTGTTTTTCTTTTTTAGCTCTATGTAATGCGTTCTCTTCAAGCACGTCACTGTGAAATCACGTTTTCTGGGAAATTTGTGCAAGAGACTAATGTAGATTGATACTTCAAATTTGTTGATTGCTGTCATGTCTTGACAATTGCTGAGTTTTTAGTGAAAGTAGAGAAAAAAATGGGCTGCTTCCGCTTTATTTGCCGTGAACAGATTGCGTGTTCTTTGGGATGAGAATTTCTTACGGTGAGGCATTACGCTAATCAAAGTCGATTGGGAGAAAGAAAATGCTATGCAGTTGATGGTTGTTTGAGGGCAGTCATGTTGACTGAAGTGAGAATTATTTGATAGAGAATTAGCATGGATTGCTTCTGTAGAATTTTTTGAGCTGGATTGGATGGTTTTCATTTTTTAGGCTCAGAAGCTTGCCTCTAAGGACAGTCAGAGGCCGGTCTATCCTTTCGCCGCTATAGTCGGGCAAGATGAGATGAAGCTATGCCTCTTACTAAACGTGATTGATCCTAAGATTGGTGGTGTCATGATTATGGGAGATAGGGGCACCGGAAAATCCACAACGGTCCGATCATTGGTCGATTTACTGCCTGAGATCGAGGTGGTCGCTGGCGACCCATATAACTCGGACCCTAAAGATCCTGAATCCATGGGCGTTGAAGTTCGGGAACGAGTGATAAAAGGGGAACAAGTCCCTGTTGTGTCGACCAAAATCAACATGGTGGATTTGCCACTGGGAGCTACGGAAGATAGGGTTTGTGGTACGATCGATATTGAGAAAGCCCTCACTGAGGGTGTCAAGGCATTTGAGCCAGGCCTTCTTGCTAAAGCTAACAGAGGGATTCTTTACGTGGACGAAGTTAACCTTCTGGATGATCACTTGGTGGACGTTCTTTTAGATTCCGCCGCCTCGGGATGGAATACTGTGGAGAGAGAAGGAATTTCCATTTCGCATCCTGCTCGGTTCATTCTCATTGGCTCAGGAAATCCCGAAGAAGGGGAGTTGAGACCACAGCTTCTTGATCGGTTCGGTATGCACGCACAGGTAGGGACAGTGAGGGATGCGGAACTGAGGGTGAAGATCGTGGAGGAGAGATCAAGATTCGACAAGAACCCCAAGGAGTTCCGTGATTCTTACATAGCAGAGCAAGAGAAGTTGCAGCAGCAAATATCCTCCGCTAGGAGTAATCTCTCTTCTGTCCAGATCAATCAAGATCTCAAGGTAAAAATCTCCAAGGTTTGCGCCGAGCTCAATGTCGATGGATTAAGAGGAGATATTGTGAGTAACAGAGCAGCTAAGGCCTTGGCTGCTCTGAAGGGAAGAGACAATGTAACCGCGGAAGATATCGCCACTGTGATTCCAAACTGCTTGAGGCATCGGCTTCGCAAAGATCCCTTGGAATCAATTGACTCGGGACTACTGATCATTGAAAAGTTTTATGAGGTTTTCAGCTGAGGCAGGTAGCGAAATGACTCTTTTTCCCTTGCTGAAATTACTTTTTTCCCTCTTGCCACTGTAATTCTTGCATTGTAGTTGTTCTTTAATGAATGAAATCTTAAGTGGAGTGGCATTTCAGTTCTATTGGTCACTATCGCTCCAAAAGCTTGTTTATGCATGTGGAACATCCATGCTAGTGAAGTAGGTCTTGTTCTTGATCGTGATATTGAGGAAACTAAAAAGGAAGTAAGAGAGATTAATTATGGGATAGTGATCCTGTTGCCAAAGTTCCTTTTTCCTCCATTTTCTTGTGATTCCAAATGTTTGATCTGCTATTCTACATGGGATTTGAGAAGGTTGCTATTTTCAAACTGAAAGTTTCCTTTGCAGTTAAGTGCCTATTTGTTGCACTGTTCCTTTTCCTCTATTTGTATACATTGTGATGTACAGATCGAATCGCAAGAAAGCTAAGAACAGATTCTAGGATGTAGTAGAAATGTCAGAGGGCTAATTTGCGGATAGGAAAAAATTCTAAGTAAATATTAGTTTTAACAAGGTAGAAAGTAATTAAGTAAATCCTTACCAAAAAAAAAAGTAATTAAGTAAATTATATAGCACATTTTATACAAGTTGAGGAAAAGAATTCTGTTGTGTAGATAATCACACCTCTGTCAGCTGTCATGGGGACAACTCTTTTTTTTTTCTCATGAAGAGTTAAACATGGTTTGTGTAGAATTTTGTAAAACTCATGTTTTCTAATGTGTAAAGAGTTCTAGGCAATTGAGTTGATGGCCATGGAAAAAGGTTATCCCCGAGTTTTGACAAGAGCTCGGCCAATTAGTATTGCTATTACATGGTGAGTCTGAGTCCCTCTTCAGCAGTCGGCCATATGTTTTCTTCCTTTTAGAGATGGTCAGCATCCCTGTCATCCTCATGTTCTCGACCTTACAGAGCTGAGCGGACATTTCGACCATGTCCTACATGCCGATCCACAGTTCCATGCCTATGTATAATGTGAAATCTTCATTCACAAGTCGGTGATTTCGTGTGATGTCAGTTTGGATTTGGACCGTACAATTGAGACTGTGCCCGCCGAGGGATATTCCCATTCGAGGCAGGAGTATCGAGTTCAAGAATGTCCATTGACCTTCATTGTTTGAATAGCCAAGAATCAGGCATGCCACAGAATGCTTTGCAATTGAAGCTCTAAATGGACATGCACAAGAGATCCGGGGGCACATTAGTATTAGGCAACCACAATGTAGTAGCCATATCAGTCTCTTAACACTCCAGCATGCGGAACTATGAGAATCGATAACCAAATATCCGTCATGATTTCGAATTAGCCACCAAACGCAGTGGTTCACAGGCATGAGTTTCTCCATTATTAACTGACGCTTATTGGCTTGGTAGCTCAAATTCAGGTTTCTGTCTCTACATCAGATGAAAAGAATAGCTACTCTCACAATGTCAAGAATGGAACTGTATTGAGATTGTGTGTGATTATGGAACTACACAGAACATCCTAGGAATGCCAAAATTTGGGACAGAGCTCTGCAAACGCCGGTGGCCGCTGGTATACGACTGATGCAGTCCTTATCAGTATTCCAGCTGTTAGAGCAAATATTTCATACTTCTTATCTGCTGTTTGATAGTCGAAACGATGGAGCAGATACTTATCTCCCATCCACTCCCTCTCCTCCGCTCCTCTGTTCTCATCCTGTGACACATCCGAGAAATTCAAGTGGGTTCATGAGATAAATTTCTCGTTGGAGCGAAATGTTTTCCCAACAATAACAAGGAGCAATCGCTGTACCCGAAGAAACATTTCTAAAGGCACGTTGAAGATCACTTCCACCTCGGCTGGATTCGTGGCTGGACGGTACGCATTCTTGTCAGCAAGAATGCCAACCACCGGAACCACCGTGATACCTATCTGTGCAAATTGTGTACAAATTGAAGATGGTAAAGGAAACTTTAGACAGAAATGTTTCATGATCTATTTTCAGTCATCAGATAGGCAAGATCAGCAATATTTGTTGATTATTTCGCAATTCCAGCACTAAATTCCGAAGAAACATGGAGACCGCAGTTTACTGCAGCCTCTCATCGCGAGTATTGGTACTATCATCTCCAGCATAGTTTCCTCATCTCTACGAAACAACATCGTTCCGAGAAACGACTAGCTGAGCGTCGGCATCACTAGAAACTCAATGCGAAGACAGACCAAGAGGGCAAACAATGGAGACTCATGCAGCTGCAAATAGAACCAATGAATGCACAAGCCGGATTAACGTCCTTACCTTGGTCACGAATGGTTGAAGAACAGTGACGACTTCAACAAGAGATGGGTCCAACCCGATCTCCTCCTTGGCCTCCCTCAAGGCCGTCGCTACGTCGTCGGCATCGCCGTCCTCCCGTTTCCCACCAGGCAATGAAACTTCTCCTGCAAGAATGAAACACACCGCACAGCTTATGTCTTCACCAATGCATAGAAACCGGAAGTCATAACGAGGAGGAACTATGACACAGTGACGGTATCGGAAAAAGCATGTAAATAAAATTGACAATAGTTAAAACAATATTCTCTTAGACTAAGAAAATCTGTAAAGAATATCCATGGATCTTGAAATTATTCACATAAACTCAATTATTTAAATAATGTCTAAGGGTCTTGTAATTGAAAACATTATCTTGTCAAAATGGGTGTAAAATGTGAAAGTACCATTTACTAAAAGTTCTTTATTTAAATGCTGGAAACTGAAAGTTCAGTACTTAATGAGACTTAATTTGCCTGAAAACCCTAATTAGAATTGACTTGCAGGATTCAATTAAATAAAAAAAATTTACTGATCTGGTAAGTAAGGAATGGGTTAATTAATCCACTAAGTAGAAAAGTAATAGATGTTCACTGGTATCTTTGCCAATTTTGATGTCAAAAATTAACAGAATTACTACAGTTTCATTTTTGAAAAGAAAGAAATGTTATTAAGTAATTCATTCTCGATTATTGTCAAACAACTATTTTATTTTACTTTCAGCACTTGATATTACCACCACTTAAAATCTTAGTGTTTACCATTAAAGCAATTATTTTCCAATTTCACCAAACGAGCCCAAAATGATTTGCCAAATTTTTTATCATGGCTATTTAAAGAAGCTAATGATTCGACACACGGATGTGCTTGTTTCGATACCCAATTGAGATTCGCCACGTCATTCAATAAGTAAAAATTCAATAAAAAAAACTCTTGGTACCTCTATCATTTTCCAATCAATCACTCCCCTCGTGTCGAAATTACCAACATTGGTCAACGTTGATGGCTCGTGCAGCTGTACAAATTACGTGCCCGTTCGAAGATTTCAAAATTTTAAAAATTCATGCCAACCTAACTTTTGTCTTCCCACTTTTTTGATTATCCACTATTTTGGCTACCTAATTATCCACTTTTTAAATTAAATATTCAGCTGCTTCTACAAATTATGTTTAATATCATAATCAAGACTTCGATTATAGACGCCGTTGTTGACACGATAACGTGTTGACTGTTGAGAAATGCTCACAGATCTTTCGACCTGTGGGACATCCGTAATTAATGCAAACCTTGAGGGCCTGGAAAATGGGAAGGAAAGCCTACCAGGGTGAGCGGAAAGCGTGGAGGCGCGTTTGGTGAGGAGGACGCGCAGATCGCCGCCGTCGCCGCTGCCGGCACTGCCGTCTTGGAAGAGGCAGATGAGAACCGCGGCTCTCGCCCGATTGGGCCTGCGGCGGGGAGACTCCGCTGCGGTCTCCGACCTTCGACCGGCGCCCGTTTCGGAGCCGTCTGGCTTTTCGTGCTGTTGCCGATCCGTTTGCCCGGAAGGAGGAGGCGGCTCGTAGCGACGGAGCCGCCGCGCCAGGGCCGCGAGCCCGTGTGAGTCCGGGAGCGTGAGCAGAGAGGTTTCAGATGGAGGAGTAGTCATGGTTTCGGTTGGTGGGTTGGTTGGACAATGGGCAAGTGCATTATATACGTACGAGGAGGTATCCAGGGTCACGGTCGTGCCACGTGGCGTAATGGGTCGACAGGAAGAGCGTGGACAAGAAGCCATTCCCTTCTCGGGTCCATCCATCGACCACACCTAACTTCTACCGTAAGACTGAGTGTTTTACAAGGCGAGCATCTGTGGATGGCATTCAGTAATCCTAGAGATAATTTATTTTTCAATATAGTGATTACGCATAACACGAGACGAACATTACATTGGAAGCTGCAAAACTCCCTCGACTGTCTCATCTCGTGCGGCTGGTAGTTAAAGACCAGTGTCGCGCCGCCTATTCGGTACTCGTCTTCCATATGTGCCTGGAAGTGCTGATGGTGCTTTGAATGTGAAGGAATCAATGGCTAACGGCCCCGCTAGTGCTTGTAGATTCACTTGGTGGACGTTCTTTTAGATTCCGCTGCCTCGGGATGGAACACCGTGGAGAGGGAAGGAATCTTCATTTCGCACCTGGCTCGGTTCATTCTCATTGGCTCCTGAAATCCCGCAGAAGGGCAGTTGAGACCGCAGCTTCTTGATCGGTTCGGTATGCACGCACGGGTAGGGACAGTGAGGGATGAAGAGCTGAGTGTAAAGATCGTGGACAAAAGAGCGAGATTCGACACAGAAAAAACCCCAGGAGTTCCGTGATTCTTACACAGCAGAGCTAGAGAAGTTGCAGCAGCAAATAGCCTCGGCTAGGAGTAATCACTGTTAGTGTCCAGATTGATCAAGATCTCAAGGGGAAAATCTCCAAGGTTTGCACCGAGCTGAATGTTGATGGACTAAGCGCAGATATCGTGACTAACAGAGCAGCTAAGGCCTTGTCTGCTCTGAAGGGAAGAGGCAAGGTAACTGCAGAAGATATCGCCACCGTGAATCCTAAACTGATTGAGGCATCGGCTTCATAAAGATCCCTTGGAATCAATTGACTCGGGACTGATGGTCATCCAAAAGTTTTATGAGGTTTTCAGCTGAGGCAGGTAGAGATTTTCAAACTGAAAATTTCCATTGCAGTTGTGTGCATTTCCTCCATTTGTTGCAACGTTCCTTTTCCTCTATTAGTAGACATTGCAATGTATTGATCAAATTGCAAGAAAAGCCAGAAACAAATTCCACGAATGTAGTGAAAAGGGGGCAGGTGCTAATTCATGGATAGCTAGCTGATATCCATCATGATTTCGAATTCGCTACCAAGCGCTGTTGTTCCAAGGAATGAGACTTATTGATAACCAACTCGGTAGCTCAAATTCAGGTTTCTGTCTCTACATTAGATGAAGAAAAAATTGCTACTCTCAGAATGTTAAGATAAGAACTGTATTGAGATTGTTAGTGATTATGCAACTGCACAGAAGAACATCCTAGGAATGCCAAAATTTTGGGACAGCGCTCTGTAAATGCCGGTGGCCGCTGGTACACGACTGATGCGACCCTTATCAATATTCCAGCTGTTAGAGCAAATATAACATATTTCTTATCTGCTGTTGATAGTCGAAATGACGGAGCAGATACTTCTCTCCCATCCACTCCTCCTCCGCTCTTCTGTTCTCGTCCTGTAACACATACATGAAATTCAAGCGGCTTCCTAAGATAAATTTTTGTTAGAGTGAAAAGTTTTCCCAGCAAAAACGAGGAGCAATCGCCGTACCTGAAGAAACATTTCTAAGGGCGCATCAAAGATCACTTCCACCTCAGCTGGATTCGGGGCTGGACGATATGCATTCTTGTCGAAAAGAATGCCAACCACGGGAACCTCCATGATACCAATCTATGCAAATTGAAGACTGCAAAAGAAACTCTAGACAGAAATGTTTCGTGATCTATTTTCAGTCATAAGATTGGCAAGATCAACAATACTTGCTGATTATTTCGCAATTCCAGCACTAAATTCTGAAGAAACATGGTGACCACAGTTTACTGCAGGCTCTCATTGCGAGTATCGGTTCTTTGATCTCCAGCATAGTTTCCTCATCTCAACGAAACAATAACGTTCTGAGAAATGACTAGCTAAGCTTCGGCATCGCTAAAAACTCAATGCGAAGATCGACCAAGAGGGAAAACAGTCGAGACTCATGCAGCTGCAACAGAACCAATGTACAAGCTGGATCAATAATGTCCTCACCTTGGTCGCATATGGTTGAAGAACAGTGACGACTTCAACAAGAGATGGGTCCAACCCGATCTCCTCCTTGGCCCCCCTCAAAGCCGTCGCTACGTCGTCAGCATCGCCTTCCTCCCGTTTCCCACCAGGCAATGAAACTTCTCCTGCAAAAGTGAAATACACCACAGAGCTTATTTCTTCACTCATGCACGGAAACCTTCAATAACAACGGGGAAAAATGACAATGATATGAGTAAAAGCATGTGAAGCAGTTCATATATGACCATGTTGATCAAGCTTTAGTTCCTTGTTTAACTTCTTAATATGCGTTGTGAAAGTAGGAAATTACCCAAAAAGTAAAAAACCTATTGTACGGCGACCAATTCAGTCCAAAACCTTTCAATTTAGCTAATTTAGTTTTGAATCTTTTTAAATTTGCCAATGAAGTCCTTCGGGACAATTTTGATTAGAAATCGTTGATGTGAACACTAGTCATCCCATGCGGCATGACCAATGCTAACATAGATAATTTTTGCAATTTGTTAAAAAAAATTTTGAAGTTTCTTTTTTCCCCTTTTTTATTTTCTTTTTCGTTTTCTCTTTTTGGGATTTCCGGCGACAGGGCCATGGCAACGGCTGGTCACAAGCGACAGACAACCCACACCCAACAGGTGAGGGTCACAACTCTTACTTGTATCTAGGCGAAGGCCCAGACAAGGTGACCACTACTCGCATCGTCAACCTAAAGTTGGAAACAAAAAAAGAGAAAGAAATGAAAGAAAAGGAAAAAAACAAATAAAAAAATATCATGGTCAGCGCTAGCCATGCGATATAAGATCGTCAATGTCCACATCAACGATTTAAGATCAAAATTGGTCAAAAGGACTTCATTGGAAAATTATTAAAATATTTAAAATTAAATTGTCCAAATTAAAAGGTTTAAAATTATATTGCCCGCCCTACAATAAATTTATGACTTTTTTGGTAATTTTTCCGTTGTGAAAGTGCGTAAATGTTTTCGTTGTCGACAACAATTTATATCTAAACATTTTCATTGATAACGAAAATTACTTTCGTTTATTTATCTTTGTAATCGACACAAACAATCGTTTTTAGGTTAATGTTTTCTAAATCCCCCATTTTTTTTGTGAAACACACGGACCCTTGAAGAAGCTAATGATTCAAAAATATGGTCCCGCTTATTTTAGGACCCAATTGGAAATTGCCTTGTCATTTGACAAGTAAAATTCAATAGGAAGCCTTAATTCAATTATTCCCCTCGTGTCGAAATTACCAGCATTGTCAAAGATTGATGGCTTGTGCAGCTGTACGAATTCAATCGACAAATTATGCTTAATCTTTATGAAATCACGACGTTAAATATAGACTACATTGTGGTCATAATAACGTGCTGATATGCTAACAAACCTTTCGGCCTGGGGTAATTCGTAATCAATGCAAAATATAATGCCTGAAAATCGAAGGACAGCCTACCTGGGTGAGAGGAAAGCGTGGAGGCGCGTTTGGCGAGGAGGACACGCCGATCTCCGTCGTAGTCGCCGCCTTCAAAGAGGCAGATCAGAACTGCTGCTCTCGCAGAATTGGACCTTCGACCGACGCTCGTTTCGGAGCTGCCCCGGTGTTTCGTGATGTTGCCAATCCGTTTGCCAGGAAGAAGGAGGCGGCTCGTAGCGACGGAGCCGCCGCGCCAGGGTCGCGAGCCCGTGGGAGTCCGAGAGCGTGAGCAGAGAGGTTCTTGATGGAGGAGTAGCAGTCATGGTTCAGTTGGCGGATTGGTTGGAAAACCGGCAGTGTATTATAGAAGAGATGGACCCTTCCTCTTGGGACCATCGATTCTTCTTGGGACCATCGATTCGATTACACCTAACTTCTATCACAAGACTCAGTGTTATAAGACAATAAGGCTACATTTGGTCGATCGGATAAAAGACAGGATAGGATATGTTTTATCGTATCTTATGTTTGGTGGTGATCTAAGATAGGATAAAATCGGATATAGACAGGATATAGCCCGGATAAAAAAAATCCGAGGGAGGATGGGATAGACCTGAATAGGATTTCTAATGCCTATTTTTCCATAAACCCTACGCTTCACTCGCCGTCATCTCCATCCCCACAACTTGTGTGCTTTCACCAGAAAAATTTCTCGGCTTTTTTTCCTTCACCGACTCTTTCGGACCCGTGAATAGGAAAAAAAAAATTATCATATTCGACTTTAAATCCGTAGTCCACTAAACAGTGGATAGGATATGAAGAAATCCCAGGATTTATTATCCTATCCTATCCAGTTCTATCCTATTTAGAAATTCGGACAACCAAACGTAGCATAAGGGACCGAGTAATGCTAGGAAAAGAACTTGATAGCGAACTTTCAAGATGCGAGTATCTATGGATGTCGTCAAGCAAACCTAGAGTACTCAAAATGATCAGTAATTTATTAATTAGTGCTCTTGGATATCGATTACTATAGGCATGCTAAAAGAGAAAATAACTCGATTTTTCCAAAACCGTGATCACGCAGGACACGAAACAATCAACATTATGAGATTATTGTTGTTCCACACGAAGGTGAGGGCGTTAATGAATACGCAGGTTCCGATAACGAACCTAGACATGGCCACGGGCCGGTTTCGGCCCGGAACCCGACCGGATCAAACTCGAGACCGGCCCGTTGAATGGGCTCGCGATTCTGTACAGGAACCGGCCCGTGGCTTACGGGCCCGGTTTCAATTCCAAAAAAAATAGCAGCATGTACATTTTGATTACATTTTATATTGAATAATTCATTATTTTATAATTTGATAATTCATTATTTTTTTATTTCATAATTTATTTTTTAAATTTTTACCTGCCGATTTCGAACCGGGCCAGAACCGAAACCGGCCCTGAACCGCCGGTTCCAAACCGGAATCGGTTAGTTTCGAGCCATGGCCATGTTTGAACGAACCTCTAACTAGCTCAGATGTTGATAATTTTGAAGAAATAAGTGACGATTTTTGGGCAGGTTGGTAAATTTGAAACCTTAGTGGAAGTTGGGGGTCATTTTTTAGACCAAAAAAAGGTTTGGGCAGAATTGAGATTGGAATTAAATAGGAGATTTTTTTAGTTAGGGAATTAGCCCATAAAAATTCATGCTTCCATCAACAATCGAAGAAGTCTCAAGCCCAAAAAAATGCGATCTTTTGTCAAGATGGGAACCTATTTTTCGCAATATTTCACCAAGAAAAAATGTTCAGCTGCTTCGAAAGTATTTTAGTAGGATTTAGTATGACCAACAATTATAGAAATAGGTGAGTTCGTGCTTAAAACATGATGACAAGAGAATGCTCAGATCATGATAAATACTTTTTCCTAATCTAAAGTCAACTCCAGGTCCTAAGAAAAAGGGACGAGCGGCTATTATTGCAATATGAAATTGGTAAGATTATGCTGAAATAGAAAAACAATAACGATATGTTGTTGTATGTTTGCATTTTGTTGTTTTGGTGAATAAGATCTTTGCTAACTTTTGTCACACCCCAATTCTATAAACATAAGAAAAATGACATCACCGTCGCCCTATCCGAAGGACGCAGCTTCAAACACGAACCAACTCAAACACGTTATCAGATTATATAATAATCTATATGCATGATAAACCGGTGAGTTGGTTACAAAATCAAGAGTTTTGAGATTCATAAACAAGTATATATACATCTCCAAACTCAATTAAACCCCACAAATATCATCTCATACGTATACAAGTATCTAAACTCATATCCAAAATCCAACATTAAAACATTTCCACCTATAACGCTCTCATCCTATATTAGCAGAGGAACTTGAAAAAGATTTGAAATGAATAGTGTGAAGAACCATAGCTCAGTGAGTACCACAAATATCTTTTAAGCAGATTGAGCATTCGTTATGCGTATTTAAAGTAATACTAGAGACTCATTTATCCAAATCTAGTATATAATGTAAAGTAAAATCCATATATGAGGGATATCGCTTCAACTTGGTTTTATACTTATTAGAAATATTCATTCAATTTTCAAATATCAAAAGGGCAGTAAATACTATATCCGGCTTTATACATCAAATATGTTTTACACATTACATTTTTGTTTTAAGAAAATCATATCGTGCAATGCCCTTCACAACTTATAATATATCAAATTCTATAACTTTCAAGACATAAGTTTACAAATTCATAAAAACACTTCTAACCAAAATCCAAATCGAAATTTACGCTGCTCAGAAAGTTTCAAAATCCTATCGAAGATTAACTAAATGTCAAACTTGCATGTCAACTAACCTCGACTAAAACTTTAGTTGGCGACACCATGTTCTTGAGTCAAATTGTCCACTTGACAAAAGAGCTCTAAACAACTACTTTGCTAACAGAATCGACCTCATCTCAGAACTTCGATTCAAGTGAGCTTACTGAAACAAGAAAACTCTTTCGAACTACTAAAAGACCATAAACCCAAAGATGGCTGGAGAAGGGCGAAGACCATTGCCAAACACAGTAATTCGAAAACTGTTTCAAGCAGCGCACGAAACTTTAAAAATTTATCCCCATCAAACCACAACCCTAAATCGACTTTCCTGAAGTCCGGCTCCACGATACTCTAAAATTTCTTTACAACATTTCAAGGCTTAAACACCTCTAGAATCAATTCGGCAGCGAAGAGTCCGAATAAATCCTAATTTACAACTTAATAACGAAAAATCCTTTAGTTAGAAGGAAAATAAGTTTCGAATCCTTACGAGTTACCACGAAACAGAATTAATCCTGGCTTGTCGAAACCTCCCAAGCGTGCATACAGCGTAACCCCTCTTTCTCGTTTTCTCGGCTTCTCCGAACTCTGCTTTCCTTCATTTCTTTTCTTTTCTTTTTTCCCCTTCTTGGCCAGACTCTGTTTTCTCTCTTTCTTGTTGCTCTTGTAATTTCCGTTGCAATGGCATCAACTGAAGCAAGACCAAAGAAAGGGGTTTAAACGAGACACTTAGGCTTGGGCGTCGTGTTTTGCTCTCGTTTATTATTTTTTGCCAAGCCCGGTTATTGCGACTTTAAATCTTTTAGATTATTACGTATTGATGCAAACTATGTGAAGTGAGAATAAGGTCACCTTGCCCTGTGGTAAAGAAATCGAGTGGGGTGGGGTGGCGGTATCTAATTTCAGGAATGAGATTCGGCTCTCACGTTCCATTGAAAGAGAGGAGAGAATCAAAGTAGGATAGACCAAAATCTGTTTTTTTTTAAGGGTTAATATCACGGAAAACGCCAAACTGATATATCCGTAATAAATTTACCTTAAACTAAGTTTTTTTACCACAAAAAATCTCAAACCGGAACACTCGTGATAAATTTACCCTCCGTTAGTTTCCATTAAATTTTATTGTCAAATTTTCGAGTTAAACGACACATGACAATTGACGGATATATAAATTTGGGTTTTACCTTCCGTTTGTCATAAGTGTATCAGTTTGTGGTTTTTTGTGGTATTAATATAATGTAACGAATGATAACTTTATCAATTTAACAGTTGGGATTATTTTGTAGTCAAAAAATTAATTTGGGGTAAATTTATCGCAAATATACTAGTTTAGAATTTTTCACGATATTATTCCTTTTTATAACCTATACAACAATTAATCGGAATTTGAAGGCATTACTCAGAGGTCAGGCTATTTTATGGTCACCCAAGTCACTGAAGTCACCCAGGTCACCATCCTTGGTCATAGTTGCTACGAGACTTGGGAGCCGTCTTATGATCAAGCATTTATTCCAGGTCACCATCCTTGGTCATAGTTGATGCGGGACTCGGGAGCCATCTTATGATCAAACATTTATATGTTATAAATGCTTCATCATAAGATGGCTACCGGGATATAAATGCTTGATCATAAGATGGCTCCCGAGTCCCGCAGCAACTATGATCAAGGATGGTGACCTGTGGGACTTCAGTGACCTGGGTGACCATAAAATAGCCAGACGTCTTCACCCCTCACCACGCCATGGATCTTACCTCCATTATCTCTGTCCTGGTCAACTTCGTCGAATTGAAATACCAGGGGAAGTCGATTTCACCCTTTGAAGCTCACCCCGTCGCCACCGCCATCGCCATCTGCAGCCTGCTCCTGCATTTCCTGTTGGTGCACGTCGCTGATCGGGCACCACCGTCTCACGGCCGTGCTGCTTCTTGTGATGGAGCATTGCACCTCCTCATTGACATCCCCGGTTCGATATCGGTGGCTTCGCTCGCGTGGTTGCTGCTCCACGACTTCTTCCACTCCGTCCCCTTGTTCGTGCTGCTCCTGTTGCTTTCCGTGAAACTGTTGCGCGGCCTCACTCAGAAACTTTGGCTGTGGTTTTACTGCAAAATCGTTCGCATGATTATCCGTGCGGCTCGTCTATGGCATGGTGGAAGAGCCGTGGATCTGCGTTTCCTGCTGGAAGTCTGAGTGCCGAAGTTGTTCGACTGTTCCCTGGTTGAGAAAAGTAATCTTAGTTATATGACCACTTAGTTATATGACCACTTTAAAACAAGTGATAAAGTACTTTAGGAAGCCTGCTAGTTTTGTATAAGAGGCACTTGGGGCTTTCTTCTCTTTATCTGAAGCCCATGAGGAGTCCCTAAGCCTTCAGCATCAAATTATCTCCCGACCATAAGAAAGGAGAACAGGGAACAAGTAAAAACCACCCACATATCGTTCCTATTCCTGGCCATGAATGGTGATGCACCTTGTAGTAACTAATTCCGATGAAGATTGGCTAACCCGCAAAAGAAATTGGGATCTATTGTTATCAAAGAGATCGGTGATACCTCAAACAATTATCACGACGAGGAGAATGGTTGTTTCAAGTAGCCATATAAAGTAGAAATTGTTGGAGGTTAAAGCTTCTGACCTCTTTGAAAACATTGATGCGTGTTGCAGATTTCCTTGTTTTTCTGATCAATCTCTTTGTAGCTTTCTGTTTTGCCAGCGGAACAATATGTGTCATTTTACATTCTTTGCTGGTATACTATGGTTTTGCTCGTTTATCCATATGAACTGGGATAAATAGATGCCTTGGAGATGCGAGCACAGCTGCAATTTCAAAATTAACATCATTGAGTGATACAAATCAAAATGAAAGATGTCAGCTTTCTCCATCTCTGTCCCAGATACACCATTACTGCTTACTAGCCATGCCAATGATAATATAGTTTTAGTTTGTCATTGCAGAGTGAGAGAGGTTACATCATATAGTCTTCATTTTACCTCTGAGAGGTGACGACTAGATCTTTGCTGTGGCAAATGCGTCAACTTGCAACCTAAGACTACATTGTCTCACTGGCTGATTGGTTTTTGGCCAGGAGCTTGAATTGTTGCTTCAGTCGGACATTCAATTGCCAGGGCCGAAGTGAGAAAAGAATGCTGAAATGTAGATTTTTTTTCTGTAGGCTTGAGTTCAATAACTGAATTTTGGTTGACTGTAGATCTTAGAACCGAACTTTTCCCATCTTCTTGCGCTAAAGAATTTACAGTTCATGTACGCAGCTGGATAGGTAGTATGCAGATACTCTAGACATGTCTGTACAAACTGCACACATCTGATGTTCCTATTTGAGGAAATTATTGTACCGGCAAGCAAGCGTCCTGACAAGTTGATTCATAGTTTGATTATGCATCCCATACTGATTCATAACATGGAGCACACAAGTCTTGCACTTCAAAAATATGACATTTACCTGCTTTTACTGCAGAGAACAACAATCTTGGATATCAACTGTAGCAGTGAGTCCAACTTGCTTGCTTAAGAACGCAAGTTGAAACATCAAACAGAAAGGTGTTCTCCTGACTCCCGAATTCTTTTCATCTCGGTAAGTGCCTCCCCAACTCTGCAACTACATGCACTTCACTTGTGGCTTTTTGGAGATCAGCATTGCACGTCTTTTCTTGATTAACTCCAATTAGTGCTCATTCTTTCCACTTGTTCCCGCAGAACTGAAATATTTTCATCCAGTTCAGCAATAGCAGGGTCTTCAGGTAAGAGCAACAGATGATTCATCTTCAGTGAAAGCATGTATCACAGACAAGTATATCTTTCTCTTCTCGGTTGACCACTCTTCCTTCTTGGGCAATTTTTTAATTTACTTAATCAGTTGTGAATGCTACCCTTTAATCCATAGGAACTTCTCATCAGCTGCAGGGTTCAGTTGCCCAAAACAGACTTGGCATCGCCAAAAGTCCTAATCTCTTGAAGCCTGGCCGGCAAGGCATCCATCTGGCAGTAGGGTTCTCAACCTCGCCTCGCTCTCATGTCTTGCTCTGTCCCCTCTGCATTCCATAGTCAATGGTTATTCCCATGTGTCAGTTTGTGGATCGTGGATTCACACACTAATCCCTACAGATTCCTGTAAGAGGCCCAAATCATATTGATTTTAATTTTCATGCAGGTTCCTTCATCATTTGATATGAACTTGGAAGTTGATTTTCTTCTCAGGTTTATCTAGAAGCCCGAATGCTTATTGCAGAAAACAATTCCCAGGAGAATTATCATGATACCAAGTCAAATAATGAAGCTAAGTACATGATCTACAGTATAACTTAAGACTGCAGGACTGTCAAATGCTTTTTCTAACTCGGTAGCAGATAGTTCAAATTGTTACCTTTAACTGGTGTGCAAATGTTACTGAAGAGACTGAAAATTCTTTGACAATTATTATGACAAGGAGGATGGGGAGATTTTTCGTTGTTTGTTTCAAGGTTGTCTAAGATCCTACTACGCCAAAAGATTTGGAAGTTTTTTCTTTACTGAAAAGAGAAAAAGAGGGACGTTCATGAAAAATGTCACTTTTACTAGCATTTTCAGATACCAACTCTTTATTATCACATTGCAACATGTCAAATGTTGTCATATGGCCGTTTCTAGTTGCCAAAATAAAGTCGATAGTGTTCTTTAGGTTAAAGCTACTGAATTCTTTGAAAAAATTGCGAGCGTCACAGTTTTGCTCTTCTTTTGTTTCTGGCAAATCTCTTCATAACTATCTGTTCGGCCAGTGGATCTACATGTGTTATTTTACTGATTCTTTGCTGGTATACAATGAGTTTGCTCATTTATCCATATGAACTAGGATAAATAGATGCCTTGGAGGTACGAGCACAGCTGCAAAGCTTTGTTCCATCATCATAGAGTTATACAAATCAAAATGAAAAATGTCAGTTTTTTCATCTCTGTCCTGTATGCACGGGTACTGCTTACTAGCTATTCTGGTGACAATTTTGTTTGAGTTTGTGATTGCAGAATGACAGAGTGGTTACATCATATAGTCAGCATTTTACCTCTGAGAGGTGACAACTAGATCTTTGTTGCGGCGAATGCATCAACTTGCTTCAGCAAATAAGATTTATAAAGACAGCGACTTCTTTTGTGATATATCCTGTATGTATCCTGAAGCTCTTGGATCTGAATAATGCAATCTAAGACTATGTTGTCTCACTTGGCTGATTGGTTTTCATCCAGGAGCTAGAGTTGTGGTTCTTCCAACGGAGATTCAAGTTGCCAAGATCAGGCATGTCACCGATTTGCTTTGCAATGGGAGCTCTAAATTAACAAGCAATGGAGATATGCAGGACACTAGTATTAGACGACCTTAATGGAGTAGCCATATCAGTCTTTTACACTCTAGCATGTGGAACTATGAGAATCGACCCACAGATGTCCGTCATGATTTCGAACTTGCTACCAAACCCTGTTTTTCCAAGTAATGAGTTTCTCCAATGTAAATTGACACTTACCTACTTGGTAGTTCAAATTCAGGATTCTGTCTCTACATTAGATGAAAAAAATGGCTACTCTGATAACGTCAAGATTGGAACTGTATCGAGATTGTTAGTGATTATGTAACAACACAGGACATCCTTGGAATGCCAAAATTTGGGACAGAGCTCTGCAAACGCCGGCGGCCACTGGTATACAACTGATGCAGTCCTTATCAATATCCCAGCTGTTAGAGCAAATATTACATATTTATTATCCACTGTTTGATAGTCGAAGTGATGGAGCAGATACTTGTCTCCCATCCACTCCCTCTCCTCCTCCCTTCTGTTCTCATCCTGTAAGACATCCGCCAAATTCAAGCAGCTTCTTAAGATAAATTTCTCTAATGATAAATTTCTCGTAAAAGATTAGGTTTCCCTGACACAAACAAGGAGCAATCGCTGTACCTGAAGGAACATTTCTAGAGGCTCATTGAAGATCACTTCCCCCTCGGCTGGATTCAGGGCTGGACGATATGCATTCTTGTCAGAATGAATGCCAACCAGGGGAACCACCGTGATACCTCTGTATGCAAATTGAAGACGGTAAAAGAAACTTTAGACAGAAATGTTTCATGATCTATTTTCAGTCATGAGATAGGCAAGATCAACCATATTTGCTGATTATTTCACAGTTCGAGCAGTAAATCCTGAAGAAACACGGCACTGCAGTTTACTCCAGCCTCTGATTGTGAGTATCGGTACTATTATCTCCAGCATGGTTTCCTCATCTCTACGAAACAATATCATTCCGAGAAACGGCTAGCTAAGCATCGGCATCACTTGACACATGAGTTATCCTCGTCCACTGACATCGCTTAACTAGCAACACATCGGCATCACTACACGCTCGCTGCGAAGATGGATCAAGTGGGCTAGCAATGGTGACTCGTACAGCTGCAATAGAACCATCGTACAAGCTGGATTAATGTCCTTGCCTCAGTTGCAAACGGCGGAAGAACAGTGACGACTTCAACTAGAGATGGGTCCAACCCAAATCTCCTCCTTGGCCTCTTCGATGCCGTCGCTGCGTTGTCGTCGGCATCGCCATCGTCCGCTTTCCCACTAGGCAATGAAACTTCTCCTGCAAGAATGAAATACACCACACAACTTATGCTTTCCCTCGTGCATATAAATCAGAAGTCATAAAGACGAGGAAGTATGACACAGTGACGATATCGGTAAAAACATGTAAATAAAATTGACAATAGATAAAACAATGTTCTTCTGGACTAGCAATTCTCTAATTTGCAAACAAAAGAAAATATGTAAAGAATATCCATGGATCTTGAAATTATTCACATAAACTCATTTATTTGAAATAAAAAAAAATTCTCTATAACTATGTAGGGGTCTCGGTCTTGTAATTGAGATAACTATGTTGTCAAAATGGTTATAAAAAAAGAAGGTAATGTTTAGTGTTCATGTTGATGAACATTTTTTTTTGTTCGAAATGTTGATGAACTTAAACAAAAAAAACTTTGATCGTTACATGATACATTCAATTGGCAACTTAATTAATTAATTGGATTTTCCATCAAACCTATGATGGAATAAGTTCTTCACTAGAGACTTGTTTGATAACTTTTATTTAAATGCTGGAAACTAAAGGTTCAGTACTTAATTAGACTCAATTTGTCTGGCAACCCTAATTAGAATTGACTCGCAAGATTCATTTCAATAAAAAAAAATTACTAATCGGGTACGTAAAGAATGGGTTAATTAAATCCACCAAGTAGAAAAGTAATAGATATTAACTGGAATCTTTTTTTTTTATAACCTATTAACTGGAATCTTTGCCAATTATATTGTCTAAACTTAAACAATAATTACTTCAGGTTCATGTCTGGGAAGCAAGCAATGCTATTCAGTAATTTATTCTCGATTATTGTCAAACAACTATTTAATTCTATTTTCAGCACTTGATATTACCACCACTTGAAGCACTTATTTTCCAATTTCACCAAAGAAGACCGAAGTGATGGGCCAATTTTTCACATGGCTATTTTTATTTTTTATTTTTGGTCATATTTTCATGGCTATTTAAAGAAGCTAATAATTTGAATCCCGCTTGTTTCGACACCCAGTCAAAAATTGCCGTGCCGTTCGATTGGTAAAAGAAATTCAATAAAAAATCTTGGTTTCTCTAGCATTTTCCATCTCCTATTCCTATTGCTGAGAGATTGGGATTGACGATTTGGCAATCAATTATTCCCCCTCGTGTCCAAATTACCAGCATGGTTAACGTGGAATGCTCATGTCAGCTGTATGTATTATAAGCGCGTTTGGTGAGGAGGACTCATGGGGTGCGTTTCGTTAGGAGGACTTTTGGGGTGCGTTTAGTAACTATTCTGTTTTCAGAAACAATTTATGCTCAGAAATTATTATTTTTATTCCATTTTTGAAAATAATTTTTAAGTATTTGAAGGTGTTTGGTAACTAGCCAAAATTTCTATTCTATGCATTTGATAACTGTACAAAATTTCTTTTTATTAATAACATTTGAATTTTTTAATATTTCTTTCTTTTTATTTTCCTTTTTTCTTTTTTTTTTCTTCTTCCCTTCTTTAGCCCATGGCCAGGTCGCCAGCACCGGCAACAAGCCATAGGCTAGGGCCAGCAAGGGTGTTGCGACCCTTGCCGGCCATAGGCGAGGGCCACCCTCGCCGCCGGCCTCGCTGGCCCTGGCCTGTGGCCGGTCGTCAATCATTGGTGGCCGGCGACCAACGACAGGCAACCGACCACAAGCAAGGAAGAAAACCAAGAAGAAGAAGAAGAAGAAAATTTCTTTTCCATTCCTGATTCTTGTTCCTATTACTTCTTAATTCTGTTCCAAAACTGATTTTGGAAACAAATTTATGCAAATTTGTGCCCGGAAACAAAAATTTACCAAACGGATTTCTGTTCTTTTTTTGTTCCCGAAACAAAATAATAGTATCAGTTACTATTTGGCCAATTACCAATAGCACCTTTAGTCTTTTTCTCGATTTCTCCAAACTGTGCTTTCCTTCTTCTTTTTTCTTTCTTTGTTTGTTTGTTCTTCTTGGCCAAACACTGTTTTCTCTCTTTCTTTGTGCTCCTATAATTCCCAGGGATAATAACACATTTAGTCCTTGAAATTTAGCCTAATGTGCAGTGTAATCTCTGAATTTTTAATTTGTTCAATGTGGTCCTTAAACTTTTAATACATGTTTAATTTAGTCCTTGAACTATAAAGAGATGTTCAATATTATCCTTCTATTAATTTAAATTCAGAGACAACATTTAATATTTTTATAAAGCTCAATAACTAAATTGAACACGTAGCAAAAGTTCAAGAGTTACATTGAACAAATTAAAAGTTCAAGAACGATAATGTATATTGGGTTAAAGCTCATTAACTATATTAAATAAATTAAAAATTCAGAGATCATAATATATATTGGGCGAAAGTTCCAAGAACAAAGAAAGAGGCTTAAACGGGACACTTGGGCTTTTGCTTAATGTTTTGCTCTTTTTATTATTTTTTGCAAGCCCGGTCGTTGCAACATTAATCAAGGTCATCACCCGCCTGAGTGGCGCTGCTGGAAAGGGCACTCTTCCTCTCGCAAAAGGTTGAGTGTTCGAATCCTGGGTGCCGCAAGGTGACTTAACCGGTGCACGTGTGTGGTGGCTAGCATGTGTCGCCCCCAGGATTTACCTCCCGGCTGTCGGCCGTGCGGGGCTCCCTGGGTTATCAAAAAAAAAACATTAATCAGGGTCATAAATCTTTATTATAGGTTATTACATAATTATGCGGAGTGAGAACAAGGTCTCTTTTTCCTGATCCCTCAAAAAAAATAAGAAAAAAAGAATAAGGTTTTTCCTTTTTAATCATTGACCAGAAAACGACAAAATGAACGTATTCTGTATCTCAGGCTGTCCGTTCGAAGTCCAGCTCAGTGCTCTCTGTTCTTTTTTTATTATTATTTGGTCGGAAGGATCAGTGCTCTTTCGTTGTCCCTTCAAACCAAAAAGCCCCAAATTCAATAAATCTTTTTCGTGGGAGATAATGACACAAATTATTCATAAACTTTAATTCAACATGTCCTATGATTATTTAATATGATTCCTAAATTTTAGTTCAATATGTAATTTGATATCCGAATTTTTAATTTATTTAATGTAATCCCTGAACTTTTGATACATGTTTAATTTAGTCCATAAATTATATGAAAATATTTAATGTTGCCTTGCCATTAATCCAAGTACATGGATAATATTAAATATTTTCTTATAATTCAGGGACTAAATTAAACATATACCAAATATCTCAAGACCACATTGAATAACATTATACATTGGGTTAAAGTTTATGAATTACATTGAACAAATTAAAAGTTCATGAATCACATTATATATTGAGTCAGAATTCATAAATCATTTATGTTATTTTTCCTTTCTCGTTCCCTTGCGATGGCATCAAACCCTAGGAAGACCGAAGAAAGGGATTAAACGAGACACTTAGGTTGGGCTTAATGTTTTACGCTTATTTTATTATTTTTTGCAAAGCCTGGTTATTGAAACTTTAATTGTGCATATAAGTTTATATGAAATATTTGTATCATTTTCACTTTTTTAAACCCAAGAAGAAAAAATACATCAGAAAGTTCAATATGTTACTCCACTAGTGAGGGGTGGAGGCAAGGATATCGTTGATATTCTTTCAGGAAAATACCACCAAAAAATCTCAAATTATGTCATTTATGATAAATTTACTCTGAATTTTTTTTGTGATACAAAAAATCCCAAACTATGTCACTTGTGACAAATTTACCCTAAAATTTTTTTTGTCATACAAAAAACTCCAAATTATGCCACCCGTGATACATTTACTCCACATTACTTTAGTCAATGGGCATTTTTGTCTTTTTTCTTCTTTTTTTTGTCTTTTCTTCTCTCCAACGGAGGAAGCCGGCAAGGATTGGCCTCGCTTGCCCAAGCAAGGGCTACCCTCGCCGGTGAGGGTCACCCTTGCCTGGGCATCAGGCAACCCTCTAGCGAGGGCAACCATTGTCGACGTTGGGTGAGAGTCGCTTTCGTCAGATTCGGCGAGAGTCGGATCTGGCGAGGATGACCTCACCAGCGTCGGGCGAGGTCGCCCTCGCTTGGGTGGGCGGGCAAGGGCAGCCCTCGCCAGCTTCCTCCGCCGAAAAGAAAAAAAGAAAAGAACAAAAACAAAAAAACGAAAATGCTCATGAGTTAAAGTAATATGAAATAAATGTGTTAAAGGTGGCATAATTTGAGATTTTTTGTATCATAAAAAAAATTATCATAAGTAATATAATTTAAAATTTTTTATGGTATTTTTCCTATTCTTTTTAACGGGCACTGCTAACTGGTGCGCAGCAGTCAGCAGTCTGCAGTCGCAGCAGCTGACTACTGCAGTCTTTGTGCTTTACTCTGGGGCACTGCTGACTGCTGCAGAATAATATACTCTGCAGCAGTGCAGTCCCTGCCTCCAAGAGACCCGAAGAGACGGTCAGCAAGGCACAAAAAGTCTTTTTATGTTACTCTGCAGCAGTCAGCAGTTCCTATAAAAAGAATATCAACGATCTCCCTGCCTTCACCCCTCACGGCGCTATGGATCTTACCTCCGTTGTCTCTATCCTGGTCAACTTCATCCAAGTGAAATTCCAGGGGAAGTTGATTTCGCCCTTTGAAACTCACCGTGCCGCCGTCGTGGTCGCCATCTGCAGCCTGCTCCTCCATTCCTTGTTGGTGCACGCCACTAATCGGTCACCACCGTCTAGCGGCCCTGTTCCTTGTGATGGAGCATCGCACCTCCTCATTGACTTCACCGGTTCGGTATCGGTGGCTTCGCTCACATGGTTGCTGCTCCACGACTCCTTCCACTCCGTCCCCTGGTTCGTGTTGCTCCTGCTGCTTTCCGTGAATCTGTTGCGCGGCCTCATTCTGGAACTTTGGCAGTGGTTATACCACGAATTTGTTCTCATGATTATCTATGCGGCGCGGTCTCGTGTATGGCATGGTGGAAGAGCGCCAACACAATTGCCACGCACAATCGTGGAACTGCGTTTCATGCTGGAAGTCTAAGCGCCGTAATTGTGCAACTGTTCCCTGCTTGGAAAAACTAATCTAACCACTTCAAAACAAATAATAAGTACTATGGGAAACTTACTAGTTTTGTATAAGAGGCACTTGGGGCTTTCTTTTCTGCATCTGAAGCCCGTAAGGCTTCCCCAAGCCTTCAGCATCAAATTATCTCCCGACCATAATGAGAAAGGAGAACAGGGAACAAGTACAAAACCACCCATGTATCTTTCGTATTCCTAGCTATGAATGGTCATGCACCTTGTAGCAACTAAATCTAATTAAGATAGGCTAAGCCCACAAAAGAAATTGGGATCTATTGTTATTGAAGAGATCGAAGATACCTCAACAATTGTTATGACGAGAAGAATAGTCGTTTCTAGTAGCCATATAAAGTAGAAATTGCTCTTGAGGTTAAAGCTTCTGACCTCTTTGAAAACATTGCGAGTGTTGCAGATTTCCTTCTTTTTCTGGTGAATCTCTTTGTAGCTTTCTGTTAGGCCAGTGGATCAATATGTGTCATTTTACATTCTTTGCTGACGTACTATGGTTTTGCTCATTTATCCATATGAACTGGGATAAATAGATGCCTTGGAGACGTGAGCACTGCTGCAATTTCGAAATTAACATCATCGAGTCATCTAAGTCGAAACGAAAGATATAAGCTTTTTCATCTCCGTCCCATATACACCATTACTGCTTACTAGCAGTTCCGATGATAATATAGTTTTAGTTTGTCATTGCAGAATGAGAGTGATTGCGTCATATAGTCTTCATTTTACCTCTGAGAGGTGACATCGAGATCTTTGCTGTGGCAATTGCGTCAAACACTCTGCAATCTACGACTACGTTGTCTCAGTGCCAATTGTTTTTTGGCCAGGAGCTTGAATTGTTGCTTCAGTCGCACATTCAAGTTGCCAGGGCCAAGGTGCGAAAAGAATGCTGAAATGTAGACTTTTTTCGGGAGGCTTTAGTTCAAGATAACTGAATTTTGGTTGACTGTAGATGTTAGAACCGAACTTTCCCCATCTTCATGTGCTAAAGAATTTACAGTTCATGTATGCAAAGCTAGATAGATAGTATGCAGATGCTCGAGACAAGTCAGTACAAACTACACACATCTAATGTTCGTATTTGTGGAAATAATTAGACTGGCAAGCTTCCTGACAAGTTGATTGATAATCAAATTATGTATCCCAATGTTAATACTCCGATTCATAACATGGAGCACACAGGTCTTGCACTTCAAAAATTTGATATTTATCTGCTTTTACTGCAGAGAACAACAATCTGGGATGTCAACTGTAGCAGTGAGTCCAATTGACTTGCATAAGAACGAAAGTCGAAACATCAAACAGAAATGTGTTGTCCTGACTCCCGAATCCTTCTTCATCTTGGTAAGTGCCTTCCCAACTCTGCAACTACATGCACTTCACTTACGGCTTTTGGAGACCAGCATTGCACGTCTTTTCTCGAGTACCTCCAACTATGTGCTCATTCTTTCCATTTTTTCCTGCAGAACTAAAATTTTTTTCATCTAGTTCAGCAATAGCAGGGGCTTCAGGTACTTCCACTATTCCAGCAACCTGTATTAAAAAATGTTTGGTATTAGCGCATTTTATGTTAATTATTACTTATTGTGGAGGATGAGTCTATACATATGATGTTAAAAAGGAACGATGCTATTCACCACATCACAGGGCAGCATCTTGTATCCATTCGTTGGCTAAAGTTTGTTTAGTAAGAGAGCATTTCTGTGATGAAAGCGCACCGCTGGTAAAATGCATTTGATATGAGTAATCAATGGGCGAGGGCATTCATCAGTCATAAGCACCCAGATTTTTCTCCCTTATCTTCTTGCAAAGGGAACAATAGTACTACTCACTGGTATCATCTTCGATGGACAAAGCGTAAAGGGTGAGTTGATGGAAATTAATGGCAATCTTTTACTGTAGCAGAAGGCAATCCGTGATGATTAAGATTGCACTGCACACAACCGTAAAAGTCGAACCTGCAAAATTTACCGCGGACACTGCACAGGAAGCACGGTTCGGTAGATCTCAAATACGAAAGAGTATATGCTTGTGGAGGTGATGTCTCAAAGTGGGCCTTTCAAAAGTGCATGGAATGTTGAAGCCGTAGTCACATTCCGTGCAGTGAAAGACAGAGGGTCGACACTCTTCACGACATATGTCAACAGCGCTCCTTCCTGATACGAGAAGAAAAAAGATGCGCGGGTTGAACCGGTTGTTGCATGACTGAGGGCAATTCAGCACATGATTTATGGAGCAGAAAAGAGCAGCTCTGCTCCAGCGAGCGATAGGCTAAACATTTGACGCATTCATCGCAAGCCTTGCACGGATCATCCTTCATACAACAGTTCCAGCGGAAGAGGACGATCGTGCAGTGGAGAAAGAAGAGGCAGTCAAGACAACCATAGACCTCACCTGGCATGTTCTCTACTCAAGCTTTGCGCCCAATTCTGCTTTCGAGCTTCGTGTAGAAGACCAGTGGATGCTGATGGTCGAAATGGCAGAAAAACCAAGTCCTTCTTGCCCTCCAGATCTTGCGAACATGGAGTTAAAGCCGTGCAGTCCATGTCGAGGCCGAATTTGCATTCACTGCAGAAGGAAACCATGGTGAGCATTACATTTAGCTCCTCCAATTGATCGAAAGCAAGAGAGAGAGGGTGATCATGGAGAGACGGGTGTTGCGTCTCTGGGGGAGATTAGGCGCAGCTTTTGTGGAGAAAGAATATGCACGCATAGCCTGCACAGACCTCCCCCAAGATCGCTTGCTCGCAGGCTCTGCATTTGATTCTACTTTTCGTCCCGAGAGGATGGAATGTGAGCGGATGCTCGCGAGCATTTGTTGGATGGGGTCACATTCTGAGAGAATCCTCATCGGGCTTAGTTGTGACTTGGCAGACAAGCAATATTGGGCCGTGCAGTAACAATCGACGCATCCGAATGGCAAGTGAAGGTTTTCATATACAAGAGCGAGATGTCAATAGAATGGCGAGGTCACTTATTTCCTCGTGACCAAGTTTGTTAGTAAGGAAAATGGACGAGCCTGGACAAGCCATTCTCTCTTGGGTCCATCCATTGATCACATCTAACTTTACCATAAGACTGAGTGTTACCAGATATTGAGTAACCAAGTTTGTCACGAAATAAAAATGATATTGTGTGTGCATGTACACGCACACACGTTAAGGTTGGGTGCAACATAAAAAAAATAAAAAAGAAGGGCTAAGGCCATCAAAAACACTATGTCCACTAACACATTTACTTAATCTTTTTTTCATGACACTCAAAATCTCAAATTTGTACTCCTGTGACGCATTTACTCTTCGTAAAAAATCTGCCTATATAGACGCCAAAAAGCAAACGATGTTAATATCATGTCCATGTAGCTTAAGCGAAATTAAAAATACGTTATTTTGGCTAAAAAATCAATTAACAGAATCTTGATGTGAGTAAATGTATCGCATAGGTACAAGTTTGGTATTTTTTATGTCATGAGAAAAAGTTCACGGTACATGTGTTTTAACGGATATAATTTGGTGTTTTTTATATATATCAAAAAAAAGAATTTAAGATAAATGTATTACATGGAGCATATTTTAAGGGTTTTTATTTTATATTTTCCCAAAAAAATAATGGAGGAAAGCATCTTTTGAAGACGACTGGTGACGACAATGACCAGTCCAATGTAGTTTCTTTGTAATAAGATTTGGCCATCGGATGTTTCCACTTACGCCCTCCCTGCTACTCATTTCTCATCCCACCGTTGTCCATTTCACATGCACTTCCCCCATTTCTCTCTCCTCTTTAAAAGTTTCCACAAATATTCCTCCTCAATACCTTTTTTTTTTCTATTTCTCGCAAAAGATAACATTTATGATGCAAATTTGGATGAAATAAAGATTATGATGATGCATGCGCATTTTCCATCTATGGTGATCATCTTCATTCCACTAAATTTGTATGTTCCTTTTGCTAAAGTTTGAATTTATTGTACTAATCAAAGTTACTATTGGTCCGATCCTGATTTGAACCGCGTCACATCCTTTTTTTCTTAGGAAAGCAAAAGGACAGAATTCCCTCTTTTTATCATATTTATTCTCTCCTACTAGGTGCGTGCGTGTGTTATATATAAACCTCTCTTCAACAACTTTTCATTCTCTTTTATTGACTCCAGCACCCCCCCCCCCTCTCTCGCACATAAAAATTCATGCTTCCATCAACAATCCAAGATGTCTCAAAACGAAGAGAATGCGATCTTTTGTCAAGGTGGGAACCTATTTTCACGATATTTCACCAAGAAAAAATGTTCAACTGCTTCGAAAGTATTTTAGTATGATTTATTTTTTGTCGAGATTTTAGTTAGATTTAGTAAACCCAACAATTATAGAAAATAGGTGAGCTCATGCTTAAAACTTGGCGGCAAATGAATGCTCGTGTCGCGATATATTATTTGCACTATAAATGGGTATTTAGAGACAGGGATGGGCGACTATTATTGAAGTATGAAATTAGTAAGATTATACTGAAATAGAGAACAATAACGATATATTGTTGTATGTTTTCATATTGTTGATTTTGTGAATAAGATCTGTCATTAACTTTTATCATGCCCCCAACTCTATAAAAATAGGGAAAACAACAACTCCGCCCTCCCAGCAGAAAGAGACTGGCTCAAACACAAATCAATATAAACATGTTATCAAATATATATATATATATATATATATATATATATTCATGTATAAACTTGACAAAACGGTGAGTTGATTACATAATCAAGAAATCTAAAATTCATGAAAAAGTGCGTGTGTGTATCCAAACTCAATTAAACCCCACAAATATCATCTCAGACACATACAAGTACCTAAACTCATATCCAAAATTCAACTGAAAAAAAATTCCCGCCAATAACTCTCGCATCATACTTTAGCTGAAGAACCTGAAAAAGATTTGGAATGGATAGCGTGAGCAACCATAGCTCAATGACTATCACAAATCTCTTCTAAACATATCGAGCATCTATTATGCATATTTATAAAGTAATACTAGGGACTCATTAATCCAAATCTTGTATATAATGTACAGTAAAATCCAAATATTAGTGATATCACTTCACCTTGGCTCTATACTTATCGAAAATATTCATTCAAATTTCAAATACCAAAAGGGTAGTAAACTCACCATCCGGCTTCATGAAACAAATATGTTTTAAAACATTAATTTTTTTGTTTTAACAAAATTTTATCATGCAATTCCTTTCACAACTTATAATATATCAAATCTCTATCACTTTCAAGACATGAGTTCACAAATTTGTAGAAGATCCCAACTCACCCCAAACCAAAATCCAAATCGAAAGTTACGTCACTCGGAAAGTTTCAAAATCCTATCCAAGATTAACTAAATGTCAAACTTCCGTGTCAACTAACCTCGACTAAAACTTTAGTTGGTGGCTCCACAATCTTGAGTAAAATCGTCCACTTTACAAAAGACCTCTGAACAACTACTTTGCAAACAGAGTCAATCTCGTAGCAGAACTCAGATTCAAGCGAGCATACCGTCAAAGGTAAACTCTCTCAAACTGCTAAAAGAACATAAAGCCAAAAGATGGCCGGAGTAGGGCAAAAACCATCGCCAGACACAATAATTCGAAAATTGTTTTCAGCAAAGGGCAAAACTTTAAAAATTTATCCCGATCAAACCATAACCCTAAATCGACTTTCCTGAAATCTTGCTCCGCGACACCCTGAAATTCCTTTACAGCATAATATCACAGCTTAAAACCCTCTAAAATCAACCTAGCAACGTAGAATCCGAACAAATCCTAATTTACAGTTTAACTACAAAAATTCCTTCAAATAGATAAATAAAAGCTTTCAATTAGAAATAATCCGGCTTGACCAAAGCCTCTCAAACGGGCATGCAGCGAGAGCCCCCTTTGTCTCCTCTTTGTGTTTTTCTCGGTTTCTCTGAACTCTGCTTTCCTCCTCCTTTTTTTGGGTTCTTGGCCAGACTCTGTTTTCTCTCTTACTTTGTGCTCTTGTAATTCCCTTTGCAGTGGCACCCGGAACAAGACCAAAGAAAGGGCTTAAACGAGACACTTGACCTTGGGCTATTAACGTTTTGCTCTTGTTTATTAATGTTTTGCAAGCCCGGTTATCGCAACCTTAATAATAGAGATAAATCTTTTAGGTCATTACGTAACGATGCAAACAATGCAGAGTCAGACTAAACTAAGGTGGCCCAACCCAGAGGTAATGATGCAAATCTTTCATGTTCGAGATTCGACACTCACATCTTGTTGAGAAAGAAAACGGAAAATTAGGGTATTTTTGGTAACTTGTCAAATAATAATTGATTCTATTTTTTTATTCCGGAGAAAAAAAAAAGAATAAAAATCTGTTTGGTAAATTTTTTGTTCCTGAGCACAAATTTATTCATAAATTCAAGAATAAAAAAAAGTTTCTTCTTGATTCTGAAAACAAGAATAAAAAATAGAAGAGAAATTTTTGTTTCATTTTCTTCTTTCCTTCCTAGCTGTGGTCGGGTCTTCTTCTTTCTTGGCCTATGGCAGGTGGCTTACGAGGGCGTCGCAGCCGTCACCAGATATGGTGAGGGCAACCCTAGCCCTGGCGGCAAGAATCCAGCCCTCACCAAATCCAGTGAGGGCACCCCTTGCCCAAGCTGCAAGGGTCCAGCTCTTGCTCTCGCCGTAGAGGGAGACCCTCGCCTGTGGTTGGCGAGGGCTGCAACGCCTCCTGTCCTATGACCCGTTGCCGACCATAGTCAAGAAGGAGAAGAAGAAAAAAAATATTAAAAAATTTAAAATATTATTAATAAAAGAAAATTATGCAGTTACTAAATGTATTTCTGTTCTTTTTCTACTCCAAAAATGAGAATTTTGGGCCGTTATCAAATATCTTCAAATGCTTAGAAATTATTACCGGAAACAGGATAGAAAAAATTGTATCTGAACATAAATTATTCTGAAAATATAATAGTTACCAAATGCGCCCTTAAAGTAGACCAACATTTCTCCATTCCATAGCGTGGTGAGGGGGTGAAGGCATGGAGATCATAGATACTCTTTTTATGGAAAGTTCTAAAAAGTCATGAGTACTTGTGCAAAGTTCATATGCCTCTGGTAAGCTGAGGGGGTGAATGCATGGAGATCATAGATACTCCTTTTATTGGACGTCCTAAAAAGTCATGATTATTTGTGTAAAGTTCAAGTGCCTCCATGGAGATCATAGATACTCTTTAGTCCTAAAAAATCATGATTACTTATCCAAAGTTCAAGTGCCTCTTATGTAAAGTTCAAGTGCCTCCACGGAGATCATAGATACTCTTCAGTCCTAAAAAGTCATGATTACTAGGCACTTAAACTTTGCACTAGTAATCATGACTTTTTAGGACTAACAGCCACTAAAACTTTACACAAGTAATCATGACTTTTTAGGACTAAAGAGCATCTATGATCTCCATTGATCATGACTTTTATTCTTTTTATAGAGGCATCTGAACTTTTCACCAAAGCCATGACTTTTTAGGACTAAGGAGTATCTGTGATCTCCATGCATCATGACTTTTTAGGGCCCCGTAGGCCTCTGAACTTCCCATAAAAAGAGTAATCTATGATGTCTCCCTGCCTACACCCTCTCCCGGCGCCATGTATCTGACCTCCATTGTCTCTATCCTGGTCAACTTCGTCGAAGTGAAATACCAGGGGAAGTTGATTTCACCCTTTGAAACTCACCCGGTCGCCATCGGCATCGCCATCTGCAGCCTGCTCCTGCGTTTCTTCTTGGTGCGCATCGCCGATCCGGCACCACTGTCCCGCGGCCGTGCCCCTTCTCGTGATGGAGCATTGCAACTCTTCATCGACTTCACCGGTTCAATATCGGTGGCTTCACTCGCGTGGTTGCTGCTCCACGACTCCTTCCACTCCGTCCCTTGGTTCGTGCTGCTCCTGTTGCTTTCCGTGAATCCGTTACGCGGCCTCGTTCAGCAACTTTGTCTGTGGTCTTACCGCAAACTTGTTCTCATGATTATCCGTGCGGCACGGTCTCACGTATGGCACAGTGGAAGGGCGCCGCCACATTCACCGTGCCCGGCCGTGGATCCGCGTTTCATGCTGGAAGTCTGAGCGCCGTAGCTGTTCAACTGTTCCCTGCTTGGAAAGTAATCTTAGTTATATGACCACCTTAAAACAAGTGATATAAGTACTTCAGGAATACAGGGAACAAGTAAAAATCCACCTATGTATCGTTCCTATTCCAAGCCATGACTGGTGTTGCACCTTGCAGCAACTAAATCCGATTAGGCTAGGCTAAACCTCGCTCAGGTTTCGGAGATTCAATGCATGATCAGCAGGGCAATTAGGAAGTAAAAAGGCGTTTTGATGGAGCTTTGTAGTTGCTGAGTGATATCAACACAGAGAAAATGGGGTGGAATGTATTTTACCCCCACTTTACATACCATTGCGATATACTAAAGGTAGTATTTCAGTGTTAATGTCTACAGTTTATCGTTTTATTTATGCTTTAATGCCATAGTTAATAAAACTAAAGTGGCCCATGAAAAGTTTCATTTGATTTAGTAGTCAGCGGCAATGATAATATATTTTTCTATAAATTAACTACTAAATAAAACTCCAAAAGGTGATCGATTTTTTAAATTTGTCGCACTTAATTAAGCGAAAAAAATTACAAAAGTTATTCACGTCAGTGCCAGCAGTGCCACGTTAGACAATCAGCGTCCACATTAGATTTTTTTGTGGGGCAAATCACCAATGGCATTTAAGTTATCGATTTTTCAAATTTGAGACACTTAATTAAGGGGAAAAAAAAGTTGTGGCAATCAAGAGAGTGATGAACAAAATTTATGACTCCCCTACTGTTCTTATTCCCATTATTACGATAACAGTTTTATAAATTGTTAAACCGGATGTAACTTGACATAACTTAATAGTCTAAAAAACTAAATTCACCTATTTTGAATTTTATGAGGTTCTTTTTTTCTGCATATTAGTCAATTGAAATTATATGTAAGACTAATGTTTACATTTGCTGTTAAATACAATTCGTAAATTCGTACAAACAGTACAAGCCAAATTTCCTTTTGCTAGTTACCAATTCATCTATAAATGTCATGTTCTGCAGCAATCTTGAATTCTGCATTATTGAAAAAGAGTTACCTACAATACGATGCTTCCTAAGCTATGTCGATAAAGGTCACCAAAGCAGTAGTTGCAATCAAACTTGTAATTTTCTTTCTAATCTTCAAATTGAAATTCGATTTCATTCTCAAAAATTAAATAATTATCCTCATTTGTTGTCCTCGAAAACAACATAAAAAATATTGATTGAAATCGTTATTGACCCAATTGTACACTGTCGTATCCCCACGGACAAAATTCAAAATAATTATCTAGAAAGTCATAAACTTATTACATTTCTACCAATTCAATCTAAACATTTTAATTTTGCCAATTCAGTTTTAAGTCTTTTGCATTTGTGCCAATTCGATCAATCTGGCCAATCTTAGCCAACCAGCCATCCAATTTTGGCCGACCAGCCATGACATAAACGCAGACCGATGATGGCCGTTCGATCAATACTAACATGGCAATTTTTTTAACATTTCAATATTTTTTGAATTTTTAATAATTTTGCTCCTCTTTTTTTCTGCCCTCCTACTAGCGACAGCGAGCCTCACCTGGCCAAGTCAAAACCAACCTCAGCGTCGTTATGTCTCCCTCACCCAACAATAGTGGGGTCGACCTTGCCTTGATTGGGCAAGGCTCACCCTCACTAATGGCCCATGGGGGTGAGTGAAGAGGCCAGCGATGTTGACCGTGCCAACTAGAGGGAAGAAGGGCAAAGAAAAAGAAAGAAAAAAACTAAAACAAAATCAAAAGAAAAATTGCCACGTCAACAACGGCCGAACGGCCTATGTCCACATCAATGTCGACCGGTCAAAATTAGCTAAATGGACTGAATTGGCATAAATATAAAACATTTATCATAAAATTGGCAAAATTGCAATATTTAAAACTGAATTGGCAAAATTGCAATAGATGTAGGACTTTTTGAACAATTTTCTCGATAAAATTCATAAGTGACATCTCATTACTTTCAAATGGACAAGTATCATATCATGACAATAGCCTAATTTAGTTGCAAACGAAATATAAATTGAGCGAGTTTTAGAGTTCAATACTGCCAATGTATCACTTAATTATATACATAGTAACATTCAGAACAATCAATTTAAAATAAAACACTGAACTGGTGACCGATACATTGATATTTTTTCGTTTAGTTTAAAAAATACATATATATATTCAATCTGTAAAATTACACAACGTTTGAAAAAAGGAAGGTAAACCCAGAACTGTGGAGAGCTTAGATCGATGGGTTCATGGAAGTCGTTCTATTACAACCTAATTTCCTAGGAACTAGAAAAAGATTGTGAACCAAATCCAACAAGTACAATTTCTTTCGCTGCAACCGTCAGCTAAGTCATCCAAAATGCACAACCATCTGAACAAAGTACAGCAACAAAGTATCTCTACAGGTTGGTGATTTTACTGGAAAGCAGGCAAAATCGGACAACCGGAAAATATTACACGGTTTAAACCCACATAATTAACGGATCAAATGATATAGGTTACATAGTCTGTTGATCATGTAAGCAGACTAGTCTGTATTCAAGCTTAAATCAACCAATGCTACTCTACAAGCAAGGCGAACATCACCAAGTTACATGTTCATTCAACTGATGGGAAGCGAATGTGGAACTGAAAGCTGCAGGCAGCTCTAACCAAACTACGTCGACTAGCTTTGAATAAATTACAATCAGTGATGTGCGTCCAGGTCAAAGCTACCAGCTAAATTTTTTATCGCACATCCAAAACTTTGTTCTCATCAGTAAAACAATTTCTCTGACTGACCTCATATCTAGTACAAAGTTCGCGTCTGTTGCATCAGGCATGGCTGCAGTCTACCGATAACTTCTTCCTCTTCCACGTCCACCCCAACCCCTTCCTCTTCCTCTCCCACCGCCACGCCCACCCTGGGACAAACCTTCGAATGCTCTATTAACAAGCTGGTTTTGCATACCACCCGCTCCGCGTCCCTTTTTTGATGCTGCATTACCAGAACCATTCACAGCACTAGCAGGTCGTTTTCCTCTGCACAAATGATGATATCAATAAGATGATATGCAAGAAGGAACCCCATCGATCATCATAACAGAAAATAAAACGAAAACATGCAAATCATTCTCAACAATCTTTCTGCTCCTTCTGGGATTGTTACCAATGCTATTAGTTGGAACAATCAGTCAAATCTTGATAACCAAAATATGAAGACATTCACATCATTTCCATGAATAAGCATCATGATCTAACAAATTCGATAGTGACCCAAACTCGATAACATAACTACAATGATTTCCTAGTGTAGACATAGACCAGTGACTAATGAGGAAAGAAGCTAAAGTATCAGCAAGTAGAATTGATATATATGACCCACCACAAGCAAATCCAATAACAAACCCATTGAGGAATAAAGAGAACATAAGGATCAGTTTTTTCTCCTACCCAGTCCCTGTCTTTGTCGCAGGTGCAGAAGTTTTGACTGCCTCTTTCCAGGAGAGGCTGATGCTCTTGTCTCCAATAAATGAAGGTGTCTTTGAATGCAATGGCTAAATCAATAACCCATGATATAAGTTAGTGCTCACATGCCATGAAGACAAAACAGTCAGTGAAAAGTTGACTTATTCACCTTAGTCATGGCAAGGATATTATTGCAGGTTCGCAGTCCAGATGTAGTGTTCTGCTTCTGAGTTTTCTGCATGAAGTACATGGTGTCAGTTGCATAAAACAGAACCATTTAATAATAAAAGATGCAAGCATTGTGATAACAAACAGACAATGGTATTCTTCTCTTCATCGGTCTTGGCAGCTGACATTGCTTTATTGTGCTCAGCCATGCCCTGAGTTAGCTTTTTCATGGTGGCCCTAGTTAACTCCTCAACAGTAGTTAATCTGCAGCAAAAAAGCCATGGAAAGATCAGGCGGTAAATTGCACTTCAAAATATTGACTTACCCGGAACAAGTAAATTGCAATGAAAATCAGAACTACAGGATCAAATTAGTCCCTCCGACTTTTCACTTGTGAGAAATGAAACGCAAGAGGAGAATTAGAAACGCTACATGGTCATAGCAAAACTAATTGCAGGATAACAAGTTAACAAGGAACATGTAAGACCAAATTACATAAACATTGCAGTACTTTCAGCCAGTTTCGGGAAAAAGTCAATCCTTCAAAGATTATAGAAGCTATGCATCGCAATATACCAGCTATTGTTGAGAATGTGAATTCAATTAGCCACACCCCATGCATGCGTGACATTCATGGGACAGGTAAGAAAAGAGGACAAACAGCCTGGCATTTAAAGAAACCTAAAACTCAATTAAAACCGGAGATGATAAGGAATCATTACCTCTCAGTGAAGTCCTTATAATGCTCTGAGAAGTCCTCCCCAAGCCTGTCAGATGGCTGGCCAGTCACTATCTTGTAACCACACAGACTATTGGTTGCATTTGGTGCCTATAATTCGACATCATGAGAATGAAACCTCCATTTACTCCAGCTGGAAGTTGGCAAAGCACAATGGGAATGTCCAACTAACCTTGTGTGCCAAATGGTGAAATGCATATAACAAGCATTCTACATAAGTAAAGTTCATTTCTTCTCCTGTCTTTCTTCGAGGCATGTACTTCTGAAAGAAACAAAATGATAAGATCCAAGATATACACATACAACCTTTGTTACAAACAAAATGCCGGTATTCTGTCTAGTCTATATTGCATCAAGATAACTAGCGTATACGATGCATTGTCAAAATAGACTGGAAAATACAAAGAGAGGAAGAATTAGATATTTCGACTGGAGCATATGATGTTACGTGTTTCTGATACCAAATGTCCAACACATAGTTTGAAGAACTATGTTAGTGGTGTTTAATTAAGAATTAATGATTAGAAAGTGAATGGAGATGTTTCCTCTATTCAAGTAAGAGTCTAGTATTTCTTTCCCCATTATAGGATATTTGATTTCCTTCAAAGAGGTTTCCATATCAAATGTTTCTTGTTTTCCTATTTCAATTATAATTCTTGTTGAGAGATTCTATATATGAACAAGGAATGAGAAATTTAGAAGAGTCTATTTTAACGTTTTCATAACAATCTTTTTTAATTATATGATGCAATTCTTGTCTTAAGTGTAATGCTCAAGACACTTGAGTGTTAAGCTTAGGAACCTTTTTATGAAGCCTAAAGAAAATTTAATCATTTGGAGATCTCCGTCAGTTCTCTTCACATTCTCAATCAAATTGGGCTCACTACTTTGAGACTCATCAACCTACATCAGTTTCTTAAAGCATAATGCAGATACCTTTAGAAGCTGAACGATTGAAGGAAGAGTTTGGCGTGAATCCTGCGGCATCGTGTAAGGTGAAATCTCAGCAAGAGCTTTGAGCAGATCTAGCTTTCGCTCCTCAGGAAGCTGCCAGGAAAAGCTTTGTCAAATATTACCTTCCAATTGGTTCCTTATTGTTACAAAGAGAAAACTAGGTCAAAGAGGCCCACATTATGGGGGCCAATGACGTATTGTGTGTTTTTTTGGAGAAGGCTTATGACAATTAGTGAGAAACATCAATATTCTTCAAAAATATACAAACATTTGAATGACTTTAAATGCAAAGATTTCAAAGATTTGAGGTGTACAATACAAAAATCCACACTGAGCCATAGTCAGTCATGAAATATATGACCTAAAAGCAAAAAACTAAGGCTGATGTTAAACGTTTAAAAAAAAACCCAAAAGGATATGAAATCAAGTGCAAGAAAATGAACAAAACATGTTACAAGACCAGGGACACGAGTAACTCATGTCCAGCTGACCATCTTTACTTTCAAAAACCATGCAGGTAAGATTGACCACACGTTAGTTAACCAATACCTCATCAAAAACAGGCAGGACCTCCTTATTTAGATAATTGAAGAACTTGCTACTCGGAGCACCCCTCTGTCATCGAAGTTCATTGTAAGTTGACATCATTTGATTAAATATAGACAGTACTCAAAACAACAAGAACAAAAAGTACAAAGCTTACCACAAAAAAAGGAGTGGCCATGAACAAACATGATATCAATCTGTCTATGTGGTCTGTGTCTGAGACCTGCATTTTGAACATTGTAGATCATGCCATGATACCACAATAACAACAAACAGAGCCTTATCCTACCAAGCAAGATATTGTCGTGATAAAGCATTAAAAGAATTATTTGTATGAGAATAAACAATTTTGTCAGAAATCCTAAAATGTTAGGGATAGGTAGATAGCCATCGAAATACAGAATGAATAACCTCGTAATTTAACTTAATGCCATAACCCAGAAACATGGAAGATCAGCCTTTAACTATTTTTCATGATTATCACCCAATACTGATATCTTTTACTCCCCTCAAATGAAAATTCATGAGTGCTCTCGTAGCCCAAATCCACCTCCTCCACGGGAGGCCGGTGAGCTGGATAACCCTAATCTACAACTCTTTTTCTGTATTATGATTTTTTTTATGCACTCCAAAATGGCTACTGATTCTCCAGCATCTATAGAAAAGGAAGCATGAATTTGATTCTCTTTGAAGTGATTCGGCAACCTCTTCCACCCCGACCTCTCTAATCATCTATAAATGTGTATGTTAGAACACAATCATGGATTTTACTAGTATAGTGAAAAATCTCCACTTTTTTGTTTTTATTGAGGAATGGATATAGATCATAATAAAAGCACAATGGGCTTTAAAAATTCATGCAGTCAACACCACATAGCGTGTAAGGGCTTAGTTTGTGCCTTTGTCGCCTCTCTTGTCACAACTTCCATGTCCTTGTTTAGTTGTTATCCAGAACGAATGTGCATGTGCCATAACAAGAGGTCATGTTGCAGCTAGAAAATTAATAAAATGGAAAAGAACTTTCTCATTACATATTGGGAAACTAACAAATTAACAAAATAAAGGTCTGAGGAACACAGAAAACACCTGGGATAGGATGCTAAAGGAGGTTAAACATTTTCTTTCTTTTCCATTCAGAAGATATCACCACATGGGTACTAGTCCTTTACAGGCCCTTGAATCACCCCTCAATATTTCTACCAGTGCACCCTTCCAACTAGTCCGCCCCCCCCCCCCCCAAAAAAAAAAAAACCCTTTCCTCCCCAATCCTCGAAAAAGGAGGGAAGCTCCCCAATCCACACGCGCGCGCGCGCACGCTTGTGTGTGTGTGTGTGTGTGTGTCTCTATAAGCAATGTTTGAATACTCAACCACTTTAGCAGCTCCTTAACAGCTCAATATAATCTGACACTTGCCTTCATAATTTCTAAGAAGACAATAATCAGTCACCAATCTATTCAATACACACACATTAGGATTATTACTGATACTGATCTGAGATAGGGCAACTTAGCAACATTTTAATTGATAGAAGTGACCTCAATAGTGGATATATTGTCACCAGCAAGAAGCCAAGTCTAACTGGGACTCTAGCTCACAAGGCCATATTATAAACCTCCCACACGCGGCTATAGGCTGATAAAATATGTGCAAACCATATCAGAATGATATTGCTAAAAAGAATTTTTTATTGCAGCAGTTTTCATGCTGGTATTTTTCTATCCCTTTCTAAGTCTATAGCAACCATCATAAGATGGATGAATTGTTTCTGCCGAAGAAGGATTCAAGTAGATGGAAAAATAAAAACACTATAATAAATGATAAAGAAGCAGACCATCTTCAGTAACGGGCACAGTAATAGAACCATTAACAGAGAGTTGTCTTTCTAATAAGAATACCACTCAAGAATTTGTTCGTCATCAGGCACATACCGTGAATTGTGCATCTAAATCTGCCTGTGCTTCAATAAGCCCAACAAGTTCTTTCATGCGCTCCGGAGGTGCTTTATCCCCAAATATAGTCAGGCTTTTCAGAAAGTCCATAAACATTCTAAATTCCGCTCCAGTTACATCTTCCAAACTCTGAAATATAAGTCAGCCACATCTAATGACACATGGCAATAAGAAAAGTCCGGGCTAATTCTATTACGACATATTCACTCAATTAAGAAATAAAAATCAGTAAAGGGACTATAAAAATAAGAAGGACCAAAAAAGCATACTTTTTTAATTAAATCCGTTATATGTCTTTCCATCTCCTCCTGAGGTTTCAAAAGTTCTGCTTTTAGTGGGAACACCTGCATATCCAGTCCATTAGTCCTAAATAACCTTTAAATTGCACAAGAATGTCCCAAAGTATGGTGGGAGTGGACATCAAAAACTGTCAAATTTTATATTTTTCAAAAAGTCTTCCAACCTTATCTTTTATGTAGTTTAATATCTTCTCCCGAATCAAGTCATCCGCACTGGGTTCATCGACATTCGCAATGCGGCCAAACAAGGCTGACAAGGAGGCTGCACCAAGCAAAAAGTTTCACAAAAAACAGCACATGTCAAACATTAGCTTATCTCTGCAAATCAATCAGATTCAAAATGTTCTCAAATAAAAAAGTCAAAACAGGCTCATGCTGCTCATCCTGCCAAAATGATCTTCACGAAAGAGAAAAGAAATACAAACAAGTCCACAGGTCCACAGGTTTAAAATAGAGCATTTCCAATTGCTATCTAGAAAAAACACAAACATTTAATTCAATGTCAGAACGGCCCGAGTAAATTAAAAGAAAATAGAACCAAGGCCTATGCATATGATTACAAGCCTGACCGCTAGTCTGAGATGCTACCAAAGATCTCAATTCTCACGCACCAAATGTTGTACTTGAAACTGACAAAAATCAGCAGAAGACATGGAAGTACTGATTAAAACCATAAGGGAAAGGTAGATCAGAATTTGATCTGTTTTGTTTATTCTTCAAAACATGAGATGCTCACTCCTTTTTTTTTTTTTTCTAAAAGCAGCATAACAGGACACAAAGTCATGGGACTAACTATATACTTGGCTTGAGGTGCAAAAGGCACCTTCATGTTTGCAAAATCAAGGTTGACATAATCTATGACCCTTTTTATTTACTTCCAGAAACAAAACATATGCTCAGCATATATAATTCTAACTCCTACCATCATTAATTTTGACTTTATACTGTATAAAATTCCAAGTGGATGAACACTTATTTTTTTGGGAAGGGAATATACTAATTATGATATTCTATAGTTTCTCCTACTGCAATAATATCACACTCCTCAACATCTAAGCAACATTCATATTACCATTGGACGGGTGAGTTGAAGTGAAGTTCTCCAGTGACAAGAATGGTTCACGCAAGAAAAGTATCCGTATACTGGCAAACCATTATCCATTAACTACCTCACGAAATTCATATATAAGAAGTCAAACATCATTGTGCCCTTCTAATATATTTATTAACCTCAGACACATGAAACTACGGAATAACACCAACATCCAGAGCTCAAGAACATGAAATAGGAGACTTCAATATATGGATTATCACCTTTCACATCCTGTCTCAACAATGACATCAGAGCCTTGTGCACCGCATCACGCTCAACAAAATCCTCTACAATATAAAACCAGAGACTTTAGCTCAGTTCAGAGTTCATATACAGAAAGAAAAAGATCTACTGTAAACCATCGACATCACTCAATGCACAACTAAGTAAATCAGAGGGCAATCTAGATTTACCAGCAGCAAGGAGTTGCACCAGAAGGTAAACAATCTTAGGAATGTACTCAGGTGTATCCTTGCAGAAAAGTGGAAGCCCCCGGATGGCTTGCACTCGGACCTGCACAATGTGCTAGTCATCAAACCTCATATCATCTCCAATACAAGGAAGGGCATTCGATGTCCACACAATACAATTGAATCACGTTCCAGTCAGTTGAGCACGAATGAAAAAGCATAACCTTGCCAACACAAAACTAGAAAATCGAAAAAATCCAAGACTCCTCATAAAAAAACTGGACATTCATTTTCAGCCTCACTTAACTAACCGGAGGAAATAATTCCATCTGATATCAACATCTTTCTCACTCAAACTTCCCTAGCCCCACCGGTACATTTTTATCAACCGAATGCTCTGCTCCTCAATAGACTTCAGCAAATATAAGCACATCGACAATCGAGTCAACACTTAAAACAGTCAAAACACCAACCCCGAGATCTTCTTCCTCGAGCAAATCAACGAGACACTCGACGGCAGGGTCCCACAGGTCGGGGAAGAACTTGAAGAACCTCGGAATCAGCTGCGCCGCCAGCTGCTTCGCCTTCATGCTCGACTTCGCGGCGGCGATGATCCCCTGATAGTCCTCCACATTCTGCACACAAAAAAAAAAAAACGACGCGGCACCCAGAAAAGGGAAACGAACTCAAACCAAACACCCAGAGACAACACACGTCACGCCCGCACGCCCCGCCCCAACCTCAGAAGGCCTCCCCTCGTCATCCCCAATCGGAAGAAACGCAGAACAAGAAAGCGAACGGAAGAAGAGAGAGAAGCGTGGGTGGGGAGGGCGAATGGAACCTGAGACTTGTCCTTGGACTCGCTGAGGCGCTCCCCGAACTCGTAGAGCTTCTCGATGTGCTTGGCGTCGTCGGAGGGGTCGGCCATTACTGAGAGCGAAACCACCGAAAGAAAACGAGCGTGAGTACTTCATTTCTCTCTCCCTCTCCCCCGCCGGGGGGCCGAGCTCCGGGAAGGAACCCTGGTGGCGGACGGCGGCGGGGGAGGCGCGGCCGGCGGAGGCTCGTCTGCAGCAAAAAATTTCGAATGCGATTGGAGAGCAAGGAGAGGAAGGGTACGTACTTGTTAGGGCTTTTGGGATGGGGTTGGGCCGGGTGGACGGCGGAGGACGGCGGAGGAGAGCGGCGGCGGAGGGGGGAGGGCCGGCGAGGGGTAGGAGGAGGGAGTGAGGGTTTTAACGGAAACGTCCAGAAGAAGAAGGTCCGTCTCTGTGGCTGGCGTCAAGCCAAATCGCGCAGAGGAGGAGGAGGAGGAGGAGGAGGAGGAGGGGGAGTCGTTCGTTGGACGAAAGGCCGAAACGACGCGGCGCGAGCGGTGAAACGACGGGATAATCGCGCGTGCTCCTCGGGGTCAGATCTCGCGTTTTCTTCTTTCCGTGCGACCGTATCCGAGATAGGTTTTCTTGCTTAGGGAAATAACGCAAATGACCCATAACCTTTAATTCGATATTTAATATGATCCTCTTCTTGGGTAAATTATGTAAATAATTCATAAACTTTGATTCAATATTTAACGTGATCTCTAAAATTTTAATTTATTCAATATAATCCAACCTAATGTGTAATGTCGTCCCTGAACTTTTAACTTGTTTAACGTAATCCGCAAACTTTTGAAACATGTTCAATCCAGTCCCTGAATTTGAATTAGTAGAAAGATGACATTGAACATTTTTAAATAATTCAGGAACTAACTTGAAAAAGTATAAAAAATCTAAAAATCATATTGAACAAATAAAAAATTTAGGGACGACATCGCACATTAAGTTAAATTTTAAGAATCACATTGAACAAATTAAAAGTTTATGAACCACATTACCCATTAAGTCAAAGTTCAAAGACTTTTTGTGCCATTATCTTTTTTCCATTATACGAGTTAGAAAAATATTCTCCAGAAAGTGTGAGACTCACGTGATCAACGGTTAAAATGAACTTGATACACTATAATTACCGACAACAGTTATATAAACTGAAAATGGCAATTTCACAAGAGAGTATTTTAAGCGACATGGATATATCACGCAACAATTTCTTATGGTGTATCGACTTTTTTAAAATCGAGACACATACACCATGGCGCCATAACATCCTGGTATTACACCGCATCATCGCCGTCAACTGATACGATGGTGATACTTTAATCGTTCGTTTCTTCTCATGCGAAAGGAAAACCGCCGCTATGTCAAAATCTTAAACGCACTGTTCGAAATCACTTGTTGCATGTATATGTTTACTCAAGAATCATCGACAGCGACCGTCAACCAGTCAGGATCGAATCAGATTGACGATTTCCTAAGTCATCTTCAGTCGATGACTTTACTTTATCACTACGGCCGCTTGAAAGAGATTCCTCTTTGTCTCAGGAGTCCACATTCAAAGTCACAGTACCATATATCACCTCTGCAAGAGGGAGATCACAAAGTGGGCATGTCCAATGCTTGCAAAACATCCTTGAATTCGAAATCGGGCGTCTGTTTGTTGAACCGCTCAACCAGCTTGTACCTCGTGTCATTCAAATAGAAGGACTGAGTTGTCTCCAGAAGCCATTTTGCCTCTGAATCACTCAGCTTGCTGGCGAACACGACATCTCCACGAATAAGAACCAAGTCCTTGCTCTCTGCGAACTCCGTGTAGAAAGTGACGGTCATATAAGGAGATGCTTGAGTTCCTCTTGCCTTGTAATCTTCGAGACCAGTGAAAAGTATGTGCGGCATTTGTACTGTAATACAAAAATGTCAAAACAAAGTTTAGATTAGTGATTCAGTAGATACAGTTCTGTCTTCTGAGACTACTAGAGGTCTTCGAATACCAGAGAAAAATCAAATACGAACACTGATTGGGAAATAACAGCCATTCACAGCATCCATAATACTTCAGATATTTCGATAATACTTTTTTCAGCTAGGGCTGGCTAACTAAATGATTGCATCATGACCGTTCCATCTTTAGCACAAAACGTTATAACCTGAAGCCAGTGCCACTAATCGGAAAGACGGCCACAGTGATTTGAAACCAGAGTCCAGTCCCGTAAGATACTCTTCCAACAAATGCATTGAAGCAGAACAAGCACGGCAAGATGTTTCCCTAAGCACTAGTAATTGTATTTTTTTGTACATATTGCAACTTACATAAAGCCGTGACAAACACGGACCAAAGATGTGTTGATGCTTCTTCATCAGCATTTCTCATGTAGGCAATATAAACAGACAGATAATGATGGAAAAGCAGCAGTAGTTCTATTAAAAGAGAGAATGACCTCGAGGACTGGATTTCAACAGCTGAAGCTCATATGAATGGGTTATGATACCGAAGAAGTCGGAAACAGTGTAGACTCTAGTTCTATAATTGTCAAGATTTTCTTCTCCATTCATTGTACCATACTAATTGCTGATAAATGAAAGAAATGCCATCTCCAAAAGTAAAGAAGTTCCAAAGTTATTAGGTGGTATACCAAGGCATTTTTACTTATCAGCTGGATACGAGATTCATATAAATAAGAGGCTTCAAGGTCCAATTCAGTGATCGCCGCCAGCACTCAACTTATTTGTAAACAATAGTTTGCATGATCAGCTATTTGAAAAGGGAAGAAAATCAATCATAAGAACATCAAATTAAATAAGCAGCTACCTCCGAAATAACAGCATACAGGGGAAAAAGAAGACAGCTTTAACAGAGAACAGCATAGGTGTTCTTGATGTTCAGATACTCATCTCATGCTTGAAACCAAATAACCTACCCGACATTATTCATCTGATGAGAATTATAACCATGTATTCCATGCAAGTAAAATCAATCGATGAACTGGCATATGTGCTCCGTGATTAGAGAGAGTACCTTGAGCAAACATCGTCGTATAACCACTTCCTCTCCATAAAGGAATGACAAAATATCGGCTGCACATAAACAGAAGAATCACATATTTCACATTTCGAGGGAAAGAGAACATAATTCGGATAGACAGTGAAAGCATTACCAATCAGCTGATCTTTGCTCTAGCAGATGATAAAGTTTTGCCTTCATAGAGGTGCCAACATGACCCCGCCCAAGGTGATACTGAGAAAGCACAACCAATTACAGAGTCAAAATCAAAAGGAACAAACTTCACTGAAAATTTGATTTATACTAAAGTTTACCAAGATATCACAATTCAAAGCACAAGCAAATGAAACAGACTTTTTTGAACTCCAATAGAACTCCCACAATGTTTCACCAATACAACGGCATGATATTGGGAAATAGAGGTATACAAAGCACGAGCACAACATCAAGCCAATAAGTGCCATGAGATATCATGATGAACTCTCACAACCTTCCACTATATTATTCCTAACTATTTGGCGCAGTCCATTTAAGATGCTTTTCGGTTGGTCGATTATTTAATACAATATGTGGCCAGCTAGAAAACTAGTGTCGACGTGAACCAAGAAATTAAATGTCACTAGTGTCTGCTATTGCAAGGGATGAAGTACGTGAATAGCTTTTCAATTGATAACTTCATTAGCCATTTTGGTCTTTTAACAGCAACAAACAGGAGATTTTAGAAAAGTGCGAGGGCAGGAAACTTAGAATTGTCGCAGCTTGTTCCACATTGCTCCAGATCCAACACCAAGTCATGCGATATTGTAGCATATGACTACCGATCAACGAAAATTTGTAATGATTTACAGGCACTAAAATTGACTTTTCGAACAAAATAAAAATCAATCACAATTCATAAGCAGAAGAGCCAGCACCTGAAACCATAGAACTGAGATTGACGAGCAAATTATGCAAGGACATGTATTTTTGGTGCAAGGGCCCACAATTCTCCATCAATTTATTGGGAGCTCCACTATATCATTTGCCGCTAGACTGCGAACATTCTCCGCATAGAAAAACCAAGGCACCCCAGTACTGACCTAGTGACTATACTTTACTGGGGAATATCATCAAACAGATAGGTGTCCATCTAACGAGCTTCGGAATTAACCTGTTCTAACATTCCTAGCCCCCCCACAACAACCACACCCCCCCCCCCGGCGCCGCGACACAAACACAATCTCCATATTGCATCATAAATATGATGAAAACACGCATCTTGCACGCATGAATAACAGGAGTATAGAAGCAAGGGACTTGAAAATGCTTACATCGTCCCAAACCGAGGCTATCTCCTCGGCCGACCGGTCCTTCACTCTCCCCACGTCCATGATCGAATCCAACGGCTTGGGCTCCAGCGGCGCGAACCCGGTGGCGAATCTCGACGCTCTGCAGGAACCGAGCGCAGCCCATCTCAAGAAATCCCCCGGGATCGCTTGCCGCTGCGTCTTTTGGAGGTTCGACCGCGTTTGCAGAGTCGACACAGCGAAGCAGCATCTGGGCACGAAAGAAGCAGGGGAAGCAGCGGGAGATGCCGGCGACGGCGGCGCATGGCGGAGGAGCTTCAGCGAAGAACGAATGCCTCGCGAAGCCCGCGACGACAGGCGCTGCATTGCGAAATGCTCGAGCGTGCGACGCTAGCGAACGAAAATGCTTATGCTTGTAATTGTACGAATGCTGTCGTTTGTGTGTAGAATCGAATGTTGTTCGGAGCAAGTCTTGTTCCGGGGGTTGGCAAGACGGACCATCTAAATCGGGACCGGATTGGATCATATCGGACCGATCAGCTTGATTTAGTTTTCAAGAATATTGATCCGGTTCTCAATTTTTAAAAGTAGAATCGATTTTCAGGCGGTCCAGCTCCCGGTTCTAGAGTAGGAATCGAATCGGATCGATAAATATATATTACTAATTTTTTTATATGTTTATTTATTTACTTTTTAACATTTTTGAAAAAATAAAAAGCTTAATCTAATTTCTCCAATTCTCTCTTGCCTTTACCGATAAATGATTGGTCCCATTGAAATGGGACTGGACCGATAGTCCGGTCCGATCCACGGTCTCAAGACTAGCCAGTCCGGTTTCCGGTCCTAAAAATTGAGAATCGGTTAAAAGTCTATATTGAACATTTTCATATAGTTCAGTGATCACTTTGAATATTAAACTAAAGTTCTTTTTTTTTGTCAAAAGACTAAAGTTCAAAGATCACATTGAATATTAAGCTAATATTCATAATCTATATTGAATAAATTAAAATTTTATTGATCAAATTATACATTTGGCCAAAATTCAAATCCATTCGTGTCATTATCCCTTATTTTTATAACATTCAAAGTCATAAATCAAGCGCGAGAAAACTTGTGAAGTGACTCGTAGACAAAAGCTAAGCCTCAAGTGATGATCACTTTTGAATATTCTTTTAGAAGGCTAGACTCACGTAAATTAGGCGAATGTTAAAATGTTTTCGGACAAAATTTCCGTTAACGGGAAAGTATTCAATGATCACGTAATATCACGTCATAGATTGATGTGGCAAGTATTTTTTACTGAAATCCAATCACAACTTGACTCATGTTGATAACTTGGACAAATATAAAAAATAAAAATTGTTCTCTCTCTTCCCCCATCTTCTTCATCCATAGCTAGGGGTGTGCAACCGGACCAGGTTTACCCGAAAACCGAACCAACCCACCCGAAAAACAGGTTTGGGAACCGGTTCTAACAAGAACCGGTCTGGGTACCGGTTCCATATTTTGAGAACCGGTTCTAACAAGAACCGGTCTGGGTACCGGTTGCATTTTTTGGGAACCGGTTAGAACCGGTCCGGTTTCCGGTTCCAAGTAAAAATCAACACAAACCTGTTTTAGAATCGTTTTTGAGATAATGTACAAAAAAATAAAAAGCCTATATCATGTTACCCTACTTCACCGGTTTTAGAACCGATTTCCAGTTTAATATTGGAATATGTTTCACAACTATAAGCGAAACAGCACGACCCTTAAAGTTATCTAAATATTGTGTGATTCAGATAAGATAAGTAAACATTTTTCTTGCGAGAGCAGACGTCTTACCGCTAAGTCTCTTGATTTTTCTTTCAAGATATTTCATTCGGAAACGGAAGTGAAGAGTTATCTCATCATGGCACAAAATAAAGAGTTAAACATGTTGAATAAATTCCCTGGAAATGTGACTCTTAAACATTTATTCGATTGGACTATGTCTTGCCATATAATGCTTTTGGATTATTGATTATGATGGATTGTAATTTCAATTGCTCATTTTGGGGATTGTTACTTTTGGCGAATAGTGGTTTTTGTTATTCATCTTTTATTTTAAATTGTTTCATTGCTACCTATATTATTTTGCCAGAAAAAAATGTAACCGAAGAAAGTAACAAAAGAAAAAAGGTTCTCGGGTAGACCCTAAAACCGGACCGGTAAAACAGGGTTGGTTCCAAACAAGGTCTAGGAAAAAAAAGGTTGGTTTTAGGTTTCAAAAATTGAAAACCGGTTATAACAGAATTGGTTTCAGATTCTAAGTCCGAACCCAACCCACCCTGGAACCGATCACCCCTATTCATAGCCATTTCCTCCATTTGCAGTTGCCGACTGAGTCGGCGGAACTGCATCCGAGCCAACTACTGTTGTGCATCCATGGTCAAGCCGCCCATTTCATTGCAGCTCGTCCATTCGATCAACAATGGATGTGTTAATTTAAAGGCTCGCTTAATGGGATTTGGGGAGTTGCCAGATTTGTTATTTTTTAGTTCAGAGCCCCCAGATCTAGAGGTGGACTAAGAAGAAGATATTGGGGTGGATGAACAATAAGTGAGGACTGTTGGCGACAGTAAATGATGCCGAAACGCAATAAAAATTAAGCTAAACAGAAGAATCGAAACGATAACGAGGAGCAGACTGTTCTCTCAATCAATTAATAATCGATAAGTTTTTAAAACATCCATCAAAATTACTACTTCTCAAAACCCTAAAAATAAATTTATAAAGGGTGTTAATCCTAATGACAAAAAAAAAACGCAAAAATTACAAAAATACTCTTAATTTGAAAATTACTAAAATAATTAAAAAAAAACCATCTAAACGACCTCGAATCGTGAAAATCCATCGTTAATCATAGCCATAGGCTATGAGTATTAATCAGCACGCCGTTTTGCTTCAGATGATGAAATTTGAGCTCAATTCGACATCATTGACTTCAAGCCCGCCGGTTTGTCCAGTCGTATAATGGGTCCGTCGGTCCCCTAAATGCATCATCCTCCCTTGCTAGAGAAAGATTTGTCCTCGAATCTGCTTCGTCTTCATTGTCGTCAATCTCTTCAGGGTCTTCTTCCTCTTCAGCGTACTAAGGTGACAAATCTACTACATTAAAAGTTCCAGAAACATTATGCTCACCCGGCAACCCAGGTGGCAACTCTTCCAGTACAACATCAATAAACTCCTCAAGTAAGGGCAAAACTTGGATAGGAATTTCGGGACTATCAGAATTCCAATCCATCACCACAATGGCAAAAAACTCAGGCGCGTTTACTGCCTCTTTTAAAAATTTTGACTTGGACAGCAGATTATTCTTCACTTCCTTTCTCAAATCTGAAGGACTTAAAGTAATGGTTCGACCATCCTTCTTAAAGGTATAGATATTTTGAAACCATCGCTTTAGACGATGAAATTTGAGCTCAATTTGACATCATTGACTTCAAGCCCGCCGGTTTGTCCAGTTGTATAACGGGTCCGCCGGTTCCCTAGATGCATTAGCAAAGATCTCTATGCATACCCTAGATTTGGAGGCGGATGAAGAAGATGATGATTCTTGCAATGGCTCGGTCATGGACCATGGCTCCAGATCCGGTGACGGACCAATATGGTCGTAAGCGACGATGAAGGGAGTGGCTTTGTTTGCGAGACATGGCAACAACAAAATGGTAGCTCGGCCAGGACCTCTCGATCTCCGACGGACGAGCCTGACCACAAGCAACATAGAAGGGGTGTACAGGCAACAACAACCAATGGAGGAGAAAGAAGAAACAGAAAAATGGAGAATACTCGTCACGTCATAGACATGTGCCAATGTGTGATTGAAATTCGATATATAAATGCTTGCCATGTCAACTTACGACGGGATACTATACCTTTACCAAATACTCTCTCCTTTCCAATGGATGTACACGTCGTCACGAGCCGAGCTTATTGGGCTTTTAGTCGAATCAACAAGGGTAGTAATTGTGCGGAAGAGAGTTCATACAAGATGTAGCTTTTGGTGGGCACATTAGTCTTTTTTTTAGTCTGTCAAGTGTAATCGTAAACTTTATGAAACTCCTATACGAGGACAGCAGCTTCGTGGTCCCCTAGCGAGCCCACCTAAGAAATCCCATCAACCCCTCCTGCCACCGAGAACGACGTTGATGCACTAAATTGAGGAAACCTTGTAACCCCCGGGTCTCGTATTGAATGCGAGAAACGGTGTGAAATGATTCATAAATAAGACTCACTCCGAAACCATCACCCCATGTTATACTCATTCGGAATTATACCGTCTTCTGTTTAATTTACTTGGCTTCTTCGTGATTAGTACGTTGGTTAACAGTAGACTAAATCCTTCAGTGTCCTGTCACTTTTGACATCCTCAATTATTGAGAACGCCCCTTCAATTTCGGCTTCAAGAGGCAACATTTATGCCCCGAATTGGGTAGATAGATGGGGTGGCAGTGGGGTTCGGATGACTGAATTCTGATAGATAGCGTTATTGCACAAAATCGATTAATGTTGACATCGAATTAGGTGGTGGTGGTTGTGGCTTTTCAATGTGGAACTCCTTTTCGGTGCTGAATCTGACTTGTTGCTACATTTAGCAAGATCATGTCTATTGTCGCGACCCTAAAAAATTCTCTCATTTTTTCGGGTTAATGGATTATTAAGATTGAACTTAACTCGAGCCCTCCCAAGCTCTACCAACTCGCAACTTGGGGTTTAAGTTCTTAACGTGCAAATATTTTCATGCTTGGAGTCGCCACTAATCATTTTATGGTAGGCTGATTAGAAACCTAAATAAAACATAGGGATATATGTTTTATTCCTACGAGCCAGAGATTCTAAGCCCGGGGACTTGATTACGCTAGATCTAGTCTAACGCCCTTTCGGTACCTTTTCATTTCAAAAATATTTTGGCAGGCAGTTTGGATCCATTTTAACTTAGCCACTAACATGTGAGGTGTTCATGCGGGTGCGCAAACCACCAATTTAACACCCAGAAATCAAAGCATTAAATAAATTGCAAGCTTAGGATAACAACTTACCTCGAACCAACGCAAGCATCTGCATTGTTAGCTAGAAAATCACATCGAACACCCTAATATGATTTCTAGTTAACAAACAATCACTCAATTTCTCTTTTTTGGATTTTCACTTTATTTAAATGAAATCTAGTCTACATGCAATAACGTGCAAAAATATGACATGCGAAATAATGCAATCTAGCATGCAAACTATATGTCATGCGACGACGTGACTTAATTCTAATGACGGATGCAATGATGTATTTTTTTTTTTTGGTATTTTCTGATGACATTCGGAATGGAAATATGCCTAAATTAACATGCAACCTAATGATTTCTATTTTTTGGTATTTTCTGTTTAAAATTCGAAATTCAAAAATACCTAAGTTAACATGCAACCTATGATGACTTAATCTACCCTAAAATGATTTCTTTTTGGGACTTTTTGTTTAAAATTCGGAATAATAAAATAACGTGAATAATCCGTTAGGATTGAAATAATACCTAATTTAAACTAGGAAACATGCCACCTTAAGTCCTAATTTAAATTAAATACTTATCTCATCCTTCGGGATATATTCAAAAATCCTAGACATGCAAAAATTCTAATTTAAATAACAAAACAGATTTTTTGGGTTTTCTTTTTATTTGAAAAGGAAAGACAATCAAACAAATAAGGATAACGACCACATTCAAATCAACCACGCGATCTGCCAAATTTGTTTCAAACTCGGATTAGGCACAAAAATCGAACTATCGATCATATCTATAGGGTTATAGATATCGACGGAAAGTCGATTATTCAAATTTGGAAAGCTAATGAAATTCATTATCGTATCCAAATAGTTATGGATAGGATAATAATTTCCCGTATCGCCGCATATCGAACCTTAGGGTTAAGGTCAGATAGTCGTCCAGATACGTTGCTAAATTAGGAAATTTTCCTAATTTGAATATTCTCAGATATCGCGGATATATCGAACATTATCTTAAGATATCTAAATATTCATGTGATATTCACGAAATATTTAAACACACCAAATTAGGAATCTAAATATTTGAAAAGAATATTCAGAATATATCCACTTACCTAATTTGAAAATACTTCCAAATTTCGAATTGGATCGAGATCGGCTTGCGGATCGGGAATGGGATGACCGGCAACGGCGGGACGGCGACGATGACACCGACGATGCACAGCAACACCGGCAAGGCTGTTCGGTGGATTTGATGCGTGCGTGGGCGAGTGACTCCGAACAGAAAATTTCAGGACTGCACAATTCCGGAAAAATGGGCGTAACTTCCTCAATACACGTCGGATTGACCCGATTCCAAAAGCCACAGATCAAGGACTCGTAGATCTACAACTTTCGTGTTTTGAGTTTCCACAAATAAGCTCTGTGAAGTGAGCAATTCTGGGAGGAAGTGGACGAGGTACTGTGTTTGTGGGGATGTTTGTAACTCGAAGGATATGGAAGGTCTTCAAGGCTGTGGAGGCGTTGTTCAGCGTGGGAGGCGGTAGCACGGCAACGAGGAGGAGCAGAGCAATGACGGTGGGTGGAAGGTAGCGACGTCGACAGGCGGTTGAGGTGCGACGATGGCGGTGCGACGACGCGCGGCGTCCCCGGTGGTGATGATGACGTCGCTTCTCTCTCTCCCTCTCTCTCACACTTGTGTTTCTCTAAAAATTTCTGATCTGAAAATTATGAGAGCCCCCTTCTAAAATTCTGACCTAATAACATATTTATAGTGCTAATCCTAGGTCAATTAGATAGGCTCTATAGTCCTAATGGGCTTAGGCTTGGGCTTAGGCCTTAATTAACATTTAAATGGGTTGAATTAAGCTCAAATTAAAACGACCGAGCCCGTTCGACTTGTAATTCCTGGCCCTTGAATTCCGAAAGAGCCGATTTTTGTTCGATGAATTTTAAACTCATTTGTCATTGCCAATATGATGCAAAATGCAATTAAATTAAAATGAACCTAAACTATATGTTATGCAATTTAAATATTTTTGTTTAGGGGTTAAAATTTAATCCCTAATTTTTATGCAAATTAATGATTAACTAGATTACCAAAATTTAGGTGTCAACATCTATGTATTGATATCTTGATCCAAGTAAATTTTGCTGGCATAATTCACGGAAAATATTTTACACATGTTAAATATTTTTGTGTCTAATAACGAATCGACGGGAAATCTATTCATATTGACAACAATTACGCCAAACATTTTCATTGATAATTAGGATAGTTTTATCCAATTTTCAATTGTAGTTAGTGCATTTCTTCCATTTTTAAAAGCAATCTTTCTATTTGAAGGTTGCTGTAAGTCATCTTTTTTTTTCTAGTGCTTCTAATAGAAACCTCTAATGTAATCGGCTACAAGGAGTTTTAAGTTTTTTTCACTTTTGTTTTCACCATCTTCACTTTCTTAAAAGGAATTTAAAAGAGAGAACATAAAGATGGAGCGTTAGGCTGTGAGTAGATATATGTCCATGGTTGCTTATCCATTCAAGGGTTGAGGTTTTGCAGTATTTCTGAAACCGATTGCACTAGCTCCAACATAAGCCAAGTTTAATGAGAAGAGAGACGACAATGTCATATACCATTCTAAGACCTAAAAGAGCTAAAGCGATTCACTAGCTTCTTTTTTATCATTAGAGAATGCGTTTGCACTTGATAATGACTTTAAAAACGTTTCTCAAACCCATGGACATCATCAACATCGATTCGAAAGCCACGTACATGAACGCCATCAATGGTGAAAATAAGAATGAGAATAGCAAAAGAAGCATGGATATGGAAATGGCTACGCGAAACTTTTCCTAATTTTTCATATGACAACTCTTGGGTGTTCTCCTCCGCCGTATTTCTTGGGTGCTACGGTTGGCTCCAACTCGTCCGTCACCGCTCCATGTTGCTGATCATCCTGCTCGTGTGCCCATCATTATCATATGCACTGTGCATACACTGGCCTGTGGATCATCTCATCAAAGATGTATACTCGTCAAAAGGGCAGGTCAGAAAATTCAATTCCTCACACAGAAATTCAACTCTGTCCCTCCCATTTTGTGGGTCAAAAGGGCAATTTCAGTTTCGATTGGGCATCTGTTCTGTTCTGGATAGGAGAAATATTATATTCAATGCAAATTTCAAGACACAGCTCAATTTGACAAAACAGAACACGTAAAAAAGTAAAAGAGAGCATGTATTGTCGGTATGACACACAAGTCATCTTATTTAGTATTGATTTGGGCATTTTAATCACTCGTTATCTTACTAATCATTCAATTAAGGGTATGTAAGACTGCTCGTGCAAATTCTTCTACACTGGTAGTGTAAAAAAATAAAGAGACTGAGATTTTATTGCCACTTGTATTTGGAATTATATGCGCATTGAAGGGAAATTCTACTAAGCGAAAAAGTTACCTGGCCAACTTGTGGCGCAACAATAAATGCTATTGACAGATGAAAGGGCCAGTTCCCAATTAATGACTAATCCTGGCTGTTCTGAACAGTGAGAGTCATGCATGTGCAGAACAGAATTAGCTGTTGTAGCCTTAAATCATCCATGCTTGTCCAACAACGTAAGCTTCTCTCTTGCTAATGTGGTTTGCAGCGGACACATCTTAACAATGATTAGGTGCATGCCATTTCCCATTGCCTTCTTTTGTGGCATAAAGACATGCAGATTATAAATATATGGGAAAGTGACGCAAATGGTCCCTAAACTTTAATCCAATATGTAATGTAGTCCTTTAACTTTTAATTTATTCAATGTGATCTTTGTACTATAGTCCAATGTACAGTGTGCTCCCTGAACTTTTAAATTGTTCAATAAGGTCCTTGGACTTTTGGTTTATATTCAACTTAATCATTCGACTATATGAAAATGCTCAATATTGTCCTTGAACTTGAATTAATGAAAGGACAACAATGAACATTTTCGTATAGTTCGAGAACTAAATTAAACATGTACCAAAAGTTCAGGGATCACATTGGACAAAACAAAAAGTTTAGGGATCACATTGTACATTGCGCCAAAATTCATGGACCATTTGTGTCATTATCTCTATATATATTTCATCTTCCTCAAACCAATAATTTGAATTGGACAGGAAATGGTATGAAGAGACACAATCTGATCTCTAACCCTCGTAATGAGGATGCTCTTGCTACATTTGGTTGTTCGTTTTCCTTATTCAATGCATATGTTCAGATCGCAGCATTGGCATTCATTCTTTTCTCTCGGAGCAACTATTATCATCGAGAGCACAATTCATTCCAACAATCACCTAGTTGTTCATCAAAACACATGGATTGCATTTCACCCTAGTGAGGATTAGTTTGGTACTCGAACACTAATGGATTGATATTGATACCAAATTATGGATGAAGAGAAGAAAAGGTCTTATTGATGTTTTGTTCATGTAATTCTAATTTAAAAAATGAAAGTCAAATTTTAGTGATTTTTTTCGACTTCTTTTGCCCTTCTTCACAACACAATTTTATAGTTCATAATGATCAGTGTGTTATCTTTCTAACAACATGGAAGAAAGCATTGTACATCTGAGAGAAGAATTACCACAAAAATGTCATAAACCTATTGTACGAATGCCAATTTATTCCTAAACTTTTGGATTTGGCTAATTTAGTCATAACCCTTTAACCAAAATTTGCTAATTTAGTCATAAACCCTTGACAATTTGCCATTATTATTCTTCCAATCGATTTTGGTCAAAAATTGTTAACGTGAACACCGGTCATCCTACATGGAACAGTCGGTGCTAATATAGACAAAGTTTGCAATTTTTTAAAAAATAATTATGAAATTTTATATATATATATTTGTCCATTTCTTTCCCTTTTTTTCCTTTTAAACTGAAGTCGAGTGAGGGCTCCAACCCTTGCTCGCAGCCGATGCGCCTGTTCACAGTGAAAAAAAAGAAATAAAAGAAAAGAAATTTAGAAATTTTTTTAAAAAATGCATAATTATCTATGTCATAGGACAACCTAAGTTCACGTTAGCAATTCTCGGCCAAAATTGGCCAGAAGTACTATATTAAAAGTTCGTTAAAAATTTTAGGATTAAATTGATTAAATTAAAAAGTTTAAAATAAAATTGACATTCGATAATTGGTTTAGAATTGTTTTGGTAATTTTTCTTGAGCAATGAAGATGATGCTCTCAACCCTTAAGCGGGTGCAGAATTCCCCAACATTAAAAAAAGAAAATCTAAACTTGTCTTAAGTCAATCACAATCAAGAAACCAGAGGGATCTGAAAAGCTAGCTATAATGGCGCTTTGATTCACAAAAATTACTTGTAAAAAGCGTAAGTGTAATTACTGTATATTTCGATAAGCTGATCGTGTGCAAAGTGCAAACAGCACCTTAAAAAGAACCTGCTGCATTAATTCGAACTTAGTAAATCGTCCTTTTAATCTAACATCAAGAGACCAACTTCACATATTGTCTGTACTACTAGTTTTTTTATTCTTTCATAACTGTAACCCAACAACTCCAATCAGGTTCAGAATTCTCCTGTTGACACATGTTAAATGCCCAACCAACATCACCAATATCACCTCAGTCCCTATTTATTACCGAGTGGAGTGCAGCTAACTTTGCCCATTCATAGCTCACAAACACACCCTCCCTCCCTCCGTCCATCCCTCCCGGTCCACAGTCACGCGCCGTTTCTCAAGCTCCTCAGCTTTTTGCTCAGGCGGTGGTGTTGCGGCAGCAGCAGCAAAGATGAGGGCGGCAGGGGCGGGGATGGCGGCGGTTGTGGCGTCGTTGGCATTATTGCCACTGCTTGCACAGGCCATGGCCATAGACAAAGTGAGGCAACTGGCAGCTAAAAACAATGTGACCTGCATTCTGGTCTTTGGGGACTCGAGTGTTGATCCTGGGAACAACAACCGGCTTCAGACCACCATGAAGAGCAACTTCCTTCCTTATGGAAGAGACTTCTTCAATGGCCACCCAACTGGGAGGTTCTGCAATGGCAGGCTTGCCACTGATTTTATTGGTAAAAGTTAATTTATATACCTCTTCTTTAATATTTCCACTTTACGATTTCTTGGAATATTTAGATTAAATGCAAGCAATGAAGTACTTGAATGGTGCATTCATTTTAGCAAAAATACAGCTTAGAACCCAATAAAAAGGTGACAAAGGACGAGCAAGGGTCACCAATATAGGAGGCAGAGAAAAGTTATGGGGCTTGATTGGTACACTAAATTTAGAAGAAGTATTTTCTTGAAACTGCTATGATGAAATGCTAAAAATGGCGAAAGCAATGATTCTGCTAAAGGTGCCATTTGTTATATTGCTTATAGAGGTGATCGGTTTCAGAGTGAATAGTTTTTACACAAGAACTTGAAATCTTCTCTGTCAGAGTTAGTTAAACTGAGAATGAACCGATTTTAGGGTCGACCTTGGAACCGGATCTATCTTCTTCCATATAATGCTGAAAGAAAGAAGCGAAACCTTTTTTCCATGTAATGGTGAAGGTAAAGTAGGGAATTACTTCATGTTGTTTAGCAACATGAGAGGAGCTATGACTTTTCTCATTTTTGTGCCCTAGTATGAAAGGCAGTGAGTGCAGACATTGAAGAACTCAAGGAAGCAACTTTCATTTTAACTTAAGAATCCACACTGTCATTTATTTATGCCTTTCTGGAATTCAGTCCAAAGTTCATGAGAGTTTGAGATCATGCATGAAATTCCAAAAAACCATTTCACTCCTTGTGACAAAAGGGACAAGTAGAGAAGTTGATGTATCAAGAGAGACGCAGAGAAAACACCATAAGTTTCAGTTCTTTTTTTTTTGTAGAAAAATAAATTGAAGAAATTTATGCTAAGTTAAAGATTTTATCAGACAATAAAGAGAAAGGACGCCAATGCCCGTCTTGTGTGCTGAAAACTTCAGTGGACCAGACTGCGGCTTTAAATATAACTTACTTTACATACTGGAATTTTTTTCTAACTCCCTATCAAGAAATGAATTATATTATCAAACCCCGAAATATCTCACTAATCTTTTATATGTGAAGTAATACACAAGTCAACATTTAGGTAAATATTAATTCATGACACCAGAATGAGAAAGTTTATCGAGAAAACTCCAACTTCGACACGATATGAACATGATTAACTTAAACGGCCTCCGTTTGTCATTTGATTTTACGCATAGGCCATCACTTTCTTGGTTGTGCACGCGACATTAGTTCTTCACAATATAAGTTGGTAATCGATTTTATTTCTCCCTTGTAATTTCAGCCGAGGCACTTGGGTACACCAAGGCAATCCCAGCATTTCTTGACCCGAAGCTGACCAGATCAGAGCTCCTTCACGGGGTTAGCTTTGCATCCGCTGCTTCCGGATATGACGATTTCACTGCCAATATCTCGGTGAGCTTTGTAAATTTAGTTTTTCTTACACAAATTACATTTTATTTCTTCGATTATTCATTGATGAATTGGTTTGATTTGTGAGTAGAGTGTGCTCCCAGTATCGAAGCAGCTGGAGTATTTTCTGCATTACAAGCTCCACCTGAGTAAGTTAGTGGGTGGGAAGAAGGCAGAAAACATCATTAACAATGCCGTGTTCATCATGAGCATGGGAACTAATGACTTCCTCCAGAATTATTTCCTGGACCCAACTCGCCCCAAGCAGTACTCCTTGCAAGCCTACCTAACCTTTTTGATCTCTTGCATGTCTCGTGACATTCAGGTTCCTCTCTCTCTCCTCTCTATACACGCACAATGTCAAATTCTTGTCTAGACTGAGTCCATGAAGACCGGATGAATCAAAACTGATGGTTATGAACTCGGGTTATGATCAACAACCGAGCTTCACCCAATCCAGCATGGAGCAGATCTGGTTGAGTACTTCACCATCTGTGTGCTCGCACATATATGGGTGGGAAATTGATACTTTAGTTTATTAGGCACAACAAAACTAACCAAATATCAGAATATGTGAGACTCTTGATAGTAATGAGCCTATCTAGAAAACGCACATCCTCGAAACCCTTTTTTTAGTACAAATATATCATCAAGAAATGGACTACAAGCAAGCACGGAGAGAATCGGTATTCTTTTGAGTCACGAGATCTGTTGACCGAAAACCAAGGCAAGTTGGGGCATCGTCATTCGATAGTAATTTCCTGTCCCGTTTTACAGTGCATGCGAAAGCGAAAAGGGTTCCACCCATGGCTATGGATCTTCTCTCCATTTCCCTTCTTTGCACAAGAGAAGGCAGGGGACAGACAGAAGCATAAAAGCTGTAGTAAATGGGGTCCTGCAAAATGTAATGTACATATGAGGATGATCTGTGTTTTGCCCATCTCATGTTTGCAGGAAATGCACAGATTGGGGGCTAGGAGATTGGTCATCGTCGGGGTCCCGCCTCTGGGATGCATGCCACTCGTCAAAACCCTAATGGACACGACCACTTGCTACCAAGACTACAACAAGATATCTTTCTCGTTCAATTTTCTGGTCCGGAGAAAACTGGACTCTCTGAGGAAAAGCATAGGGCTGAAGACCAGCTTCGTGGATGCTTATGCCGTCATACAAGACGCGATCAACCGCCCCAACAGATACGGTCAGTCTGTGCCATGTATCATAGGCTGCGATCCCAACCTACATATTCAAATCTGTTCATGTCAAGTGTACAAAGAGACTAAGTTTGTCGTGAAATATGGCAGGTTTGACGGAGACGAGCAAAGGGTGTTGTGGGACAGGAACGGTGGAGTATGGGGACACATGCAAAGGGCTGACCACATGTTCTGAGCCAGAGAAGTATGTCTTCTGGGACGCTGTTCATCCTACCGAGAAGATGTACAAGATCGTTGCTCTCAAGGCCATTGCATCTTTCGATGAAAACCTTCTTGCCTAGAGCAACTCTCCGATGTTAAACTACGGAGGCAATCGACGTATACTGGGTTTGGGATTTTTTATTTGCATTGTCGAATTTGTCATAATCCTAGGACGCTAAGGTGGGCATGTGATTTCGATGTTCTAGCCAGTATGTTTGATGTACATTGTTGAATTATATCTCTATCGAGTAATATATATCGCCAAGAGTTCACTTTTAGGGTTATAGTAGGATGTGTCATTTCTCAATGTTTCGGTTACTTTGCTAACGAGAATAGTCTTTCTATTCCCATTTTTCGATCCACCAACTATTGTCCAATTCAAATGAAATTCTTACATTCAGAAACACAAATTTCATAAATTGCGCTAGGTTCCCAAGTGTAAAAGAATGTTGATAGGCGGGTGTGTCTGCAGTAGTCCTTTGACCTATTAGAATGACTCGATAGATAGGTTATAGGTATTGGATGACCTTTACCATGGAAAAACCAAAGTTAACTTAGGTTCTTTTGGGCAACAATCGTTAATGCTTCTCCTTTATTCTAAGGAAAAGAGTTCAAAATGTTTAGAGAGAAAAATTAAAAAGAAGATTTAAATAATCGTAGGATCATGGATCAAATAGCCGAAAAAGGCAAAATTTGCCTTCATATGCAAGGAGCAAAATGGCATTGATTTGGGCAGGGTCAGCGGTTCATTCCCGTATGTGTTTGACTCCATCTTTCCATGGATTTTGGCCCCCTCAAAATTTTAGAAATTGCAAATTTGACCACGTTAAAACTTAAAAGGGCCGAATGAGTACAAGAAAAGCCCAAGATCTAGAAGTCACGTTCAATTGGAAAAAATTAATAAGTTCAATGAAATCTAAGTTTAGTATTTCTGTGAGATTATATTTTCAGGCACGCTTAAAACTAGAAGTATAAAAAATGCTTTTGAACTATCATAGGCTATCTAACATTAGGAAACTAGAATCAAAGTGTGCCAGCAAGTTAAAAAGAGAGAGAGAAGAGCAAACCCGAAACTCCTCCGATTCTCGAAAATTGAAACCAAGAATCGAATCAATCATACTCGGAACCGACCGGGAACTAAAGGGGTTAGTTTTGTAAAAATCACATGATTGGTATGAAATATATAACCCATGACTAGTAAAGTCTTGTTGGTTGAATGGTTTTGTGTGCCTACTTCAAGCTGGTGGTCATGAGTTTCGTTTTCCCTCGTGAATATCACTACTTATTTTCCAAATAAGATGTATAAGATCGATTCTAAATCAACTGGATCTTGAAACCAGCCTGCTTGGGTGGTTCCTGATCAGAACTGAAAGCTGGACTGGTTCTTCTTGGAATTGTCTGAGGTAGGATTTTTTCGCCCCGCCCTCGCACATGCACCTCATAATCCTCACTTTATGGGAAAAAAAAAGAATATGTTCATATTCAACTTTTGTTTGTGCAATGAATTTGTATGATACATTCCTCGCCATGTACAGTATTCGAATATACACATTTCCAAGGAGCGCTTAACATCCAGAGAATTAGCACATTCTTCGTAGCGAGCCAATGAAGATTTTGCAGTCATAACTGGTGGGGAAAACAAGATGATAAATGACGTGGTGAGGTCGAACATCGGGCTAGTCTTGAATGATAGCATCAACAGCGGGGCGAAGAGACTGAAAGAGCAGGTAATAAGCCTTCTCCGTGGGGTGTATTGAATCCCAGAACACGTATCTGGATGCATCTGGGCACACGTACAACTTGCGGTTGCACATGAACGCTGCTTGCAGCTGCCCAGTCCCGCAGCATCCGCTCAGAGCTTGATCGAACCCTGCATGGTTTTGGATCCAAGTTCAGAAGAAGAGAGAGAGAACTGATCAAATGAGAACGAGGGTAAGATCGAGGGACTCGCCATAGCTCGGGAACCTCTTGATCATGTCGCTCAAGGGTTCGTGTATGTCTGCATAATGGATCCTGGAGCCTTGAGTTGCTAAGCTGCTTTGCATGGACGACAACTCCTTCTGGAGGAGTGCGTTGTAGTCTCTCGCCACCGATGAGTGCTGGTCCATGCAGCCTCTCTGCAGGTCGGTGTTGTTTGAGTTAAGTGTGATCATGATGGGCAAGCAAACCATCGGAGGCACGGCTATCCTTCTTGCTCATTCCTCCCATGAACCCTGAATTAAGGAATTAAGCTCTTTATTTGTTGTACGTGACGGCCGTAATGGCTTCGCTTTCAATATGGATTTGGGGCTTATAGTCGCACTTCTTGATAAAGGCTTAGGACTTTGCTTGAGATATTTCAAAATATTAGAACTCAATCATCTTTTCCTGTGATTTTAAGATTTCATTGCATTGATTCAAAGGCACTAACAACATTTATTTTAATTTAGGTTTAGGACATTCCCTCTATTAATTAGTGAATTCTTGAATGTGTGCTGACATGAGTGCTAATTCTTGGGCTTGACGGGGTTCTATCTGATGGAACCGAGAGCTAGTTGACTAGTGACGACTAGTCTCAACAGCACTACCAACTTATGAGACCACCTCCCTCAGTGCCCCAACCACAAATCGAAGATGGACAGTTTACATGAGCTTTCTATGAGAAAGCCAACAACATATGCCATCAAATTCCAAAATATGCCAATTCGCTCTCGATCCGGTCATTCCCATGTTTGGCCTATCACAATTTCGATCGCCAGCTCATGTGGATGCTGAAATATGCCGCCGTAGACATAAGAGTGACTCTGGTGTGTTTTTTAATATGGGCCACTCAACTTCTTATAAATTTCATTTCTGGTCACATGACTTTTACTTACTCACTTACCTATTCAATATAGGGCACTTAACTTTAAATTTTGCTTTCAAGCATTATCTATATTGTGTTGTATATGAACGTCTTTATTGATCAAAATTAATGAAGCCGAAATGGAGGGGGGTAATCTCATGTCAGAATTGTTGAGGACAATATAGGGTGATAGAGAATGATATACATTAACGAGGTCTTTCACGTTTTGCAACAAGAATTGCTGATAGGTGGCGACAGTGAAGCTCTGCCGCCGGATGGGAATGGTGAAGTAATTGACAACGAAATCATTGGTGCCGGTGCTCACGAGGAAGATGGCCTTGTTGATGTGGTGCGTCGTGCTTTGCTTCCCCATCATCGACATGAGCCGCTTCTTGCTCTCTTTGAAATACTTCAGTTGCTTCGGTAATGACACAACATTCTGCAAATTGTTCAAACACAAACGTAATATTTAATACATAATTGGAATAATGAAAAAGAAAAACTTCAGGAGACCATTTGCAGCCTATGGCTTGTGCATTTTCTGGTGCGCGCACTGGTGACAGCTTTTCTTCTCATTTACAAGCCACTCAGAGGCGGACATCGGCCTAGTGTCAGCACCGGCAACCTTGCTGAATAATGTCATCATTGAAACCAACTGTGGTCGATGCCTCAACAGCAACATTTATTGCTTATGTTTAAGGATCTTGCTCTCTAAGGCAAAAATAGAAGGAAATTTAGAGAGAGAGAGAGAGACGGAGAGAGATACGCTAAGCTTTGCTGTTAAAGGATCGTATCCAGTTCCAGCAGAAGCAAAGCTTACACCAGTCTTCAAATCCTCAAAGCTTAGACTTGGTTCCAAATACAGTGGCACGTAGTCTTTAATCCCGATATACGATACTGCATACATTCAGAAAATCATTACACAATATATACAGCGCTCTTTTAAAGATTCATGCAGCTTATAGCTAAATGTGCTTTCTGATATCTTGCGGTCGTGTGCGTGAGAGAGTCAGAGAGACGTGGCCAACACCAACACCATCATTCACAAAAATACTCTTAACTCACCAACGTAATCGTTCACGAGCCAGCCATTCGTGAACCTTCCGGTTGGCACCTGGTTGGCGAAATCCCTGCCGTAAGGCGGGAAATCGCTCTTGAACAGCGTCCTCACATAATTATTGTTCCCTGGATCGACTGTTGAGTCCCCGAAGACGAAGATGGCCGAGACCGTGTTGTTCAAGGCCCGCACTCTCTTCGAGGACAGAGCTTGATGGGCGCGCAGGGATAGAAAGAAAGCAAGGGCTCTCAAGAAGAAGCGTCGGGCATTGCATGAACGATCCATCTTCGTCTTTGGTCATGCGAGGGTTTACCAATATAGGAGGCAGAGAAACGTTATGGGGGCATGATTAGTACACTAAATTTAGAAAAACAAAATTTCCTTGAATCTGTTGTGATGATATGCTAAAAATGGTGAAAGTAATGATCCTGGTGAAGGTGTCAATTGCTATGTTGCTTGTAAGGGTAATTGCTTTCAGAATGACTAGTTTCAAACCAAGATGTTGAACCTATCCTATTAAAGTCAGTTAAAGCGAGAACCAAATCGGTTCCAGAATTGACTGGGAATGGGGCCTGTCTTTTTCTTTTCTTTTTTGAATTTTAAATAAATTTTAAGTAATATAACTATTATTTTAGATAAAAAAAAATACAGCATGTGAGAAATAGTTAAGGCATTGGTGGATTTCGTTACCTCAAGTTTGCAACCCATCTCTAATATATCTTTTTCTTTAAACAAAGTTAAAGAAATACAAAATTCGTGGACAGAATCGGTTTGGCTAGTCACCTCTGGTTGCTTGTATAGATCCTTGGATTATTTTGGCAACATATGATTTTTTTTTCCATGTAATGCTGAAAAAGGGGGAATTACTTCGTGTTTTTGACCAACACGAGAGGAGCTATGACTTTTCTCAATTTTGTGCCCTAGTATGAAAAGCAGTGAGTGCAGACATTGAAGAATTTAAGGAAGTAACTTCCATTTTAACTTAAGAATCCACCCTGTCATTTATTTATGCCTTTCTGGGATTCAGTCCAAAGTTCATGAGAGTTTGAGACCGTGCATGAACCTTTTTTTTTTTGTCAAAGCATGAACCTTTTTGGCCTGCCCACTTTATGACAAACCAAAAAACCAAGTCACCCATTGTGACAAATGGGACAAGCAGAGAAGTGCATCGAGAGATGCAGAGAATACCACAAGTTTCAGTTCTTTTTATTTTTTTGGGAAAATTTCAAATCAGTACCCAAAGTGGGGTTATTTTCTCAAAAAAAAGTCCAAAATGGACATAGTGCCAAATAAGGGTTAGAAGTGCCCAATTAGTCTCAAATAAGGGTCTAAAGTACTCAATTAGTCTCAAGTAAGGGTCTGAGTTTGCCGGCCGGTCAAATGTTCACCGGCCAGCAAGCACATCACTATTCCGGCAATCGGAATAAGGGCAATTTCGTCTTTTATTTTTTAATTTTTTTTGTTTCTTTTTTCCTTTTTCTATTTTTTTTTCTTTTTCTTTTCGTTTTCTTCTTCTTCTTCTTCTTCTTCTTCTTCTTCTTCTTCTTCTTTCCTATTTTCCCTCTACCAGCCATAGCAGGGGTCGGCAGAGGTTGTCGGCCTTGGGCGGAGGTCACCCTCTCTGGCGTTGGGAGAGGGCCGCCCTCGCCTGGGCTGGGTGGGCAAGGGCAACCCTCGCCGAATCCAACGAGAGCAAACGATCCTCGCCCGCCTAGCATAGGCGAGGGCAGCCCTCGCCCGACCCTGGGTCGCCCGATGCCGATAAGGGCAGCCCTCGCCCGACCTTGGGTCGCCCAACGCCGACGAGGGTAGCCTTTGCCAGAGTCCAATAACTTCTGCCGGCCTCAGCTATGGTCGGCGGAGGGAAAAGAGGAAAAAAAAAGAAGAAGAAAAGGAAAAGGAAAAGAAACAAAAAAAATTTAAAATGTAAAAGACGAAATTGCCCTTATTCCAATCACTAGAACAGTGACGTGCTTATCGGCAGGTAAGCATTTGATCGACCGGCAAACTCAGGCTCTTACTTGAGACTAATTGGGCACTTCGGGCCCCTATTTGAAATTGATTGAGCACTTCAAACCCTTATTTGGCACTATGTCTACTTTAGACCCATTTTTTAGAAAATGAGCCCACTTTTGGTACTAATTTGAATCCTTTTTTTTAGAAAAAGAAATTTGAGAAATTTGTGCTAAGTTAAAGATTTTCTCAGACATTAATGAGAAAGGACACCAATGCCCATCTTGTGTGCTGAAAATTGAAGTATACCAGACTGCAGCTTTAAATATATCTTATTTGACATGCTGGAATTTTCTTAGAACTCCCTATCAAGAAAAAACTAAACTATCAAACCACAAAATACCTCACTAATCTTTATATGTGAAGTAATACACAAGTCAATGCACGACACAAACGAGAAAGTTTATCGAGAAAACTCCAACCATACAAACATGATTTTAACTCAAACGGACTCCATTTGTCATTTGATTTTACGCATAGGCCATCGCTTTCTGGTTGTGCACACGACATTAGTTCTTCACATGGTCCGTCGCGATACCTAAAGTATGAATTTAAAGTCAACTATGTCTGAATCCATTTTGATGAAATGCACAATAGAAGTTGGTGGTTGATTCTGTTTCTCCCTTGTAATTTCAGCCGAGGCACTTGGGTACACCAAAGCAATCCCAGCATTTCTTGACCCGAAGCTGACAAAATCATATCTGCTTCATGGGGTTAGTTTTGCATCCGCTGCTTCTGTGTATGACGATGCCACTGCCATTATCTCGGTGAGCTTTGTAACTTTATTTTTTTTTTTATGAAATTACTGAAATATATTTCGCAAATATTTATTGACGAATTGGTTTGATTTGTGGATAGAGTGTGCTCTCGTTATCGAAGCAGCTGGAGTATTTTCTGCATTACAAGCTCCACCTAAGTAAGTTGGTGGGTGGGAAGAAGGCAGAAGAGATCATCAATAATGCGGTGTTCATCATGAGCATGGGAACTAATGACTTCCTCCAGAATTACTACCTGGACCCAACTCGCCCCGAGCAGTACTCCTTGCAAGCCTACCTAAACTTTTTGGTCTCTTGCATGTCTCGTGACATTCAGGTTCCTCTCTCTCTCTCTCTCTCTCTCTCTCTCTCTCTCTCTCTCTCTCTCTCTCTCTCTCTCTCTCTCTCTCTACACGCACAATGTCAAATTCTTGTCTAGACTGAGTCCATGTAGATAGGATGAATCACAACCAATGGCTATGGACTCATGATATGATCAATAACCTAGCTCCACCCGATCCAGCATGGAGCAGATCTGGTTAAGTACTTCGCCATCCGTGTGCTCGCATGTACATGGATGGGAAATTGAAACTTTAGTTCATTATGCACAACAAAACTAACTAAATATCAGAGTATGCGAGACTCTTGATAGTAATGAGCCCATCACACGCATCCTCCTACCCTTTTCTTTAGTACACCTGTAGTAAGAAATGGACGACAAGCAAGCACAGAGAGAATGGTATTCTTTTAAGTCGAGAGCGAATCTATCGACCACTAATTTAGGCAGGTCGGGGCAAGGTCATTCTATGGTAATGCCGGTCCCGTTTTACGGGCCATGCGAAGTGAAAAGGTTTCCGTCGATGACTATGGATCTTCTTTCTATCTCCCTTGTTTGCAGATGGCAGTGGACAGACAGAAGCATAAAGGCTGTAGTAAATGGGGTCCTGCAGAATGTAATGTCCATATGAGGATGATCTGTTTATTTGCCCATCTCGCGTTGCAGGAAATGCACAGATTGGGGGCTAGGGGATTGGTCATCGCCCGGGTCCCGCCTCTGGGATGCATGCCACTTGTCAAAACCCTAATGGACACGACCACTTGTTCCCAAGACTACAGCAAGATATCTTTCTCGTTCAATTCTCTGATCCGGAGAAAACTGGACTCTCTGAGGGAAAGCATGGGGCTGAAGACTGGCTTCGTGGATGCTTATGCCGTCATGCAAGACGCGATCAACCGCTCCGACAGATACGGTCAGTGTGTGCCATGCATCAAAGCTTGCGATGGCAACCTACATCTTCAATGTGTTCATGTCAAACATACAAAGAGACTGAGTTTGTCGTGAAATAGGGCAGGTTTGACGGAGACGAGCAAAGGATGCTGTGGAACATGAACGGTGGAGTGTGGGGACACATGCAAAGGGCTGACCACTTGTTCCGAGCCGGAGAAGTATACCTTCTGGGTCGCTGTTCAACCTACTGAGAAGATGTACAAGATCCATGCTCTCAAGGTCATTGCATCTTTCGACGAAAACCCTCTTGCCTAGAACACCTCTCCGATGTTAAACTAGAGAGGCAGTCGACGTACACTGCATTTGGGATTTCCGATTTGCATCGTAGAATTCGTCTTACTCCTAAGACGCGATTCTCCACCAAGGTGGGCATGTGATTTCGACGTTCGATGTATATTGTTGAGTTGCATCTCCATAGAGTAATATATATGGCCGAGAGTCCACTTCTAGGGTTAAATTAGGATGTGCCGTCCCTCAATGTTTCGGTTCTTTTGCTAATGAGAATAGTCTATCTGTTCCTAGTTTTTGATCCACCAACTTCTATCCGATTCAAATGAAATTCTTACATTTAGATACACGAAATTCATAAATTAAGCCAGGGTTCCCAAGTGTATAAGAACGTTTATAGGTGGATGTCACTTTATGGTCCAATTTATGTTGTCGCATAATGATGTACGACCATGAAAATCTATAAATCACCATTCATCACCAAGACTAAAAATCCAGTCGGTGTTGCCATATATTGGATTATTTTTGCTTGCTAGAATTTCGAGTAGGCCCGTGGTGCATCTCTTTTGCTGGGTCATTGAGGCAGCCCCACCGGCTGGTGAGCAGCCTAGGAAAGCAGGTGATTTTCATTATGTTATATCTGACGGTTGACATCTAGGTTTCCCATGTGGCCATTTTTTTGCAGCCGAGTTATCTCTACTTCTGCGCTAAGTCATTTGACATTTTCTTGGCATTGGGATTTCAGAGCATTCTTGCAATTAATGAGGTGGGTGCTAGATGGGGTGATTGGATTTCCATCGTTAGATAGATCTACACTTACTAATTTGAGGAGATCCGTATATAAAATATTAGGTAGGTCAGTTTTGCCACGTAAACGGTAAGACATTTACTCATCAATTGTCACATCTCCAAATGGAGTTCACGTTTCAGATTTTGTCTCTTTATCTCTCTCCTCCTCCTCCTCCTCTTTCCCTCTCGCCTCCTTCTCCTCCTTTCCAATTCTTCATCTCCTTCTCCTTGCAGGCAACATCTACTTCCACATTGACCATAGCTCAACCATGTCCGATTACTTCTTCATAGGCAGCTCCTCTTTCGTCATTAGTCCACTCATTGATTTTTTGTCCGAGCCCAAGCCAAAAGGGTCGAGCCCTTACAAGATCCAGCGATGGTGGCCCTCACTAAAGGCCACAAGGACAGCCCCTGCCAAATTCTGCAAAACTAACCCTCACCCAAGCCCTCAATTGAGCCCTCGTCTTTTGCTGGCGAGGGTCGCAACGTCCTCGCTTGTGGTCGATCACCGGCCATGTCCGAGTACCGGCCACAGGCCAAAGGGAAAGAAAGGGAAAAAGAAAAAAGAAGAGAAATTTAACAAAAAAATGAAGATTCGTTGAAGAAGATAAAGAGACTGACCAGTGAGGCCCACTTGGACATATGGCAGTCGCTAAATGGAGTGTCCTATCGCCTACATCACAAGACTAATCTACGTAATATTTTAAAGTAGTCCTTTGACGTAATAGAGTGACTCGATAGGTTATAGGTATTAGTTGTACTTTATCATGGAAAAACAAAAGTTAATCTAGGTTCTTTTGGGCAACAATCGTTAATTTTTTCGTTTATTCTAAGGAAAAGAGTTCACAATGTTGCAGAGAAAAACAAAATAGAAGATTCAAATGATTGTAGGATCAAATAGCCGAAAAATTGCCTTTTTATGAAGGGAGCAAAATGGCATTGATTTGGGCAGGGCCAACGGTTCGTTCCCGTATATGTTTTGACTCCATCTTTCCGTGGATTTCGGCCCCGCTAAATTTTTGAGATTGCAAACTTGACCACGTTACAACTTAAAAAATTACACTTGAAAAAAAAAATTAGTAAGTTCAATGAAATCTAAGTCTAGCATTTCTGTGAAATTATGTTTTCAGGCAAGCTTAAAACTAGAAGCATAAAAGATGCTTTCGAACTATCACAGGCTATACCGACCAAAAAAAAAACTATCACAGGCTATATAACATTAGGAAACTCGAATCAAAGTGTGCTAGTCTTGAATGACAGCATCAACGACGGGGCGAAGCGACTGAAAGAGCAGGTGATAAGTCTTCTCCGTGGGGTGTATCGAATCCCAGAACACGTATCTGGATGCATCTGGGCACACGAACGACTTGGGGTTGCACATGAACGCTGCTTCCAGCAGCCCAGTCCCACAGCAGCCGCTTAGAGCTTGATCGAATCCTGCATGGGTTTCGGGTCCAAAGTTCAGTAGAAGAGAGAGAGATCCGATCAAACGAGAAAGAGGGTGAGATCGAGGGACTCGCCATAGCTCGGGGACCTCTGGATCATGTCGCTCAAGGGTTGGTATATGTCTGCGTAATAGAATCTGGAGCCTTGAGTTGCCAGGCTGCTTTGCATGGAAGCCAACTCCGTCTGGAGGAGCGCGTTGTAGTCTCTTGCCACCGATGAGTACTGGTCCATGCAACCTCTCTGCAGGACGGCGCCCTTCGAGTTGAGTGTGATCATGATGGGCAAGCAGCCCATCGGAGGCAGACCCACCACGGCTATCCTTCTTGCTCCTTCCTCACACAAACCCTGAATTAAGGAAATTAAAGAGGGAAAAATGGAAAAAAAAAATTAGAGCCAAGTCGAAAATAAGTGCAAATCAACCCTGCAAAACTAGAACTATCCCAATTAAATCCATAATGTCCGAAACCTTTCAATTAACGCAATCGATCCAAATCCTAAACCTTCTCTCAAAAGTGCAATTAAGCTATTTTCTTGCTGTACATGACAAGACTTATAGTTGCACTTCTTAGTAAAGGCTTAGGACTTCACTTTTGCTCTTTGAAAATTTTAGAGCTCAATCATCCTTTCTTGTGATTTTAAGATTTCATTGCAACCAATTCAAAGGGATTATGACTTAACCAATTCAAAGGGATTATGACTCAACAACATTTCTTTTAATTTAGGTTTAGGACTCTCCCTCTATTGATTAGCGAACTCTTGAAGATGTACTGACATGAGTACTGACTCTTAGGCTTGATGGGTTCTACCTGACGGGACCGAGAGCTCGTTGACTTGTGACGACTAGTCTCAACAGCACCACCAACTTATGAGACCCACCTCTTCAATTGCAGATAGTCGTTCTCAACCACCTCCCTCGGTGCCCCAACCACAAATTGAAGATGGAGAACTTTCATGAGCTTTATATGAGAAGCCAACAATATATGCCATCAAATCCCAAAATATTCTAAATTGCTTTCGATCAGGTCATTTCGATGTCTGGCCGATCACAACCTCGATATCATTAGCTTATGTGGACGCTGAAAAACGCCGCATTAGACATAAGGGTGACTTTGGTGCATTTTCTATATAGGTCACTCAATTTTATATTACTTCCATTTTTGGTCACTTAACTTTTAATTACTAACTCACCTATTCAATATAGGTCACTTAACTTTAAATTTTGCTTTTGAGCGTTATCTATATCGTGTCTATATGATGGTCCTTGATGACCGAAATTAATGAAGTTGAAATGGAGGGGGGTAATTTGATGTCAGCATTGTTGAGGACAATGCAGCGTCAAAGAGAATGATATACCTTAATGAGGTCTTTCACGTTTTGCAACAAGAATTGCTGGTAGGTGGCGACGGTGAAGCTCTGCCGCCGGATGGGGACAGTGAAGTAATTGACGACGAAATCGTTGGTGCCAGCACTCACGAGGAAGACGGCCTTGTTGATGTGTTGCGTCATGCTTTGCTCCCCCATCGTCGACGTGAGCCGCTTCTTGTACTCTTTGAAATACTCCAGTTGATTTGGCAATGACACCACGTTCTGCAAATTGTTCGAACACACACATAGTCTTTAATATATAATTGGAAGAATGAAAAAGAACACTTTAGGAGACCATCTTCAATCTATGGCTTGTGCATTTTCTGGTGTGTGCGCTGGTGATAGCTTTTCTTCTCGTTTACGAGCCATTCGGCGGCAGACGGCACCAGCAACCTTGCAGAATAATGTCATCGTTGAAACCAACTGTGGTCGACGCCTCGACAGTGACATTTATTGCTTATGTTTGAGGATCTTGTTCTCTAAGCATATGTTTAAGGATCTTGTTCTCTAGGCCAAAAATAGAAGGAAATTTAGAGACAGAGAGAGACAGAGAGAGATACGCTAAGCTTTGCTGTTAAAGGGTCGTATCCAGAACCAGCAGAAGCAAAGCTCACACCAGTCTTCAAATCCTCAAAGCTTAGACTTGGTTCCAAAAACGGTGGCACGTAGTCTTTAATCCCGATATACGATACTGCATAAATTCAGAAAATCATTACAATATATTCAGCGCTCTTTTAAAGATTCATGCAGCTTATAGCAAATTGTGCTTTCTGACATCTTGCAGTTTGCGTGCGCGAGTCAGACAGACGTGGCCAACACCATAATTCCCAAAAAGAAGAAAACTCTGACTCACCAATGTAATCGGTAGGGAGCCGGCCGTTTGTGAACCTTCCGGTCGGCACCCCGTTGGGGAAATCCCTGCCGTAAGGCGGGAAATCACTCTTGAACACCGTCCTCACGTAATTATTGTTCCCAGGGTCGACCGTCGAGTCCCCGAAGACGAACACGGCCGAGACCGTGTTGTTCAAGGCCCGCACTCTCTTCGAGGAGAGAGCTTGATGGGCACGCAGGGATAGAAAGAAGACAAGGGCGCTCAAGAAGAAGCGTTGGGCATTGCATGAACGATCCATCTTCATCTTTGGTCATGGAAGTGGTCGAGAGCAAGGAGTGACAGGGACTCCGTTTATATAGCTGCATTCTGGAGGGTGAGTTCCTGCATGAGTTTGGACGGGACGTGGAAGAAGTGGGTCAGCTTACAAGAGGAAATTTATGGCGACTTAGGCATGGTTGTCTCTTTCTTGCATCTCTGGATAGTTGGCTATGGTTTTTTTTTTTGGGGGTAAGGAATTGGTTGGCTATGGTTTGGAATTTATACATTTGTTAAGTCTTTATGTCTCTCTCAACTACCTCCGTACTGGAGCGAAGGCATATTCATCACTAGGTAAAGAAGATATCTTGCTTCAAGAAGAATTAAGTTGTGCAAGTTATCATGGCTAGGGCGTAACATTTCTTGTTCCACATGCAGAGAATGTCTTTGTAAAAATGAGTCTGGTATTAGTATATGAAAGATTCAAAATAGAAGACACTAGATTAATTGAATTTGATTTAGCCGGGCTTTGATATAAAGAATTTTAGCTAAAGAAAACTTAAGCTAACCAGTGAAAAACGTGCGCATATGTTGATGAGACTCTTTTTTTACTCCATGCGCGAATTTATCTAACGACACCTACATGTGTACACCTAGTTCGCTTTTAGCCGAATTTCTCACGCTCTAGCCAAGACCCTCGATTTTTATCCCCAAACATCTCCAGGAAAATTCTTTAAGTCAAGCAAATCATGAGTAACATTTGTCGAATTGGGGTCACCAATCCAACACACGAGAATGCAAGCATCACTGTCAACAACGCGCTCGAGTTTTGAATATTCGCACCTTGTATACCTAAGGCGCTCCTATCGTTCCGTGACTTAATCATGTTGCAATTATGCGTTATTAATGAATTAACATTAGTTCACATTCTTCAACTCTCGTGCGGTTTTAATGGACGCGTTAATGGAAGAATTAATGGACGAGTTAAATTGATGCATTTCTTTAGTACAACAATTTCATGACATGCTAATGAATAGATTAATGGACGAGTTAACGGACGCCTCTCTTTGGCTCTCGCACGTGGACGCATTAATGGACGAGTTAATGACACGTTAATGGATAGATTAACGGACGCATTAACCGACGCCTCTCTTTGCTCTCTGGACGCATTAGTGGACGAGTTAACGCCACTCTTCAGCCCTCTCGTAACAATTTTGTGGATGCGATAAAAAAAATTTCGGATTTCTTCATTTCACAATAATTAGTTCGAAGTCTTTCTTCAATACCCTACGTTTGGTCGACCGGATAAAAGTCAAGATATGATACCTATCCTGCGTTTGGTGGTGGTCTAAGATAGGATAAGGTCGGATATAGACCGGATATAGCCCGGATAAAAAAATCCAATTGGGGGTGGGATAGACCCGGATAGGATTTCTAATGCATATATTTCCAAAAACGCTACACTCCACTCGCCGACATCTTTATCCCCACACCTTGTGCGCTTTCATCAAAAAAATTTCTCCGCTTTTTTTTCCTTCACTAACTCCTCCGGACCCATGAATAACAAAAATAAAAAATAAAAATTATCTTATCCGACTTTAAATCCGTAATCCACCAAACAGTGGACAGGATATGAAAAATCCCAAGATTTCATATTCTATCCTATCCAGTCCTATCCCGTTTAGAAATCCGAACGACCAAACGCAGCCAATGAGATAGAGTTTTTCGGATAAGAATTCTTCTTTAGAAATTCACTCCTCTAAGTGTACTGATTTTGAGAAATGTTTGATATAGTCGTATTCATATAATATTGATATAAACGGATTCGAGGTATTGTATTTTGGGAGGCATAGTTCGTGAAACTGCTTAACACCATTGACAAGAATTAATTGCCTTAAGGAGATTCGATTAGCCGTACCTCACGTCCCGTTGAATTTCCCGTTAATTTTATTAAAAACAAACAATCGGTCATCTTTATGTATTAAAGATTATATAAACATTGGCTTGTCATTATTATATTATATTTGTTATCGCTATTATCTCGTTTTATATTTTCTAATTACAACAAAGGGTGTGGCATTACCTAAACGGTTGTGTCGAACAAACCATTCATTCACTTTGTATCCGCTTCGTAATGGTGACTTGACGATAACGTCGACGGTTTTACAGGAATTCCATGTTATACCTAATCTACGTCCTTGCACACACATTCATTCCTCCGTTTCGGATCATCACAAAGTCTCTCCATTGTCTTCTTGGGGACAAATCACAGTTCCCGACATCTCTTTGGACTCTTTTCTCTTCTTGTGAATAGAGTCTCCTCTCGTCTTCTTCGCCTGTCTGCGATTAACCTTCTATCTCCACGTACTCCCAGCTGAAACTTTTGGCAATTGCATGAACGATTCATCTTCATCTTTTGATCACAGACTTCACTTAGCAGAGAGAAGCACAGCCAACTCTCTCTTTTGTCTCCAGCCTTCCAAGCCTCCAATTCAGCATCATATACATAACTTTACCTCTGGAAATGGTCCAATTTCACGTTACTTGTCGTATCAACTCGCCTCCAAAGTCCTACGTCGCAGCTTCACATGTGTAGATGTAAAGTTCACATTCATCCGAGACGTGTAGGTCAGAATGGCTTCGCTAGACTGCAGATAGTTAATTCAATTTTGTATTTTATAGTTGGTTTAATTCCATGCGAGAATATATATAATATATGGTCCTTACGAACTGCAACTTGCAGGTGAGTATAGTCCACACCGATTATAATTCATATTTGGTTGGGTTTTCTATTCTAAATTCACAACAACCCGTTATTCAAATTTTACTAACACATACATGACTTAGCTCACTAAATATGAGTTTAAAAAATGGGTTTTTGACCCATTTTGACACCTCTAAGGTAAGTATACATGCATTTTGTGACAGCAATGACATAATTACATACACCTAAATACTTATAGACAATTGAATTGGTAGCTCTTGTGAGAGATTAATCAAGTTCAACATGTGATTTACCAGATTAATAAGTTCAAATAGATCTAGATTGCATGGAACCGGCCAACATAATTGCTTTTCGTGCATATAACCCTTGAGATTACATCTTGTGAAATTGATACGTGGAGCAATGCGTGATGCCTTCTTAAGATTATGTTTGTAAGAAGGAAAAATGACATAAATGATCCTTGAACTTTAACCAAATGCGCAATGTCTTCTCTAAATTTTTACTTTGTTCAATATAATCCATGAATTTTAGCCCAATATCCAATATGGTCCCTGAACTTTTAGTACATACTCAATTTAGCTCCTAAATCATATTATAATATTCAATGTTACCCATGAACTTGAGTTAATAGAAGGATAACACTGGATTTTTGCATATAGTTTAGAGATCAGATTGAACATTTACCAAAAGTTCAGAAATTACATTAAACAAATTACAAATTTAGGGACTTTATTGCACATTGAAATAAAGTTCAAGCATCACAATGAATAAATTAAAAATTCATGGATCACATTACATATCTAGTCAAAGTTTAAAGATCATTTGTGTAATCATCTTTGGTAAGAATTGAGGAGGCTTGGATGAAATTGCGATTTCGGTCTCTTTTTCATGTCTTGCTTGGCAACGGTACGGCGGCAAAAACACCATCTCCCCCTATTTATTGCTTTTGGTGTACCGAATCTGGAATGAACATTAAGGACAATCATTCACTGTCATCGTCCTCTTATGTTTCGGGAAAAAAATACATTGAATCTCCTAAACTATTTTACATGTTTAAATCCTCATAATTTCATTTCATTAAAAGTACTGTAAAATATTTTTCACATGGGCAATCCTAAAAATGAAAACATCCATATTTTACAAAGTCTTGCTAACGTGACAGTCGCAGTCATTCTTGCCGGCGACGGTGCTCCTCTAACCACTAATTTTGCAGTAGCTTCTTGAGAAGTGAGTTTAATTTTCCCCTTAAGCACCTATTATTATTTTTGACAATAAAGAAGGACCTGACACTCAAAGAAAGTACTTTTCTGAGTTATTAATCCATCATAATTGGTTTATAGAAAGAAAAAATTACTAGGCATGGCCAAAGAGAGTTTAGGAAACTTATTGTTTGTCGAATAGATCCCGTCGATGTTTACTTGAAGCACTTTTCAACTTGTATATACATAGAATTAATTGTTGTTGAATTATAATTTAGCATAATAACATAAATAGTCCTTGAATTGACCTAATATGTAATGTGATCGGTGAACTTTATCCCAATATACAATGTAGTCCATGAACTAACATTGAATATTTTCATATAGTCCATAGACTAAATTGAACATGCACTAAAAGTTCATGAACTATATTAAATAATTTAAAAGTTCATGGACAACATTACACATTTGATTAAAGTTTATGAATCACATTTAACATACTAAAAATTCAAAAATTACGTTACATATTAGAGCAAAGTTTAGAAACGTGTCGTTTTTCCTTATAATTTTAACAATGAAAAGAGGCGTAGACAAAAAGAGGAGTAAAAATCATTTATATATGACAGTTGGCCGACGATCGATTTTTTCTTTCACTTGTACTGAAACATGATAAGGAGGGGATGCAAAACATGTGCGTCCTTTGGGATGACATAAACATTGTCGTTCTCATTTTGCTATCAATAATTGCAACCAGGGCACGGATTCTGCAACTAAAAGTTCTTTAATTTTTGTCGCGACCCTAAAAAATTTTCTCATTTATTTTGGGCTAATGGATTATTAAGACTAATCTTAACTCGGGCCCTCCCAAGCCCTATCAATTCGCAACTTAAGGTTTAAGTTCTTAACATGCAAATGTTTTCATGCTTGGAGTCGCCACTAATCAATTTATGGTAGGCTGATTAGAAACCTAAATAAAACATAGGAAGATATGTTTTATTCCTACGAACCAGAGATTCTAAGCCCGGGGACTTGATTACGCTAGATCTAGTCTAACGCCATTTCGGTACCTTTTCATTTCAAAAATATTTTGGCAGACAGTTTGGATCCATTTTAACTTATGTCACTAACATGTGAGGTGTTCATGCGGGTGCGCAAACCACCAATTTAACACCCAATAATCAAAGCATTAAATAAATTGCAAGTTGGGAGGGATTACTTACCTCGAATCCAGCAAGCATCTGCGTTGTTAGCGAAAAATCATACAGACGATCCTAATATGATTTCTAATCAACAAGGCATTCACTCAATTTCTTTTTTTTGGATTTTCACTTTATTTAAATGAAATCTAACCTATATGCAATGACGTGCAAAAATGACACGTGAATTAATGCAACCTAACATGCACTCTATATGACACGCGACGACGTGACCTAATTCTAATGACGTGCAATGATATATTTTTGGTATTTTTCTTTAAGGAAATACGGAATTAAATGAAATTCGGAATTAATGAAATGCCTAAAATAACATGCAACCTAATGACTTCCTTTTTTGGTATTTTCTATTAAAATTCGGAATAGTAAAAATGCCTAAATTAACATGCAATCTAAGATGGCTTAACCTATCCTAACATGATTTCTTTTTGGGATTTTTGGCAAAATTCGAAATTATAAATTACTTAAATTAAAAGTGCAATCTGTCCTAATTTAATCTATCCTAAGATGACTCTTTTTGGATTTTTTTATGAAAATTCGGAATAATAAAATAACGTGAATAATCCGTTAGGATCAAAACAATACCTAATTTAAATTAGGAAACATGCCACGTTAAGTCCTAATTTAAATTAAATACTTATCTCATCCTTCGGGATATATTCAAAACCTAAACATGCAAAATTCTAAATAACAAAACAGAATTTTTTGGGTTTTCTTTTTATTTGAAAAGGAAAGAAATCAAAACAAAGATAACAATCAAACTCAAATCAACCACGCAATCCGCCAAATTCGTTTCAAACTCGGATTAGGCACAAAAATCAAATTATCGGTCATATCTATAGGGTTATAGATATTAACGGATAATCGATTATTCAAATTTGGATAGCTAATGAAATTTATCATCGTATCTAAGTGATTATAGATAGGATAATAATTTCCCGTATTGCCGCGTATCGGACCTTAGGGTTAAGGTCGGATAGTCGTCCAAATACGTTGCTAAATTAGGCAAGTTTCCTAATTTTGAATATTTCAGATATTGCGGATATCAAAAAAATTATCTTAAGACATCTACCGGATATACATGCAATATTCCAAAACATTCAAATTGGGAAATTAGAATATTCTGAAAATTTACGGGATAATCATCTTACCTAATTTAGATAATTACCAAATTCGAATTGGCTCGGGATTAGCTTGCGGATCGGGATCGGGATAACCGACGAGCGGCACGGCGACACGGTGGCTCACGTTGGCGCTTGGTGGGGCTCCGGCATGGCTATTCGGACAGCCGCGATGGGGCGGGTGCTCCGGGGCTTCACGGTTGGACTCACGCGGACACCACCACGGGAACGTTGGTTCGGCAGGGAACGGATCTCGGAGTAAACTCTCTCCTCCGAAGGACACGCCTTGGACTTTTTTTTCCGATGAACAAATTTCACCAATCACACAACACACGATTTTTTTTCTCTCTCTCTCGATGTGTCTGGCTTCTTTTCTTCTTCACGTGCTCCTCCCCTCTATTCTTTTTCTACGTGAAGTGAAGCACCCCTCCACTTTGACTTCTTTTTCTTTGACTTTTTCCTCTACTTCATGTCTCTTTAAGCCGATTCCTTCTCCTTGTTCACTGTACGTGTCCTACGTTCTCTGCATGGGAACGTTTTCTTCGGAGCTGTGGGAGCGTCGTGAAGGATTGTGCGGGTGGTGCACAGCAACCGGAGGGGGGCTGGAGTGGCGGCGACGCGGCAACGCCGAGGGGCGGAGCAACGGCGATGGGTGAAGGGAGATCGTCGGCTTCTTTCTCTCTCGCACGTGTGTCTCTCTCAAATTTTCTGATCTGAAAATTGTGACCTCCACTTCTCTGACCTAATAACATGTATATATAGCACTAATCCTAGGTCAACTTAGATGGGCTCTAATCCTAGTGGGCTTAAACTTGGGCTTGGGCTCTAATTAAATTAAATGGGTTGAATTAAGCTTAAATTAAAACAACCGAGCCCGTTCGTCTTGAAATTCTCGACCTTTGCATTCCCGAGCGAACCGAATTTTGTTCGATGAATTTTAAGCTCGCTCGCCATCGCCAATCCGATGCAAAATGCAATTAAATTAAAATGAACATAAACTATATGTTATGCAATTTAAATATTTTTGTTTAGGGGTTAAAAATTTAATCCATAATTTTCTATGCAAATTACACTAAATGTTTGGTAAAAATTTAGGTGTCAACAATTTTGATGCATGTCATGTCACGTTTTGTACGGTGTTTAGATAGAAAGTCGCAATGAATTGGATGCGAAGCTTGTCAGATCACACTACAGATTGGCCATATGAAAAGCACAAAACTGCCACATTCATCAACGAAGTTATTACGGTGGTCCGTGACTGAAAATTGAGACTCCTTTTTTTTCAGGAAAAATAAATAATTTGAATTTTTTTTAAAAAAAATAAACCTTTATATCGCTTAAAATAAGTCTTCGTTAGATGACACTCAACAATTTAGCCAATAGAAAAGCACAAAATTGCCACGTTCATTGAAGATGTTGTTACAGTGCTCTATGACAGAAAATTTAGGCTCTCTTTTTTCTCGCGAAAAATATGTAATTTGAGAAATTTTTTTCTAAAAATGATCGCTTGTATCGTTTAAAATAATTTATCAATGAAAAATATTTTCATTATCAACAATAATTTATGTCTAAACATTTTTGTAGACAATAAAATTATTTTTGAATCATTCGTTTTTATAAACAATACAATACATTCTTCAGTGTTTCCTCGCACTATGACTAGCTGAATCTTTAGAAGGTCATTCACGAGCAACCTCTGGAATGCCGCCTCCTCCAAAATAAAAAGATAATAAATAAAAAGAACTGCCACACAATAGGAGGATGAGGACATTAAACCCTTTGAAAAGGAAATAAGATAAATATTTAAAAAATATATATGCATGCATGTTTTTCCATACTAAAATTAAAAGAGGTTTGGACATGAGCAAATCCATAAAGGCTTCATCCGAACTTTGAGATGTGACAATAAGAAGGTATTCCAGTCCTCCTCCTGAAAGAAAAACAAATATGGGGAGGGATAGGGGGTGTGCAGGTGGACCGATGGCCGAATTGTAAAACAAGGTGATGTAACCTACACAAGTGAAAAATTAAAAATGAAACAAGATAAATATTAAAAAAACAAAATCTATGCATGCCTATTTCTCCGGACTAAAAATAAAAGAAGTGGCTTCCTAATCTAAGTGAAAATTGAGTAAAATCATGCCTGTTTGTCCAGAATATAATTTGACAAGGCCTCATCGAAGTAAAATTTGAGTCCTTCATGTATTGAGGATCGTATTACAACTTGCCAAAAAGCAAAAATACTTAACATTCTTTGAGTGAATAATACCATCTAGATTATTTTTGGATTGGACTCGAGAGAATACATAAATATAGTGATTTGTATATCCAAGCTTTGAGCAAGGAAACGACTGTATATTTATTCATTGAGCAACGAATATTTGCATTAACATTGTTCACATGTTCGCATATCGAACCTAAATGAATACTAATTTAAATTTCCCGGTTCTTGTGACACAAAATCTACCGTCCATCATTTTCGTGCTGGTTAAGTTAATCACTTCTTTGTCAGAAGATGTCGTGTTTTCATGCATCCCTAGTTAAAAAGAAATTTCCTCCTACCAGCCGTCTAATCGATGGGTTATATACATGGACATCATAAACATTTATATTTAATTAAGTATGTATCTAGTAATTAAAGATATGGTTTTATCTATTGGTGACCTCGGTTCTTGACGAACGAAACTAGGAGCGGGTTAATACTATAGAGTAATGTTGATGCGCAGCCATTAGGGTGAAGGAGGCCCGTCTTGGCATACCACGGACCCCCTCCTCCGTATCAAATGAGCTACTAATTTTCCTTATCATCAAATAAGGTGGAGATGATCAACCGACTCACGTCATGTCGCTGATTCTCAAGCTGTCATTAACGACCCTTACTAGCATGGATAAACCCCAAGGTCCCGAGGTATGCCGGTGACGGTGACGGTCGCCCCGACCCCAGCCACGTGATCCTCGATACAAGTCTTACCAATTATATATTTGCAACCTCCAAAAATGGAATGACAGGGGCCTAAGCTCTTAGTTTCTTCGTCTGCCAACTGCTAGAAATATTAAGTCCCCACGAAAGGACAGCTTATGTTCACAATAAACAGGTCATGTGTGACTCCATAGACTTTATAATACGTTGGGTGGTTATATACATTTCGTACCTAAACAGGTAACGTACACTTATTAACACTTAAAGAGAGCTATTGCTTATTGGGAAACCAGCCACGTAGTGCGATTGTAGTGCACACTGCCTTACCTCATCTCACTGCAGTAAATACAAAGTTGGCATTAAAGTACGTGACGTACTATAAGGTTCTCTTTTATTTTATTTTTGGAGCCACCGTTATAAGGTTTTTATTTATCGCAACTTACGAAATGGGCCATTATATCGTTACTCTTGATACTCCTCCGGACCGGCATCATCACTCAATTATTGAGAGATATGAGGGAAATTATCTAATTAGCCTTACACCTCTTATATGGATATCAATTTAATTATAAAATTTTCAATTTTACGAATTTTATTATAAGTCTTTGCGCGGAATTCCAATATGATCATTCCGATTAATTTTCGTCGGAATCGTCGACGCGGTGATGTGCCACTTACGATAGTCAGTAATGACTACACCGTCGTGTCAGTGATTTCTTGTGAAAATTAACTGATATCAGAAACTCAATTATTGATCGATGAGTTATTATTGTGCATGCCCAACCATCATCAATTATATCTGTAGCACTTTCGGTTATTTACTTGCAGAACCACGATGGACGACCGTGTCAGTGTGCTTTCTAGAGAAGAGCTGTCGTGTAGTTATTGAAACGCTTTGAACTCTTCAGAAATGCAATCCCCAGCAACGACAAATCCACAGTGGAGTGATTTTTTTCTATTTTTGAAGTATGTAAGATTACTTTTGTCAGTAAAAGTGTAGTTTCGTCATCCATATAGGACTAGAATCCATTTTTTTTTTTTTGGTAAGGACTAGAATCAGATTTTTTTATCGCTAAGGGTGCGAATGATAACCATTCTGCTCCAAAAATCAAATTCTTGTCAGAAATTGATTTCTGGAATTCTTGCCAGAAATTGATTTCTGGAGGAGAAATCTGTTTGGTAAAACATGACTAATTCTGCTCCAGAAATTGATTTCTGGAACAGAAATCTATTTTTATTTTTTTATTTTTTTGGGCACCTCAAAAAAATTAAATTTCACTCAAAGTGGGTGCTCAAAAGTATTTTAAGTCATTTTGTGAAGTTTTGAAATTTTTTATTTTTTTATTTTTTTGGACACCTCAAAAAAATTAAATTTCACTCAAAATAGGTGCCTAAAGGTATTCTAAGCCATTTGTGAAGTTTTGAAATTTTTCATTTTTTTTATTTTTTTGGCACCTCAAAAAAATTAAATTTCACTCAAAGTGGATGGCCAAAAGTATTCTAAACCATTTTGTGAAGTTTTTTATTTTTTATTTTTTTATATTTTTGGGCACCTCAAAAAAATTAAATTTCACTCAAAGTGGGTGGTCAAAGGTATTATAAGCCATTTTGTAAAGTTTTGAAATTTTTGATTTTTTTTATTTTTTTGGACACCGCAAAAAAATTAAATTTCACTCAAAGTAGGTGTCCAAAAGTATTCTAAGCTATTTTGTGAAGTTTTGAAATTTTTTTATTTTTTATTTTATTTTTTTATTTTTTTGGGCATATCAAAAAAATTAAATTTCACTCAAAGTAGGTACCCAAAGATATTCTAAGCCATTCTGTGAAATTTTGAAATTTTTGATTTTTTTATATTTTAAAAAAAAATTCACCAAATTTCCTATTTTCCCGAAATCTTGACTTTTTGTAATTTTATGGAAATTTTTATGAATTTTTCTGGAATTTTTCAATTTTTATGCATTTTCTGAAAAAAAAATTAGTAAGAAAATAGAGAGAATGCATTCTGGAAGAGAGAAGCTATAAAAAGTAGCTTCTCTTTTTCTTGCCAAAAACTCATTCTGGAATCAAGAATGCATTCTGGAATCAAGTATTTTTAACAAACGCATTTTTATTCCAGAATGTGAAAATTGCTCCAGAATGCATTCCGAAAATTGTTTAACAAACACATTTCTATTCCGGAATCCATTCTGGAACAGAATTTCTATTCCAGAATGGATTTCATGCGTGCCCTAAATGTGTAAAATCATTCAAACGGGGGACGCAAAGACATTTTGATGATGTGATGGGCGACCTAGATATATCAAATTGAAGTTTAGTCACTCTAGGTCTTACGTAATGAGATGACAAATCAAGGTCACTGAGTATAGGGGGCCAGTTGTTTATTTTGTCTGACAGCCTACTAATTAACTTGTGACTCTATCTAAGACTTAATCAATGAAAGGTCTCATTGTATTTCTCACTAGATTTCCGTAAATTCATCTCAAGCCATCCATGCTCGACCACTCCCACCACCGCAAGTTGACCCTCCACACGCGAAAGGTGGAGGGGCAACTCCCCATTGTACATGGGGAGAAGAGATGTTGATTAAAGATGGGACTATTTCAATCATGTTTTGGCTATATTTTAATTAACTAACTAGAGTATATCAATCTCTTTGATTTGTTATTTCTTTTTGGGAAAAATTGCACAAACAGTCATAAACGTTGGGTGTGATCTAAGTTGCGACCCTTGTGAAGGGAAACAGTTAGGTATTTTTTGCTTCAAGATGGTTAAGGGATTACCGAGAAAACATGGACGATTCCTCAAATGAGGTAGCGTTTATATTTGGCAAGGGGTCCCACAAACCTTACCGATCGCAAATTTTGTTGACTCAATTAATTATGACAATTCTTATTCTTATTCTTTCTTTCTTTTCTTTTTCTCTTTTTCCCTCCACTGGCCTCTAGCAAGGACCACTTGAGGCTCGCAACCTCTGTCGGCCATCAATGCAGCCTGGTGATGACCGGCAAAGGGAAAAAGGGGAACAGGAAAAAGAAAAAAGAAGAGAAGGGATAAGGAAAAAAAAAGAAGAAAAAAGCGAAGAAGATTAAGAGAAGAAAAGAAAAAAAGGAAAAAATGTATTAAAAATTTGTTACGTCAACGCCAACCGTCGCTGTGCCACATAAGATGGCCAGCGTCCACATCATTGATTTTCGATCATAATTGGCCGGATGCATTCAATTAACAAAATATGAAAAGATTTATGACTCAATTGGCACAATAAAATGTTTAAAACTGAATTTACAAAAGTGCAATATGTTTAGAACTTTTTTGTCAGTTTTTCCCTTATAATCACAGTAATGTATGATTTTTTTATTTTAATACCAAAAATGTGATGGTGTCACGTTAAATTATTACGATAATACGTTCTAATACCCTAAATATTCTTAAATACTCTTGATTCTACTTAGCTAGTAAGAAGTAATAAGCAAGTTTTAGATACCAAACTTTTTGGCAAACTTAGTTAACTTATAAGGACTTGACTGAACCCGTGTATTTTTTCCTAGATCAAAACTTTCAGATAAACTTATAAAGAAACATCATTTTCATAATTTTTTGCAATTAACGCAATTTTTTAACAACTTCTCTTTCTGGTTTAACGATTGGGCAATGTCCAGCCAAGTTTCACGCACCTCAAATAGTCCACCTCCCCGAGTGATCTTAAGGGCGCACACTCCCGACATCGGCCCGATCCGTTCGGAATTTCACCCTAAATACTCCCAACAAGGCTTAAATTTAAAACCACAAGGAGACGAGCAAACTCCCTCGCCAATTGCAATCTAAACCGACGCCTCGTCGATCATCATGCTCTATAGTTAAATGACAATAAAGATCCGTCCTTAGAGATTAGTCGTATTATCTTTGTCCCCTAGATTAACGATAGAGATTTGATTTTAGAGCTTAGCATTTGGCGCAAAGTCTTTTCTTTCCAAGACTTCAATATGCTCTGGTGCTGGGCTCGAATTTGGGTTCACCGAGTCAGTCCTCGATTTGATACATAAAAGAGGAGGCTGGGCCTGTTTTAGGTCGTGGCCTTTTAGCCTTTGTCTCTAGCTTTCACCAAGCTAAGTAACATAGTATATTTGGAAAATTTTATGTTAGCTCTCAAATGCTACGGAAAAAGATATATAAAAGAAACATTTGAGTATATTCAAAGCGTCTTCATCTTTTATATATGTATATTTTCCTCTCTTCAAATATAATCAATTGATGGGACTAAAGTTCGACTAGCGCTTTGACAAATTACTTTGGCTCATGTTTGGCACGAGCAATATCTGTGTTTATTGTTTTGAATACTTCAATAGCAAAACTAGATTCCTAATAATGTTTATAGGTATCAAGAGAAATAGTGGCATAATGAATTCAGAAAATTGAATATCACGTGAAAATGTAAAACCCTAAAATAGCAAAAGTAAATTTCTGACAATTGTTTTTTATGTATGTAATGCTTGACTAAGGTAAGATTCAAATTATATGATTTAAACTGTATAGTTTGATAACATATATCATAAATAAACTATAGCCTATATCATTTACAATCGCATAAACTTGACTTCAATTATGAAAAATTTAAACTCGACACATAATAGATTTGTGGGATTGTAGAAATAACTATTAAACTTATTTGGGTTCACACGGTGAGCATAAAGGAATAGTGTAATGGCATGTGGCAAGCACGAAAGCAAGTATTATCTCAGCTCCGACTTCAAATATATATAATTGACTGAAATAAGCCTCAGAAAGACAGCCCATCTAGGGCATGTGATATCCATACATAAAATCATGGTGATCATGGCATAAAATCTCATTCAACAAGGACATTACTTATTGAGACTACTGTAAATAAAAAGTCAAGCAAATTGTCAAAAAAGTTCTAAACTTGGTGCACTTATGCCAATTCAGTCACAAATATTTTAATTTGGCCAACTTAATCCTAAACATTTTAACAATTTGCCAATTAAATTTTTCCAGCTAATTTTGGCCGGAAATCACTAACGTTGACGAGGGTCGTCCTACGTGGCACAGCCAGCCTGTACATTCAAGAAATACAATGTAAATCCTACTTAATTTGATGTGTGGCTAATTCTATTTTTGGATGTGTGACAGTCCTTTTTCATTTGCCTTATATTTTTGTACATTCTTACTGCCTGCATATATTTTTAAAGTAGAGGTGGTGATTTTTGAATGACCATGATATAGATTGGATTAGCAAATTTCGAATTGGACACAACACTAATACATGACAACTTGAAACTAACAAGATCGACACCATTGCATCATTTTTTATGAAAATGAATTTGACATTATTGTATCCAATTTAAACCATTTAGAACTGACACGAATATGAATTGATATAAATAAAATTCATCGTCATAAGGGTTGTTCTAGTTGATCAAGCAATGTACCTAAGGTGTCTTCTCTTCCTCAGCATTCGTAATAATGATCTGGCTTGTGATAGAATTGCTCCCGATTCGATCTCACAGCACATGAGCCTCACAGGAATAGCATTTCGGCGGTGCTGCGAGGACGGGCTTCCACATCCGATGACCTAACCTCAGTTTACAATCAATATTTATGGCTCAACAAACAAATAATAGGGAATCTTACACAAAAGTTTCAGCTACAAACTTCAATTCTTGAAGGGCTTCTTATATTTCCCCAACAATCACCTCAATATCAAAAAACCCAACATTTCAATTCTCAATGCAAGAGCCACTGTTTGAGTCATATTGATCGGCTCTTCCCATTTGACAACGGTCAACAATTTCACTAAAAAAAAAAGCTGAAAAACAATGGTCAAACTCCAATCACCAAGTAATCCAATCCAACGATCAGAATTAATTTTCATTTCTTTTTTTTTTTTGGTTTATTGACTTTAAAACAAGCTTCAATTCCCGAGGAGTATGTATCCGTGGATCACGGGACTAACATTTAAACCATTGAAGTGGTGCTGTCTCCAACCATCCAAACATCCAAATTAAATCGCGAAATTAATATCGTCTCGTGGTGCCACGTTAAGCGCATAACCTAATGTTGTTCCATTATAATTATTTTTGGAGTTTTCTAAGTGATTCAACGCTTTGTTCGAATCCCCAAGTCGTGATCCATTTATGATCGTCAGTTCTTATTGAAGTGAATATTGGTTTTTATTTTTTGATCAGAAAAGTGTATTGGTTCGAAGCAAACATTTGGGCATGATTACACTGTCGGGAAATTTTTCAATCAATCCTAAACATATTATACAAATGCCAATTCAGTCATAAATTTTTCAACTCTGCAAATTCGATCCTAAACCTTTACGCGAAATTTTAATGTAGTCCTTCATATTAATTATTGCCGAAAATCGCTGATGTGACAATATGTTACGTAGGATGGCTAGCAATGTATGGATCGTCATGTCAACGATTTCTGTCAATAATTGACTGGAAAAATTATAGTGGAATTTTATACAAAGGTTCAGGACTAACTTAGCAAAATTGGAAATTTTGGGATTGAAATGACATGTGTGCAATAGATTTATGACTAATTGGGTAATTTAACCTAACATAATCACTACATTTAATGTGAATCGCTCATGCCACAACATAGAAAAAATTGAGTTTAAAATTTATGGTGGATGGTATTCTTTAACTAAATCAATTTATGGCTAATCCGAATCTAATATATTAATCTTGCTCTTGTCATGTAAAAGTTCAAAGAAACACCTTTTCAGCCAATTGCACCATATAATTGTCTGTTTATTTTACACTGGTGGTGTATATTGTATTTCTTGTTTTATAGGAAAATTTTTTTATGAATGCGTCTTTTCAAAAGGAACTTCACAATGACCTTGTGGGCCTTATCTCAAATAAAACCGTTCAAATGGCCAACTTAGGGTCTGTTTAGTAATGTTTCTGTTCTCAAAAATAATTTCTATTTAGAAATAGTTTTTTTTCAATTTTTATTCCCTAAACAAGTTTCTGAGCAAAAAAAATGCATTTAGTAGCCACACAAAAATTCTATTCCCAACATAGAAAAAGAACATAAATGCGTTTGATAGAACACTAAAAATTTATACCCCCAATTTTTTCATTTAATTGTAAAATTATTGGTGGAGACTTAACCATTCATGTTTGGATAAAATTGGACTAGAAATATAATAAGAATTTGTTATGATATAGAATTGGATAGCTTTAATACAATCATAAAGAAAATTACTCCCTCTAGACAAAACGAATATCAGGTGATGATTGAGAAAACTACAATTTAGGGTATAGGATTTCAAGATTTGGGGTTAGGGGTTCGGGTTTAAGGATTTTGGTTTTGAGGTTTTGGGTTTTGAGTTTTGGATTTTAGGGTTTATGGATTGGGGTTCAGGTTTTAGAGTTTTGGATTTGGGATTTTGGGTTTGGTGTTTCAAGTTTCGGATTTGGGGTTTAGTGGTTTAAGGTTTTTGAGTATTGGGGTTTGGTATTTAGGGTCTAGGGTTTATAGTCTATAGTTTAGGGTTCAGGATTTGGGGTTTTGAGGTTTAACATTTTAGGATTTAGGGTTTGGAATTACGATTTTAGGGTGTAGGTTTTAGGATTTCGGGTTTGGAGTTTTGGGATTTAGGATTTAGTGTTTTGGGTTTGGGATTTTAGGGTTTGGGTTTAGGATTTAGGGTTTGGGCATTGAGGTTTACGATTTTGAGGATTAAGGTATTAGGTTTTGGGATTTAGGGTTTGAGAGTTAAGGTTTAGGATTTACGATTTGGGGTTTAGGATTTAGTACAAGAATATCTTGTCAAAGAAAGAGAGCTGATCTTGTTTCTTTTTTTGTTCCAAAAATAAAAAAAGTAATTTTTTTTTACTTCTTATTTTTGTTCCAAATCTATTTTCTTATCACTTTTTTGTTCCGAAAAACAAAAAAAATTAATTGACGTTACTAAAAGGATTTATATTCTTTTCTTATTTCAAAAAAATAAAAAAATTAAAAGATAGAAATGTTACTAAACAGATCCTTAGACTCCAACAATGCCTTGAGCTCATCGGCCAATCAAATTTTCGCTAGCTGGCTTGCACGGGCAGCTCGCGCATTCGAGTTGCTTCAAACCGGATAAAATTAGAACATCTCGAACAAAATCGCCTCTGATGTTGGCATCGGAAGTTGCATGTACAAATCGGCCCGGAAAGACAAAAGCAAAAACCATTTTCTTGGTGGGGTTTTAATTATGTACGCGGGAGGTAGAGAGGCCTATGAAGTGAAAGCTGACAAGAGAAAATACTGTCGCAAGAACCGGCATTGTTCTTTCTTTCTTTCTTTCTGTCCGTATGTAGCCGATGCTTGAAGAGAAAGAACAGGAAGAAGAGGCCTTTCTCTTACCCAAATTTTTTATTTAACATAAACTTACACCCGACATATCTCTTTATGTTTTCTTTTCCTCCTCCTCATCACCATTCATGCAAAACATCTGAGAAAGACCAGACCAACAACGTCGCCATCACTCCACTGTTTACAGATCTAATTGCTGCTCCCCTCGTGGCCGTGAGAGCTCATAATACGCAAAGCGCTCGTCCACAAGTATCCGTTAGCCACGTGTCTCCCCCGCTTCAGATGAAAGGCCATTTTGACCTTTGAAGAAAGTCATTTTGATAGGAGGTGCCGTCGTCATTCATCGCGATGATTATTGATTAGGATGATGGCGATGGCGATGGCGACGCCGGTGTTACAAGAGAACCGACCGGTTCCTTCGAGTTCCAACCCTCTTTACAAAATGTTCAAATCAAACTTAATGACATCATCCATACCATAAATGATCCGACATTGGCAAGGGCCCGTCGCTGCAGCCACGCCGAGAAACTTCTAGTTGGGTGAATTTAGTCGTGCGAGGCATGTTGAAACTAGACGAAGCAACACCAGCCATTCAGATGATGGTTTAGAGCACGAATCAAACTTATTATCTCGTGAAAAACAGTCACTTATTTGCCACTAAGCCAACCACCTCATTGGTCTTTTGAAATATTTTAGGTATATTATCAGACCCTATTGAATACTCGTAGCATATCTCTGTATTATTCATCTTATAATATGTGTTTTTTTTTCAAAACCTACGAAGCGGGGTTAGCTATCCGTTATATCTCAATCACTCAATCAGACTCGTCAAGACTGTTGGAACCAGTTCGCACGTAAAAAATCTGCACCTGTCCCACACTACAACAATTGTCAACCAACCACTCCCATCTCTTCCATTTTTCCGCCGAAGCCCTTTTTGTACAGTGCTTCTGATTTCCCCATGCTCAAGCTCATTATACAACACAGATGCCGAAACTCTCAGAGAGAGAGAGAGAGAGAGAGAGAGAGAGAGAGAGAGAGAGAGAGAGAGAGAGAGAGAGAGAGAGAGAATTTAATACTTCTTTTTGCGTTTGACGGTCAGACACTTCAAATACGTGCAAGAAAGAAAAGGATTGGAAAAAGGGCAGTTCGAAAGTGGGACTGCTTTCAGAGATTCATCAGTCTTTTGATCACTCCAACGTGTGCTGAGATTGGCCAATCTCAGTCTCTGTGGCCCCTTTTCCGCATTGTTCTGACGCTAGCTTACTGTGTATACCGGTGGTACTCTATCGTGTACACTCGTTTTACTGAAGTTCTATGCAAACCAGGAAGACAAAGGGTCATTGATTCTCTCTCGCAGTCTTTGTTTGAAATGCATTTCGGCACATTGGCATAACCGGATCTATAAAATTAATTAGATGCATCAATGATTCATCAGTAACTAAGGGTAACAACTCAAGGTTGACATGAGAACATATTTTGGATTATAACAATGAAACACGTTCATCAATGTTATATTATACCATTCATGATGTCATGGAAAACGTTCAAAACAATGAAAACTCACAGAGATGCAATGGTTCGTTGTGGGACATGTTCAATTAGCAGTATTTAGCCGATTACATGCAATGCGACAATCATTTAATTGTTTGTCACAAATAGCGCAGATACCTCACCATTTTTCTTGACCTTGCTCCATGATGAATGCAGGTTTTTTTTTATGAAAAGCTTGTGGAATACTTCCTGTGTTATGATTAATTTGCTAGAACTTTTCATTCCTTTCGTTTTCCTTGTGATCGCCCCACAAAACGCATCGGCTAGGTAAACATCCCCAGAAAAACTAGAGTTCGTGATCCAACTCACCGCCTTCCACATGCCTTTCCCTAACTAGACCACGATCAGTAGCCTAATTATTACAGAGTTTCTTTGCCTTAATTACATTTATCATTTTCATCGTGTAAACAAGCAACCCGGAAATTACACTCATTAGCTAGGGAATAGAATCTTAATTTCTTAGATCGTTTTTTTTTTGGTAAGGATTGATTTCTTAGATCGTTACACTCCAGGTTCGCCAACAAGCTAATCGGTGCTGAAACTCAAGTCGGCTACTTCATTCTCACTTCTCTTTTGTCACTGATTAACTGACTTGATCGGGTTTTGAAAAGAAAGTTGACAGAAAATTAGCAGTTGCCGAGTTAAGAAACATTTCCATGAACATAGAAATTAGAAATGACATGATCACCCGTGTTCGACTTCTGGGCAATAAATTGCATAGCCATGTAGTAGCATTGCTATATATGATGATCTCCTAGGGTGTCCGGCGTTCGTCACAGGGTACAAGATTCGACAAGCAAGCACACTTTGTGGACAAAAGAAACTGGGAAAAAAATAGAGAAAGAAAAGAGAGAGAGAGAGAGAGAGAGAGAGAGAGAGAGATACAACGAAGACAGAAGCAAAAGGAGCATTTAACCATGTTGTTCTTAATGAGGTGTTACATAGTTCGGCAAACTTCAGGTTTTCCAAGACCGACCACAAACCCGATTCATACGGAAACTTAACTTGGACTCACGGTAATGTAAACCCTAATATATAAAGAGAGACAGAGAGAGGGATTGGAAAGCAGCACAGTGATCACAGAGAGAGAGATGGGAAGGCAGCACAGTGACCACAGCATAGACAGCTTCTGCTTTCCTCGTTTTAGCCTCCACGCGTGTTCATATCTGTGACCCGAGAAAGCCGCAAGTGAGTCGAAATCAAGAGACAGTAAATGCTGATTAACAAAGCAAAGTTCAGCTCAAACAGGAACTAACAAATCAATCAGTTCTCACTGCCCAACAACACATCTTTTCGATTCACCAGTCAAAAGTTTCTCTGAGAACCCTTTAACCACGAAAGATCTTTGTACGAAGAAACATATTACGTCAAGAGAAACACGAGTCAAGATAAGATAATGGTGATCACCAGATAATAAGAGGCGCCGTGCTGGAGCGACTGAAGAGTGAGACCCCACTCATTGGTGAGAACCAGCTGACCCGAGGCGTTGATAAGCACTGCGTCATCCCCGAAAGCCTCCCGCACGTTGAACGGCCCGGATGCCACCTGGAACGCGACGTCATTGATGAACACCGTGGATTTCGCCTCGTTACTGGCCTCCGGAACACCTGCACGCACGCGATCATCTCTCCTCCTCCCTCTCAAATTCTCGACTCCAACACACTCATGCATATGCCAATATCATACACACCACATACGCACATGAGTCGAACGCAGTGGTCAAATACATCAAATTCAAAGACTTTGTTTTCTTTTCTTATTTTTTCTTTTTGCTGTTGCTGTTTCATCACCCATGCACACGTTGGTCTAGACAGAGATCGCAAAACCCGGACGCAAAATCTAATTCATACTCTTCACAATTGATTGGAATAGTTACAGACGTTCAAACTTTTTCTTTGTTTATAGTTTCGATACATCAATCACTTCCATGAGACCAGACCTACACTGACGTGTATGTATCACACGATCTTTAAACAAATTTAGAGAGACAAACATATATATGTATTCTTGTGCTCTTGCTTATCGTACTTTTGACCTACATTCTTTGTTTTTATCTTATGTTTCCAAAAATAAACTTTACACTAATGTAGCCGCACACCCATTAGGAGGCAGACATTATCTGCTCACACCCTTTAAAAACTATTTTTAAAAACAATTAGCGCAGAAATTTTTGCAAGCAAGAAGCCCATCAAGAAGCTAGGCCTACTTTTCTTTATTTGTGGCAATAAATTAATCTCTAGTCATATCAAAGTGAAGAGCTTTCTTACCGTGAAGATGGTTGATGTTGGTGCTTGGAAGAGGAAGGCTAGTAGTGACAGTTGTGGAAACAGCAGAGTGAGTCGTCCCTAAAGGGTTGATCACAGAATAGTTATTGCCCAGAGAGGTTGTTGGCAATTGCATCATCTTCACCTTGTGATGATCACTTCGCCCTAGTTTCTCAGAACCAGCTGCATTGTTGTTGTTCATGATCTCACTAAGTAAAAGGCTTGTGCAAGGGCCAACATTAGGGCTTTGCTCATGAGGGACTTGAACCACACTTGCCAGTGGAGAGAACCAAAGCCCTTGACCAGCTTGACTGAAACCACAAGTGCTTACGCCGCCCTGGTGACTTTGTTGTGGGAAAAGCAAGGACGGCTCGGTGAAAAAATCCCCATGATGGTTCTGCGAGAAATAGGCCTGGTTCATGGACATAACCGGATTTGGGACATCGAGAGCGTCCGTAGAGCACGAACCTAGGGACAAGTTTGTCTTCTTGGACCCAGTCGGAGAGGTCCTGTCAGACGAGGAGGACGACGAAGAAGAATTAGGAGCTGTGATAGTGGGTGACATTGAAGATGTGATTGGATTGAGATGGTGGTTGTTGCTGGTGTTGATGTTGGTGTTTTGGTTTTGTTGTTGCCTCTGTTGTTTCGAGGTCTGGAGGTGACGGAGCTTGTGCTTGCTTCTTGATTTCCGGTTCTGGAACCAGTAGAACACGTTGGCGTCGCCGACTTGCCCATACTCTTGCAATTGAGCCCTGATCTTCCGAATCTCGTCCCTCGGGGGGTTGACCATCCCGGAGTCGAAGATCGCCTCAAGTATGCGGATTTGCTCCGGCTTCGGGTTCCACCTCGGCTTTGGCTCCGGGGTTCGCTCCTCGCAACCTTGAAAGAAACATAAATGAGCCCTTAATTACATATCTTCACTATCGAGCAAGCTCTACATAAATAAGCTATGAATAAGGTTGGCCGGCACGCTTAAATTTTTTTTTTTTTTGGGTCATAAGCACGTTCAGTTATGTTGGATCTTGAGAATTGATTGAGGAACAAATTGCTGTGTCAAAATCCAGCTGAAAATGATGAAAGAGTAATAACAAAGCCATGATTGGCAATATCATGGGTTGATTTTTCATGGTGGGCTAGAGAGATAGACTGATGACCTGAGGATCAAAAGGGGTTCGAAAAACGATGAGTAAAAATCATAATCCGTATCGTATCATAAATCCTCAGAAAAAGGGTAAAAACCCTATTCTTTTCACGCACAAAAGAAAAGGAAGTTCATATCCTTGAAGGTGTGAAATTAATTAATATCATTATTACCAGATGAGTATGGCGAAGTTCTGTTGCATCCACTTGATGACAGGAGAGAAGGGTTGAGATCATGTTGCCATTGGTGGTGCTGCGTGTTGCAGGGCTTGGACTTGAACATGCTAGGCCAGTGTCTATTTGATGAAGCCATTGATAATCCGTTGCAAAGATAACAAGCAGCAATAGGAATATGAAGAAGATGATCTCTCTGAACAGTCAGCCAAAGAGAGAAAGAGAGAACAACACTGCAAAGAACCGTTTTGTCGCTCTCTTTTGTTTTAGGGTCACTGTAACTCAATAGCTAAGAGCACCTCCTCCCTTCTTATAGCCTCTTCACTGTCACCTACCCTCTGCAAAATTCAGTCCATTTTTTCGATTAAGTACACAGTCCTTAACCCATACCGCCACCACCCCCCCCCCCCCAAAAAAAAAAAGAATTTTAACTTTCAAAAAGAAAATGAAAGAGAAGGAAAGAAAGAAAGAAACCCTAACTGGTTATACATATCAAAAAGAAAAACCCCATTAGGAGAAGTGAAAATTTATTAAGTTGATTAAAATAGGCAAGACCAACAGCGGGAATCGCCTGTGGAAACATAAACAAGAAAGGAAATGGGAAGTAAATGAAAAGTGTGGGATGAGTACAATAACACCCATACCTTTGCTTCGCCTTACGTATATACTTTGGCAACAGGACTGAAATTATTATCATTACTTGTGTGCATACTCAAAGTACAATGACTTTTCCCCAATTCCTTCCCCTCAGGATAAGAAGCAGAGTGACCATGGAAAGCTACACATGTTGGGATTTTTATTGGGAACTTTTCAGGCTGTGAGAGAGAGAGAGAGATGTTAATGCAAAAGCTATGTGGGTTGAAGAAAGGGAAGAGAGAGAACGTGTGCAACTCTTTTGAGGCTTGATCTGATCAGTTTGTCTCTTTCTTTCTTCGTTGTTTGTTGCAATTATTATTACTCTCTCTCTCTCTCTCTCTCTCTCTCTCTCTCTCTCTCTCTCTCTCTCTCTCTATACATTGTGTCACTTGAGTTTGCTTGCAGAGAGTATTAATGGTTGAGTGAGAAGAAGAAGTAGAAGATGAGAGATTATTCTAATGGAAGCGGTTGTTGCAGAAATAAATACGGGGGTGGTGGTGATGAATATGAGTTAGTCTTAGCGTTTGAAAGTCAACGAGAGAGAGAGCGCATTCTAGGGTTTTTTTGCAGTTTTTGATTAATAAAGCGGTGGGAAATTAATTGCAAAAAAGGGAATTTGGTTATTTCGAGCATAGCAAGAGAGAGGCCCTCTTTTCTTCTTTCAATTGGATTGACTCGAGGTTAATTAATTTTGGGTACTTAATTAACCCTTTGTTCCAAATGATGCATTTCCATTGGTCAAATTTTCGAAATTTATCTCAAATAATGTGTTTGTTGAAGCTCTTTCTCTTTCTTTTCTTTTAAGTAGGTTTAATTTTGAATTAATCAAATAACACTTCATGTGGCAATGGCGTACACTAGTCACAAGTCTTGATCTTCATCATCCATGTGAGTAATTCTAGACAAAATATATAACTTTGAGCAAGGTTAATTTAATTTTTCAGCTCGATTTTCAAAAGAAAACCCGGAGTAAAACATTGAGCAAGTTTAATTTAATTCAAAATATATAGGTGGAACTGATGATTATGGCATTCCTTAGGATGCAAAAGAAGACCCGGAGTAAAACATTTTCTTTCTATTTTCTATACAGACTATTCGAATCTTTCAACTCAACTAATCTATGGATGTAGGCAAACTACTTCGTTTATGTGGAGACCATTGCAAAAGCTCAAACTGATAAAGCATGTGGAATAAACAAGAAGCCTCACACATGGAAAACTGACTTTGAAACCATGTTAGAAAATCAAAGCCAAAAACTTAAATATATAGGTGGAAGAAGACTGCAAAATTCAAACCCATTTAAACTCCATAAATAAGCGACATGGGATACTTCGGTAGTCGAAAACATTAATATACAAAATATGTTGTTTTTGAACAAAACACTTAACGACTAAACCAACTCGTTAAAACTTTTTTGAAATTTATAATAGGTATGCTTGTCGAAAAATTAAATGATTGCAAATTTGGACCTGTATAAGTAGATACTAAGTCAAAACCATATTTACCAGGGGTGAGTACCAATTCAGGGTACACCTTGAAACCAGACTAAACAAACATTGTACGATCCAATTCCGTCCGGTCCTTGTTTCCCACAGGAAACAATCTTGTCCTTGGTCTCAAAAATTGGGAACCGACGCTATGCAGTTCGGTTCTAAGGTCACGGTGCTAAACTAGACCGGTGGGCCAACCCTAGACCGAACCCATTTTAATTATGTTTGTTATTTGTTTTCTTTTCAAGTGGTTAGAATTTGGAACAATCTTTTATGGAAATGAGGAATGAAGTTTTATAATTCATGTTTTATATTACGTATTATGAATTTCTCTATAATTTATTTTATTTTACGTGTTCATCTTTTAAGGGTGGTTGCTTTTGGCAAATGGAGAAATCTATTGTTTTTGTTTTGCTTAACTAAGGGATGAGTTGGATAATTCCCTATTGCTTTAGATTTTTGTTTGGCTTTTACCTGTATTTTACTTGTTATCATTTAAGTATCGTATTTCTAAATATTGTGTTTTAATGGATATGTACTTTGAAAGAGTAAGTTTGTTCTTTCAAGAAATACAAAAAAAAAAGAGAAAAAAAAAGGATCGACCAAATTCCTAGACCAACTCTGGAACTGGACCGGACTAGTAGGGTTGGTTCCAGAGTCTACATAATTAGTTCTAGGTTAAAAAATTTGGCAACCAACCCTTTGAGGATAGGTTTTAGGTTTCAAGATTGCAAGGAGTTAAGTTATATGTACTTAATTAACGAAGCTTCGTATGTCCCACAACTCGAGCAATCTCTTATTCTCACTTTCCGAAATCCCCAAAACCCTAATTTACCAAAAATAAGTGAAAATATGCAGGTACTAATGAATGCATGTGAGGAAGATGGAAACTGATCACTCAAATCTTCAAATGGATTGTCATTTTGTCTCGTACAGGTGAACACTAGTCAACTACCCCGGCATGGCATAGAATGTTGGACTCTCCTCGCTTCTCACTATCTACAATTAATTTCAAAACAACGTTTTTCGACTAAGTTCAACATTATCATAAAACCGAGTTTTCAAATGCTGAATTTGTAACCCAAATCGATCCATCAAGTTAACTTTCTCTCTAATGAAACGATCTTAATAATCTTCTACGACCTTATAGATGTGATCCCAAGTTAGAACCACATCATAGATTTGATGCTTTTAGAGGGACGAAATCTCGGGATGACTACGTCGACTCGATTAATCCCTCTCGATAGATATTGTGCTCGTTTGCACATTAATTTTTTTTTTTTGGAGGGGGGCACATGATTGCATTGAATGAGGGGGAGGCGGTGTGTGTGTTGTAAATGTCTAAAAAATGCCGCATGAGACGGGTATGTGTCGAAGCTTGAAATGCGCTGAACAAGCTGATGCTCTTGTTGCAAACGTGCAAGCAGTAAATACGCACTCTCTCAAGACACCAACATGCGACCATTTATTGCGCTCAAATTTGCTTGCCCATGATGCGATGCGGACCTCTCTTCTCTCCCACCTCCTCCCTCTTTGGGCACTGAAAATTGAGGGGCCAGATCGTCAGAATTCTTTCTCACTGTTCCTTCATTCGTCGTACGCATCAAACATCTCCATCCTGTGGTAACCAACATCCTTAGCGTGATGCGAATGATACAAATAGCGCTAATAGAGTGAGGATAATAGAGACCTGCGGTTTGTGATTCTACAAAATGATGGGTGGATCGAGCGACTCTTTCAAATCGGTCGGTGCTCAAATGTCGTGGCCACATCGAATGTGGTCCACGGAGGTCTAACTCTTAGCTTCAAACAAGGAATGCAAAAGGATCGCACGTGCGAGCTCGACACCCTAGTAGTTATGGCCGGTTGAGAGAATCACATTTCTTGTAGAGAGATTGTCATGGACTTCCTCCGCGCTGAGATTTGGTCTCGCCATGCAGATTCTCCGACTATTGTTTTCTTTCAATCTCCTTCCCGGGGTGTGTAGATTTTACCTCTATTAGCTGATGCATTAGGTCCGGCCCTCTCATCCATGTGAATGTATCTACTCTACGATGTATTTAAGAATGATATCAAATCAGAGTACCCGACCAGCCCCAACACAATACAGCTACAATCAAGTTAACGGTCTCGAGACAAACTTTGGAACAAAGGGGATGCCCTATGGGTTGTTTTGGGCTGATTCGGAATTTAACTGGCGGATACCTCGCCCACAATATCATTACTCTCCTAGTTCTAGTATAAACTGGGTTATTTAGATAATTATATAGTTTGTTTCTATATTAATATATCTATTTACTCAATCGAGATAATATTAGGCACGTTTCAAGTTCCAGTGTCTATTGGAACGGGTATTCAGGTGCATTTAGCAAGCAATCTCGAATATGGGACAGGTCAGAGGTTGTATTTGGGGCTAATTTGCCATCCTCAGTTGGTAGCTCCGACAGGCTTCCTCAATGACACTCCACATTCTTTTAGCAGTAACAAGGGAGAGTATTACCGATCAATACTCACCGGGGGGAAGTGCCGTTCATTTACATTAGACCTTTCATTAGAGACTTAAGGGGGCTCTGGATTTACATTAGAGTGCTGTTGATCGAAATGGACATTCATTTCGCGAAAGAAAACTTGCTAAGAAACACTGCACAATAGATTACCATATACAGTCTTCTGTTTCCTTCAGATCCATGGAAACGAGATCCTCCCAACACAATCCAGTCTCGTGCGACGAAAAAGAGTGGAGTCGTCTCTTCTAGGTGCAAAAAACTTACCACCTGCAACAGAGGAATGGTCAGCAACCAATCATAAGTTTCATAACGAAAACATGTAATAACAAACTACTGCCACGACAGACCAGGTTCATACATTGTAAGGAGTCTCATATTTCTCCTTCTCGTTTAAGTACAACTATATATCTTGATCAATATTGAACCAATAGAAAAATGTAACAGACTGGACGGCAAACATGGAGAAACATGTAATAATTAATGAGCACCAAGGCTAGGACTTGAGTCCTATGCAAAGAACGGACTGCACAAGATGTTATTCTAACCTTGTAAAAGAACAGCATCACGCTAAGAACAGCTTTCCAGCTCAACATTAGAACGACAAGAGAAACGGAATACAAAGCCCAATTCCAGGAAAGAAAGAGAAGTATATGCCTGATGTCAGATTAGCAGGTCAGGTGCTGATGTCACAGGTTGCAATGCAAAGCTAGAAAGAACGTATTACACCGGAATTACACTCCATAGTCCATCCTATAGCATATTCCCCTTTTCTGTGAGACCAGTAATATCTAGGTACCAGGTAATAGTCTACAACTATCCAGAAAAGCTCAGCATGTTCTTAACGGCATTCAATAATAACGAGGAAATATCAAAGAAAGAGAAACCTCATCTGAAGGAAGAGGATGATCACAAGAGCCATATACAATCAAAGAACCTAAGCTAAGGCCATTGCCATATAAACAGCAGTTTGATTGCATCCCCAATCAAATCCACAACATGTTCTGGATTGCATGATAAGCACACAGCAAGCTCTCTTACATGGATAATGTTCAAGAAGAAACAGGTCCTACAATCATTGATATGCAAGCAAGATCTGGAAAAGGAAACAAAAAAGATAGAAGAAACAAGAAATTTTTATAAAAGGTTCATTCATACTTTCTTAGAAGAAAGTCCCTTATTTTTGTTTTTGATTAGTCAGGCGAAAGTCTCTAACCTATCCATTCTAATTTCATTGCCATATGCATACAGACGAATCCACCTGGAAACAACCAAGTTTGCCGAAGAAAGGTGTCATCTGAATAAGATAGACTCAGAGGAATACAAATCTTGGTCAGACCATGGCAAAACCCTGTCTATGTAGAGACCTTCAACTTCTTTCTCTTTCATATTTAATATGCATCCAATAAGCAAAGTCTGAAAGATAGAGAAAGGGCGGCCCATCACTCTACCGGCCTGACCATGACCAAAGGCAAGAAATGGCTATGGACCAAAGAGTATTCAACATCACCAGGAAGTTTCTACATCTCAGTAAATATGGTGAGCAATGCTGCATCAATAATAAAGAACTACATGACCAATCAACAGACAATAGTATTAAGCCCCTAGTCCCTCCTAAGTTCCTAACTCTAGTCCCAGGAATGTTTCCTCATTTCATGGCGAGAAACCTCAATATTGCCAATACGAAATTTTGCTATCTCAATATTGTTCCCCCAATTTCAATTCAAGGTCTCAACAAATCTACTCATGTGGTAAAAGCAGAGAACCTCCCTACAACTTGGTCGGCTCACCAACCTCGGAAGAAAAAAATGGCATCTTGAGTTAGTTCAAGATTGATTTCGAACCTACCGCATCGCTATTGTGCACCCGCTCGAATCAAATCTTCCAACTACGTAAGCACAGCATATCCTCAACGCCATTTCCTGGGGGACGTACATGTAGGATTCAATTCTCTAATTACCCACGTTCACGACACAACATCGACATCAATTCAACAAATGCAAACGCTCGTAAACAAGCCATAATCTCCCCCATTAACCTATCACTCTGCACAATATCATACAGCTTAAGAAACAAACCCAAATTACCAGTCTTTAGTATAATTGCACTCATAGTACTATCCGTCTTCTACAGATTAAGCTACTGCGAAACCGATACTCATTGTCCGCATCACTCCAGCATTCTAAGAATCCACCGCCTCGCATCTTCCCATGAATCAAATCCCACTGTTCATCGGGAAAAAGAAAGGCAAGGAAAGGGCTATAGTACCTACAACGCCAATCGCAACGCGACTACCCGCTCGCTCTCTCCGACACGTCCTTCTTCGGCGCACCGGCATCACTCGGATGCGCCGCCGAGGGCGCGTGCGAGTCGTCCCCGAGCGACGGCAGCGGGTTGCCGCCCTTGATGAACCAGCCCAGGGCGAAGAACGCGGCCCCGGCGAGGATCGCCGTGCCCCAGGCGTGGGAGTACCACCGGCTGTACTGCCGGATCGCGAACCGCCACTGCTCCCGCAGCGCGACCGGGTCGGGGTTCGCCGCGTCCGGCGGGTTCGGGTACTTGATCCGGTGGCCGGAGAACTCCCGGGGGTGGGGCTCGCCGCCCGGGAGGTCCGGCGAGGGCGGAGGAGGGCGGGGAGGGGCGGCGGCGGCGGGGCTGCGGTCTTGGCGATCGGTCATGGCGGTGGGGTGATTCCGAGTGTGGATTGAGGCCGAAATGTGTGTAGAAGTCGGAAGTGTGTGACTCGGGAGAGAATCGCCGCCCGATGTTAATCACGGCCGTTGATCTTTGTAGAGTCAACGTGATCAACGGCGATGATTATATGTGATCGGTGGATGCGGGTTCAGACAAAATATGCATGCTGTTTAATTTTTACAATTTGGTGGTCCATTTATCGTTTCAAGTTCAATATTCGTGCATGAACCTCGGGATTAAGCAGTGACAAACGCTGCGCATATGTTCCATCCCAAACCATGTTTGTCTATACTGTATCCTTTGGCCATTTGGGACATTGAACCCTGTTTAGCTGACACCGTTGCAATCCGCCGCCACCGCCGCCGCCGGCCATTTGGGATCTACTTAACCTGACTTCCCGGAGGCATGAGGAAACCTAGTTCATTATTTGTTCGTGCCGCCTGACGACACTGCCGTTCTTGTTGTAAGCTCAATTCTGCCTAAACTAGTGATGCAGCACAGCACTAGCAGATAGACGTGCGAAACATTGCGAGTAAAGCCAGCTCAGGACATAATCAGCAGCAAATGAACGTCATCCGTTCTTGTTGAAAGAACTAGAAATCACCAACCATGCAAGATGCCAACCATGACTTATACAACCATACCAACGGATAGTAGTGTATTACTATATGATTTTCATAAAGTACAACAAGCCAACATGCACACTAGGTGATTCCTTGGCCTCACCTTACAAATTATTCTCCAGGTCGCCACCATGCCGACGCCCACCACTCAAGCGCTTAAAACCACTGGAAAGGACGCATGGATCAGTAATTTACATGCTTTAGAAATTCATGCATCAAGCTTTATCTATTCAACAGAGTAGCTTCTGCATGCATCTTGGTTCCGTCCTAAGCGGCTTCCTCTTCTTGGTTGTTAACCCGTTCACATTCATCGATCCATTCGCTGTATCTGCAAAATTTTTAAGTCCTTTTAAGAGAAAGAGGGAGAAAGAGAGGTATAAACGGAAATGAAGAGGAAGCTATAGCCACAACGAACTTACATGTCAATCGGCTCAGTTAAAGCTGCAGAAATTACAAAGAAAAGTGGGTGAGGACAAATACAGAAAATAATCTTTTCTGGAGAGGAGCAAAAATAAAGAAACAGAGTCAACCACATATGGCTTAAGGAACTACACGTTCTTAGCATCTAATCACCCGAAATGTTCCAACCAAAAAAAAAATCACCCGAAACGTTGAGGCAGTCAAGTGCAGAGAGCTCTAAACAAAAGAATGTTAACTCGTTGCTTTCACATTTCAAAACAATAGAGGTAAGGTATCAAACAAACATTACTTAGCTCCGATTATGCTTTGAGCAAAGATGAAAGTCTAAACTGGAATTCCAATGTCAGCAGAATATGGTCTTCTCTGCTTCCTTATGACATCAAATCTATACAGCTAAAACAATACTGAAGGTACTCTTGATCTCTTTTGATCATGATATATGTTAAAATTGGCATTCTAGACGTCTTGTGTGCAGAAGTTATATGTATTGCCCACAAAGCATCCTATCAAAAAGCACATGGATGTCGCCAGAACTTCGTCGAGTCATTATAAAAACATAAATAGACTTTATCAATATCATCATAAACATATATTACAAGTTGTTTTCAGCAGAAAGTACAGGAGAAATATACCTGTGACGGTAGTGCTAAAGCTTTCCTGGCAGATTCCACATATGGCTTCACCGATGAGGTTCTTCATATCACTGAAATCAAAAAATGAAGATGTGAGTTCAATATCTCTAAACAAACACCCTCAGGAGTGCAATACTTTAAACTTGAAATTTTCTGGCTACAACGACATTCCCTCTCAATCCACCATTTATCCTTCCCACTCTGTTGCCATGTTAATGCCCTTGTAATTCTATTAGACACTTCCAAAGACAAGAATTATCTGTGAAATAGTAACTTTGGCAACAAACTCTTTCTAACCCTCAAGTTAAGTAACTGGAGTTTCTCAGCAAGCACATGGATTTGATGCATAATGATATTACAATTTCCAGACATCCCAGGCTCCAAGAGAACTATCCAGAAATAAGGAAACAAGAGAGAAGACGGATTCAAGAGATACTTGCATGCGGCATTCAACACTTGTGCCATGGTTGCAGAATGGACAGCTAAAGACCGTATCTAGCCTGTCCATTCGCTTCTTAGGAGGTGGCTTTGCCCTTGACTTCCTCTTTCCCATGGCTTAAGTTCCTTCTGCATAGAGTGATATTTACCAAGAGAGTCAGTAGCTAGCTAAGAGCAAAATTAAGCAGAACACAAAATTCCACAAAATGCAAAACTCAAGAGCTTGACCAAAAGGACTTGGGAATAACCCCGTAAGCTTTAGTTCTAGACCGGGAAAAAGGTCATGCAATCCCCTCCCAGAAGGACTAAAAGTTCCACGCGTTAAAAAGACATTGAGGGTGCTCTGAGACCAAGAACTACTTTCCTCAGGGAGCTGGATTCGACAGCGACAATTTTCTATCCAAGTAGAAATTCCATCCTGATAACGCTTGGAGTCCCATGTTCACAACAAAAATTGCAGGATATCCATAGTTTTACGAAAAACACACTCTAGAAAAGGACTCCTACTGATCTTCTCAAAGATCACAGCTGGCTATAAACAATTTGACAAGCACTTACTTGCAAATTAATGCCCATGGATTCCATGCCGCACAGAAGACTCAAAGCCAGCTGAAACTCAGCCCTCAACAACTCCATAAATTTAGAAACATTTAATGATCTAGCAACTTACCCAGGTTCCCTCTTTCAGTTTCATCAAACACCAAGTATCTCTCTCACCTCCTCAGTCGGTAACCCAACCACCTAAGTCGATCATATCTCCTTAATCTAACACCACCGACGCACTAAATTCGTTCGCTCAGATACACCCAGAAACATATTCACGTCCAGCAAGTCACCAAGAACTCAATTCAAGATTGATCGGCACAAAAAAAACCGAACTCGATCGCAGTCGCCTATGGAAAATGAACCTCAATTTTGATATTTTTTTTTTCCTCAGGAACGCCGAACGACCGGCTAAAGCCGATCGATATCCACAGAACGTCGAGAAACAGAGTAGAGAGCGAAAGGGAAGTACCGAGATCGGACGAGCGAGTCCTGGAAATCGCGCGTCGATGGGAACCCTAGCGATGGCGAGCTCCGTCGACGAGGGCCGAAGGAACCACCAGAGGGAGAACAGAGAAGTGGAATTGGAGGACGACTAAGGAAGAAGAGGCCGAACGAGAGTAGAAAGTTCCCTGCTTTTAAACGTCATTTCTTATCTTAGCTCGTCATTTTGTGCTTCCATTCGTTCGGGAAAAAAAAAATAACACGCGTGATGACTGAATTTTAGATCAATTTACAGTGATGTTTCTGAAATTTTAATTTGTTTAGCCTAATATGCAATATCATTTGAGCTCTTAGTTTGTTCGATGTGATTCCTGAACTTTGGTCTAATATTCAATACGGTTCATAAACTTTTAAGTATTTTCGTACAGAAGGACTATATTGAACATTTGTCAATATTTTATTAATTATATTAAATAAATTAAAATTTTAGGGGTGATATTATATATTAGATCAAACTTGAAAAACCACATTGTTCAAATTAAAAGTTCATTGACGACATTGCACATTGAATCAAAATTCATAGACCATTTATGCTTTACTCCTTGAAAAAAAGCAAAAAATCTTGTTAAACTCTAGCTCTCGAAGCTTGTTAAATATGTACAAAAAATATTTTATTTTCAAATCATTAATTATGATATTCATTGAGACTTGAAATTTCAATTGGTTAAATATAGATCTGTCAAAATAGATCATAAATCCATTAATGTTTAGTGGTTATATAGTTAATTATATTCTATAAATGGCTTAGAAATAATATGGATGTTAAATGGATCGTAAATAAGCTTACAACTTACTTAGGCCAATATTTCTATTGGCAAATAAGAGGTTTTCAAGTCAATGGTCAAGTCATTATTACTTTTTGGGTGGTAATTTCTATCTTATTAGGTTCAGGCAATATAGCTATTTGGAATCCGCAAAATATTCCAAATGACACTCAGAATTTCTTCGAATATATCATTGAATTCATTCGAGACGTTAGCAAAACTCATATTGGAGATGAATAAGGGCCACGGGTTCCTTATATTTGAATCATGTTCCTATTTATTTTTGTTTCGAATTGGTGAAGGCCTCTTTTATCATGGAAAATCATAGAGTTAGCTCAAGAGTTACTTCATGGGTTCCTCCGTTCTCTCTCGCCTTCATTCGATTTCGTGCTCGTTCATTTCGCACTCTCACCTCAATTTGGATATGAGTTTTCCTAAATTAAAATAAATATGAAATTATTTTAGTACCATGGATTGGATTGCGTCGGATATAAGTCACTAGATTTGCATTCTCTCTCGTCCTCACTCGATCTCACAGTCGCTCACTCCGCACTCTCATCTCAATTTGGATATGAGTTTTCCTAGATTAAATTAAATATGAAATTGTTTTAGCAATATGAATTGGGTCGCGTCAGATACAAGTCGCTACATTTGCATTGTACGAAAATGATTCAAAATGGATTAAATAAGTCTATATGGTTGGACCATTCTCGATCCAACCTAAACCCAACTCAACCCATCCATTTGATAGGTCTATATGTACTTGCCAAATATAGCTAATTGATACATTTCTTGAACCCATAGGGCTCACCAAACATTAAACACCACAAAATTTACTACTCAAAGATGTGGATCAAATCTTTTGCTAATATGTGGACGATCGTCGATTAATATCAAAGATGAAAGTGCGGCTCAAATTTTTGGGAAAGATTTATCTACAAATGTAGAATAATAAGATGAAAGTTGAGAAAGATTAATAGCAAATGTAGATGAAAGTTGCCTGAGAAAAGGAGGCTATGATACTAAGTTGAGAACAATAAGATACAAATGAGAGAAATATAGAATTTTTTTGTATATTTTAATGTATATATAAATGAATACATCAACCAATTTATAGGCTTTATTAGATAACTATTCTCAAATAATGATTCAATCAAGATATACATAATTAAAATGAGATATATGTGCAATTTTGAGAGATATAAATAATTAACAAATATCATAATTATCTCAAACATAGGAAAATATCCTATAAAAAGGGCTAAATATTTCCAACATACAAGAGTGAAGGGAACTTGAACGCGAGGACACTGCGGATGACGCCATTAAAGCTCTCTCCTATCCAGCTCTGGTGAGTCGCTCTGTTTGTCCTTATTATGGCTAACTTTTAGTTCATGTGCTCCAAAAGACATAGGTTTGTATACATGCTATCTTGAAATATACAAATAATCAAGAGAACAATCGTAATTATCTCTAACATAAGAAAATATCCTATAGAAAGTGCTAAATATCTCTACACCAGTGAATGGATATTGAATACGAGGACACTGGCGGATGACGCCATTGATACTCTCTCCAACTCCGGCAAAGATGCTCTCTTTGTCCTTACTATGGCTAACTTCTATGTACTTGTGTTCCAAAAGACATAGGTTTGTATTTAGCCCGTCGATAGCCTAGCCCAAGACATCCATGGCTATTTTGAGTGAGTTGGCGAGTATGAGGCCTCTCGTTTGTTGGGATCAAGATCTACGGCGTCAACAGCACCTTTAAAGCATATGGTAAGAATGCGGTCAAATCTTCTCTAGCAACACAAACAGAAGAACATCGACCACCACGGTCGACGCAAGCGCCGGCAACAAGTGGCAAGAACTTAAATAGGTGAGTGGGAGTCGGGCAAATTCTTTCGGAAATCGAGGCTGAAGAGGGGGACGGTGATGGCGTTGCCCAGCTCTCATGTTCATCTCTATCTTTTTCCATTTCACCCGGTAATTACTGTTTTTCACCCCTGTTTTCGTCGAATTCATACATTCGTAGCTTTCGTTCTATTGATTTTTGGTCATATTCAGTAATGTAGATGCAGATTCAAGAGCTGGCATTTGTCGAATGAGAAATACTTATATGACGGTCCTTAATCCATTGCGAGAATAACAACTTCTTTTGGGCCACAAAAAATATATATAACAAATTATTATAAATTATTATGGGATCCATTTATTCAAGAATTTATAGCTCAAAACATGTTGTTTTTTTTTTTGGTAAGGTAACTCAAAACATATTGTTCTTCTAACGGTAACTCAAAAACTGTTACGTTAGTAAAGCCCTCGGATTCTGCTATTTGGAACTCATGATTTGAGAACTTTAAATTGTAGATTGATCCACAAAAGACAGTAAATTGCAGGGATATCATTCTTACTTAGGTTTGGAACTTAGTGTGTGTTTGTTTTCCAGAAAATCAATAATTTGAAAAACATTTTCCTAAAATCGATTGCTGGTATCATTTACGAAAATAAATGATAAATAATTAAACATAAATTGTTATTGATGATGTTAACTAATTATTTTGAGCGAAACAAATGATCATTTTTAGGAATATGTTTTCCAAATCAGTTATTTTCTTCGAAATAAACGGACCCTTAGTACTTAGTTCATATAGTTTATGAATAGCGAATTAAATAGAATGGGGAAAGAAAAAAAGGGTAATTGGAACAATATGGATTAGCGCAAAGTTAGCATGGTCATTGCAATTAGCTTAGTATGTTTCTTGGAGTATCTAGAGTAGAGCATGCCTACGCAGTCTAGTGTAGGAATTACTAAATTGATCTGCAAGTACGTAATCGTATAATACAATGATACTGACAACCCCAAAATGTAATTGTCTCCTCATAAATTATGAGAGTTATAAAGAAATTTTCAAAGGTCCTAAAGACAAATTCAATTAAAAACTTCGTTTTATCTTCGATATGAAACGTGCCCGACATGTTGAAGTGCCAAAGCTTTAGGTTTGTTAAGATTGTTTCTTTGGTGCTCTTTGTTTCTCTATTTGGCACTCTGCTATTGAGTTTTTGTAAGCTAAATGAAACTTTGATTGATCACTAGTTGTTAAAATCCTGAATTTGGTTAGGATTGATGAGTGTTCGAAGAATCGGATCACGAGATCCTAAAATTTTCAAAAGCAAAATAACTATAGTGAATAATCATTTTGAAATTATCAACATAATATCATGTGAAGTTTTTGTAATCATTTGAAATTACTAACATAATATAGTGTGTCAAAAGGCAAAAAGTGACATCAGATGATTGTGTCATCTTTATACTTAAATTAAGAGAAAAATCATATATTTTTAGGGATAATAACATAAACAGTCTCTGAGCTTTAGTCAAAAGTACAATTTAGTCCCTGAACTTTTAATTTGTTCAATATAATCCTCAAACTTTAGCTTAATGTTCAATGCGGTCCCTGAACTTTTAATTTGTTCAATGCGGTCCCTGAACTTTTGATACATATTCAATATAGTCCTTGAACTATATGAAATGTTCAAAATAGTCCTTGAACTTACATTAATGGAAAGACTACACTGAATATTTTCATGCAGTTTAGGGACTAAATCGAATATGTATAAAAATTTTAGGAATGACATTGAACAAATTAAAAGTTTAGGGATCAAATTGCACATTCGGTTAAAGTTCAAGGACTACATTGAACAAATTAAAAATTCGGGAACCAAATTACACATTTGGTCAAAGTTCAAGGACTGTTTATATTATTTTCTCATATTTTTATAATCTCGATTCTTAATGGATATATATCTCGAGACTGATATGAAAAAATCATCGTGGAATTAGTATGATTGCATGGATACGAAGAAATTATTAAATTATGATTGCAACTCTACAACAAAATTAAAATCCCACACATGTTCAATAGTCTTAGGACCGAAACTTAACTCCATTTTTGAAGGTTGCTATTCATGAAGTAACTGGACAACAACATAGGATAAGCATCTCTAAGGCAGCTAACTGCCAATCCCACAGGAGAGCATTTTGACAAGTCTAAACCACTCACGGTGAGAATATGGCTCTGACTGAGGGAAGGACTAGAAAGTTGAACCTTTCAACATTGCGCCTTGTTGCTCTATTTGCGTTTGTAGTCATTGAAAGTCTAGAGTTGCAATCGCCGCTGTTCCTCACTGACTCAAGTTTCTGTGGCATTTCAGACAATTTCTTCATCATTTTTCGACGTCTTTAGCAATCATCGGGATCGTTCCTCACCATTTTGGAGCCATGATAGGATCCTCTGCTCTCCTTTGCTTTCAGCCAAGAAAACTCCAAGTACTGCCTTTCCTTCGACATTCCTTCATCGGCATCTACACACGCCGGAAACTTTTCCAAAATCTCCTATTATTTTTCAGGTTAAGTGTAACCAGTGCACTACGAAAAACTAAGGACGTTTAATTTGCAATTTTTGCAGCCATGGCAACAACGGATGTCAATGTAATATATGAACAATTGTTCAAAGCTGCATTGAAAAGTGATTTAAGAACTGTCAACGAAATACACTAAGGAGATTTTGAAGCAATGATGACTAATACTATGGCCGTGAGAGGTCAATACTTCACTACCCTCAATTTTGCAGTTATAGTCACACAAGATGAATTGATTGAGAATTTGGTCAAGCGCATCTCTCAAGAAGATGACAATTTCATTTTGCGTAAGGCCTTCCACACTGCTATCGAGAGAGGAAGAATAAGGATGGTGAAGGCATTAGTAGGCAGGGACTCCTCATTGGAAAATCGATGACCCACTACCGTGTTGGTTGCTTTAAAAAGTGATCTTATGAAAAAGGAGCTTCTTTAGTACTAAGCCAACCTTACACCATCTGTCCATCTGTTATACCATGAGGATCCTTATTTTGGCCAACCATTCGGGTAGTATTTCATCCTCACTCATATTATCTCATTCCTTTCATTGTTAATTTGAATTAACATTTTTTTGTTCTTGTGTTCCAAAAGACATAGATTTATATCTAGCTCGCCGATACCTCACCGAATGTTGTCCATGGAAATTATTAGTTCGTTGGAGACTACGACACATTTCTTCTGTATTGGAGCTAAATTCAGTTTTTAGGAGAGATTTATTTATAAATGTAGTGCACTTCTTTAGTTGAATATGTACAATTTGAGCAACTTATGTGTTCACTTCATCTGCTTCCATCCTCTAAGCTTTATCCATACAGTATTTGACAACTTCGAAGATACAAAGATGTCAATTCTGTCTAATACAGAAAGCATATCATTCACGAATCTTATTGATAAAAAAATTTGTGAGCAAGGACTACATCTATCTATCTGTACAAATTAATATCTAAACCATGATGTATGTCACAAATTAATATCTATCATAACATTTGTAAAGTTAGTCAAGAAGCCGTACTCAATGTCAAATTGCCAAATAAAATTATTGAGAATTATAGATCTAAATTTCGGGTCATGGAGGGTAATTGGTCCAAGTTGTTCTCTAATATATTCTAACGTAATTAAATTTAAACATGCACCTTTTTGTTCGTCATCAATTTCTAATTGCCAACATGATTCTTCTCTATTCTTCGTGGTAGCGGCAACAAGATATCACTATGGAATCTTGCCACAAAATCAGATATACGAAACTGCCATGTAAAAAGGACATTATTTCATCTATTGATAGAGTTCTATAAATCGAAAGTGTAAAATTATAGTTTCAGCATATCCCTTTGAGATCATAATATTAATATGAATTGGCTCTCAATTTAAATATTATGATACGATTCGATTCAATTCAATTCCAAGTCTTATCCATTTAGTGAATCTTTTAAAATACTCATTCAAAAATGGATCCATCAATCTATCATCGAATCTACGCATATTATATAAAAAAAAAAGAAGAAGAGAGAGTTCTTTTATTCTCTTGACATGGTGTTTGTTCATCAACAAATTTTTTCAATTCATTGATGCACGCCTTTGATTTTCAAGGCATATGAAATTTGTTTTCTCGATTAATGTATTAAATTTATCCGTTTTCTCAACTACTACATATACCTAAGAAGATGGTGCAAATGTGAAAGTCTCAACCTTTTTATTCTTCAACTTTGGGAAATTGCTTATATGGTGTTACGTGCAGCAAGCACAATTGCTTGCTTGGGTTAGCAAATCTAGCTCTTACTGAAATGAAGACTAAGATAACAATTCTTGAAATACTTGAGTTTTTATTCTCATTCATGGATTGTCCTTATCTATGTAAATTTTAGAATTTTTGAACTTGTGAAGTTATGTCTTAATTTTAAAAAAAAGGTTACGTCTGATTTGGAGTTGATGTGGGAAAAAGATTTCACAAAAGAGCTAATAAACGCAGTTGTCCAACCTGTTGATTTATTTAGACTACTAAATATACACAAGTCATAGGGACAAGTGGGTAACTATATGGAGGAGCTGATGGATTCAGTAGTCACGAAGACGTCTACAATAAAATGCTTTTGGACCGGTCTTATGTAGATGGAAATACAGTGGTTTAAGGTCTATTCTACCTATTTGTCTTTTGTTCTCTTTAATTTACATTTATATTGACAAATTTCTTTGTTATTTTTTTAAGATAGTGGAAGATGTCCTCGAGAAGATGACAATTTCATTTCGTTTAAGGCCCTTCATGCAAGAATGAGAATGGTAAAGACATTAATAGGCAGTGACTCCTCATTGTAAAATCGATGACCCACTACCGTGTTGATTGCTATTAAAAGTGATCATATGGAAAAGAAGCTTCTTTAATACTGAGCCAACATTACACCATCTCTCCTTATTTTGTCCAGCCGTTTGGGTAGTATTTCATGCTCACTCATATTATCTTATTCCTTCATTGTTAATTTGAATTAACTTTTTTAATTCTTGTGTTCCAAAAGATATAGGCTTATATTTAGCTCGCTGATACCCACCCACAATGTCCATGGAAATTAATTGTCCGTTGGAGACTACGACACCTTTCTTCTGTAATGGAGCTAAATTTAGTTTTTGGGAGAGATTTATTTACAAATGTAGGTACTTCTTGCACTTCTTTTTGTTAAATATGTACAATTTGAGCAAAGTGATCTGGCTTTCCTCTTGTTGTAGTCACTGTGGCTCTTGCTTGAACCGGGAAGTAAAGAAGGCACAGAGGTGAGAAGTGTTTAGATTATATATACGAAGGTACGAAGTTGATTTATCATGGCCCTCCCAATGAATTGTTTTTATGCTACACGAGCATAAACAAGAACCATTTCTAATACCTGCAAGTCGAGGGAGAACTGGTACAATTTGAGCAACTTATGGTGTTCACTCTATCTTCTTCCATTATTAAGTATCCCTCTAAGCTTGATCCATACATCATTTGACAACTCCAAGCATACAAAGATGGCACTTCTGTCTAATACAGAAAGCATATCATTCACGAATCTTATTGACAAAAAAGTTTATGAACAAGGACTACATCTATCTATATGTACAAATTAATATCTACACCATGATGTATGTCACCAATTAATATCTATCATAACATTTGTAAAGTTAGTCAAGAAGTCGTACTCAATATCAAATTGCCAAATAAAATTATCGAGAATTGTAGATCTGAATTTCGGGTCAAGGAGGTTGATTGGTCCAATTTGTTCACTAATATATTCTAACGTAATTAAATTTAAACATGCTTCTTTTTGTTCGTCATCAATTTCTAATTTCCAACATGATTCCTCTCTATTCTTCGTTTCCAACATGATTCCTCTCTATTCTTTGTGGTGGCGGCAACATAAGCAGTTGAAGATATCACTATGGGATCTTGCCACAAAATCAGATATACGAAATTGCCATGTAAAAAGGACCTTATTTTATCTATTGATAGATCTATAAATCAAAAGTGTAAAATTATAGTTTCAACCTATTCCTTTGAGATCATAGTATTAATATGAATTAGCTCTCGATTTAAATATTATGATACGATTCGATTTAATTCAATTCAAAGTCTTATCCATTTAGTGAATCTTTTAAAATACTCATTCGAAAATGGATCCATCAACCTGTCACTGAATCTACGCATATTATAAAATAAAATAAAATAATTCTTTTATTCTCTTGACATGATGTGTGCTCATCAACAAATTTTTCAGTTCTTTGATGCATGCCTTTTGATTTTCAAGCCATATGAAGTTTGTTTCTTCGATTAATATCTTAAATTTATTAGTTTTCTCAAATGCTACATATACCTAAGAAGATGGTGCAATTGTGAAAGTTTCAACCCTTTTATTCTTCAATTATGTGCGGCACGCACAATTGCTTATTTGGGTTAGCAAATCGAGCTCTTATCGAGATGAAGACAATTTTTGAAATACTTGAGTTGCTTTCTCCTTCATGGATTGTCTTTATCTCTGCAAACTTTGGAATCTTTGAATTTGTGAAGTTATGTCTTAATTTCAACAAAAAAAAAGTTATGTCTTAAGTACCATATGGAGTTGATGTGGGAAAAGAATTTCATAAAAGAACTAATAAAAGCGGTTGTACAAGGTGTTGATTCATTTAGACTACTAAATACACACAAGGCAATGGGACAAGTCGATAATAGTATGGAGAAGCTGATGGGTTCAGTAATAGAATTATGAAGTTCATAGTAAAATGCTTTTGGACCGGCCTATATAGATGGAACTGCCGTGGTTTAAGGTTTGTTCTACCTATTTGTCTTTTATTCTTTTTTATTTTTTTTAAAGATAGTGGAAGATGTCAAATCTCCTTTACCAATTAGGCAAACATTTTGGGAAGATTTGTAGATAAATGTCAAGATATGCTTATAGAGTCAGGGCAATGGATGAGACAACGTCATCATCTTGTAGTTTGGTCATGAGTATGATTGTAACGAATATTATTGTACCTTGAGGCATTAATAGCAGGGTATGTCAATCTTTCTAAAAAAAGGCATATTCATTATAGCCACGCTAGTTCTCTTCTACTTTATCTTCGCATCTTTAATGTTCTTAACTATATTAATTTCATACAATGTCACGTAGGACTTCCCTACTCATTGGGAAAAAAATGATATCGGCTTCACTTTACTTTTCCTTTCTTTGATCTTTATGTTGGTGGGATTCGGCTCTGCTCTTTCTTTCGTTATAAACAACCGATTGAAGTGAATTTGCATCCCAATTATTTGCCAAAAAAATCTTGTAGCCACGTTGGCCATTGCGGCCATGGTGGCCTTGAATTTCGATTCAATTATATTTGATGGACTTATAGCTTAAATGGTCATCACTTTCAGAGAATAAGCTTGCACAGCTATTGTTCCGACAATGAAAAAAAGAAAAGAAAAAAAATGTGACATCTAAGTTTTTCATCAAAGGCCCAAATGCTACAAATTACAAATTTTAGAGCCTTCTAGTAAAATAATGCACTTAAATTTACGATAAAAAATTTTATTGATGAGGTTGAAAACCATAATATATTTTATGAAAACCAATTAATACTTTTTTTATTTACGTAATAAGTATTCGAGATACTTTAAGAAATTAGAAGAATAATTTTAGATATTTTAGAATAATACATTTAAAATGACCTCTTCAGATGGGCATTGTGACACAAGAGATTTTCATAGAGTGTGATTATCTAAAAAAATCTAGAATTTTTTTTGTTGGTTCATTAAGTGTGACTTTAATGCAAGAAAATGGGAAAAAGAACATTTGGCTATCGAATGTAAATGCATATTCCATAAGAAGCAAGAGTACAGTTAATAATTAAACTTTGTCATATGTTATTAAACTTGGTAGCCAGAGGTTAGTCAGTGAGTAATTTTATGGTCCTCCCAAGGCGAAATGTGATAATTGTTTGTTTCAGGCGGCAAAATCAAACTATTATTCAAAAAATTTCAACAAAAAAGCAATGTTATTGAAATAATCAGTCGACAATGGAAATGCAATGTAGCCATTAATTAGGACTCTAAGACTCTAAATTTTCTTACTAAACTTAGTAGTGAATTGAAAAATTTGTGGTGGACACTAAACAAATTTACACGAATACTCAATATTTAGAACATAATGAAATTTTTTAGTTCCATAAAAAATTTGTCGTAGATCTCTGTGATAGTAACAAATTAAGCAAAATATAAAGTTTTCATTTATACTATTCTCCAAAGCAAAAAATGTACTTCTGCTTTTAGGAAATCTTTGTGAGGTGTATTGTATCGGCCTACACAAACGACTAGCTATTAGTCCACGACTAGTTAAGTAAGCTCGATAGGCTTTCACTAAAAATGGTTCAAAGTGAAAGCTACCCATCCTGATGCAATGTATTTTCACATTCGCACTTAGAATTCTTATTTTGTTAATTCATTCATGAAGGGGTAGTTGTAATTATGGATTCAACATGTCTCTTTAGCTCATTTTTTGAGCAGTTTATTTGTAATTACTAGACATGAATTGTTGTAATTATACGTTAATAACTCCACGTAACTTGCTGCAATTTATGACTTTAATATTGTTGTTATTAAGAGATAATGGCTCAACAAATGTAAGCATAACACGCTTGCGTTCATGTCCTTTCAATTTTCTGTTGTTGTTTTCTTTGTCTATAAATAAATGTATCTCCTTAGTTCAAAAAGAAGAGTTCCTCAAAATACTCCTCTAGTTTTCTTTGTAGTCATTCTTTAATGTGCCAGTTACAAGAAGTGTCCGACCGAAAGTACTGGGAGCAAAAACTAATTGCTTTAAAGAGATTCAGTAATTCGTAACTCATCTCTTATTCAATTTTTTTTTCAAGTTTATAGCACCTAGCAAGTTTATTTTTGATTTGTGATCTTTATTTGTAAAGATTATATTAATGTTGGCTTGGTTATTATTATTGAAATTGTTATCCCTTTCTTATCTCTGTTTATCATCTCATTTTATATTTTCTCATGACAAAGTAGTATCGTGTTACGTATCTATATTATTACTTTTCCAACACCCATTGCTTCACTTAGATAAATCCAACTCTTTACTCGAGGAGGAGGTCAAACTATAGTCAAAGCTACTGATGATAATCTCGAAAGATAATTGCACAGGATGGGCATATCCTTTTATACCTAACTTTAACTCGACCTAACCTTGAAAATTCATATTCATAATTTATGTAATGAACTTTAAATCCAACCGTCCTTTCAGGCAGCGTCTTTTCCCAATCACACATAAATGCGCGCTCTAGTCTTTTATATTGACTATCCTAAGTTATCATTGCATCCATTTTCCATGTCGTAGTCCATTCTTAATATATTAATTCATCTTATAGTAAGCGTTAAATATTGCATTTTTTTTTTCGTAAAAGATTGAGGTTGAAGGATGTTCTAGGTTGGCATTACCATTCTGACGAGACAAATGTTGCACTTTAGGAAACCACGTTTGCCTTGAAGTAGCTATACCATAACTTAATCCAACCTAACTTGATATATCTCGTGTGTGCATTATTTAGCATATATAAACTTGATTACATAAGGCAAATAGGGTCCTTAGTTACTCAACTTAAACGATCCTAATCAAGGATTAGTATAATTTATTCTTTAGCCATTGTTTGGCATAAATAGTGAAAAAGCTGTTAAATGGATCAAGAAAAGGAGAGAGAGGGAGGGAAAGAAAAGAGAGAAAAATGGCACTACAAAATTTTTAATTATCAAAATCTTACACCTATGAAATTTATATTGCACAAAAATTAATCAAAATAGATTAAATAAATCAAAATAGACTAAATCATTTTCGATTCAATCTACCCATTTGACAACCTGAATTTTCACCATCAAATCGAAAAGTTAAAGAGATCACGGTTGTCTAGACAGAGATCTTGATCACGGCATAAAAAAGTGAGTTCAAGTCCTGAGGGTTATTTGACATAAAAGTTTTAACAAATGGGACACTTTGAAATATCTTGCCCATTACATGGGCCGAAAAGGAAATATTTTCGGGCCACTTTTGAAATTAAAGTTTTGCAAATGGGTCCATTTTCGCTCTCCTCTTTAAAGAACGTTTGCAAAACCACCCCTACCCCTTGGCCTTCGATCTTCGTCCTTCTTCTTCATCTCCTCCTCCTCCTTCTTTGCTGAGAAATGTCGCTCCTTCACTCTCTCTCCCACTCATCCTCCCTCTTCACGCTTCACCATCGCCGCCGTCACCAGCGTCGCTCCGCGGTCCACCTCACGCGCCTCCGGAGGCCGCAGCCCTCCACCGTCTCCTGCGGCGGCCATCCGCGGACCCTCCCGTCGTCGGAGCAGGAATTCCTGGAGGCCATCGCCGGCTCCGACGAGAGGCTGCTGCCCTGCGTCAGGACGTACGAGAACGACTCGGCCCGGCTCAGCCTCGTCGGGGCCGTCGACTTCGGGCAGGCCTTGACCGCCGCCGCGGCCGACGGCGGCGAGGCCGCCAGCGAGCACGTCGAGTCCGGCGCACGCGCGATGGTGGTCGAGACCGTGTACCCTGGAGGCGCTGAGGGCCGGAGCACCGTTTCCACGCGATTGGTGAGTTTTTTACTGTTGAAGCTGCGAGTTTTCTTATTTTGCTTTATGTAATCTCTGGCATTTGCTTGCTGTTTGAGGCATGATATGGGCGGAAATAGCTAAGGAAATGTGGATTTGACTAGACATAATTGCGATTGAATGGAAAGTGACATGTTTGAATACGTTTTGAATTTTGATTGATTTGAAAAATGATGGAATGGCATGAATGTTGTATCATGGTAGAAATCATTTTCTGATGACGTTAATTGGGTTTTTCGAGCAAGTTTAATGATGACCTGAGCCAATAGGAATTGTGGCCATCTGCGATGAGGGAGCATGAATCAGCATTCTTGACTGAAATCGATTTTCTTCTGGTTGGTGATAGTATTAGAAGAGGAATTCGTGGTTTCAGAATGACGTGTGATTGATTCGGGGCTAGGAAATTAGGAAGTATAGGTTTTGAATTCAGTAAACATGCTTCACTGTGGTTGGTTTGCATTTTGGTTGTCATTCTTGATTTGTGTTTTGCTATTGTGGGTATTGTTGGATGCGAAGTACTGGCTATGGAGACCGAAAGTTTCCATGGAATTTGACATTGCATGACATGATCAATCGATGTCTTTTCTTGTCAAATCACAGATTCTTTGCTGATGAATGATGTTGTTTGGGCAGTATTTTCGGTTTCCCTCATCCTATCGCAGCGTCTTTTTGGAACATAAGTTGGTCTTTTCTGACAGCAAACTTCAATTGTGGATCGAATTATTTTCTGCACATTATGTCCCTCTGTGATTTAGATACAAGATGATGTATGTCCCCAGTCAAGTTGGACTATTTTGCCTGAATGAAAGAAAGTAGTACTCCTAAATTAGTGCTTTATTATGCTTTGGTGTAGGCAATGCATTTCTCTAGCTGTCCAACTACTAGCTGCAAAAGAATGGCTTGAGCTATTACAGGTGTAAGGACAGCTCTCCTGATATCACAATCATGAATGTTTTTGAAAAATCAATTTGTAAATGTAATATACATCTCTTTCCCTCCCCGTATTTTAATTTTTTCTGTAAGAACTTGCTTGTAATACGGTGCTCATCAAAAGGCCCTCAGGTTATAACAACTGTCACCTTCCAATGGATTGAATTGATAATTTTGGTTTTACGGCTTTTACTTAACTGCTTCAAATCTCAAAATAGGTATCTGAAATAGTATTTCAATAATCAAATAATGAGCTATCATCTTACTCAATTATACTTATTCCTACCATCTTTTATTTAGTTTCTGCCGGCTAGGAAAGTTAAAGAGAAGGCAAGCAAACTTAAAATTACCAAAGACATGCTGGGCAGCCCAACATCAAGGAACATACTTGCCATGACATTTAGACAAGTAGTTGTGCAGCAGCTTTGGAATTTTCGACTGGTATTGTTTCATCCCGGAGCTGAACGAAATACGGAAGATCTTGAAAGCCCCAGAGAGGTGAAACTTCTTTCTACTGAATAGCTTTTAAGCATATATATATATATATATATATATTTGCCATTTATATTAGTCTAATATGACTTTATGCTAGCATGTCTGTCCTGCAGGTGCAACATGATACTGATGGCTTCAGTTCTCTTATGCATTAGGTCCCTGTGTCCTTTGGCATCAGCTCATTGGATGAACAAGTCATTTCTATGCTTGCTGAAGTTGTTTGTACATCTGCTCTTCAAAGTACTGAACAACTTGTGCTTGGCAATGCACATGGAGAATTTTTTAGTACTGTCTCTCGATGGTTCAGGAAACCCAGAAGGATTTCTTCAAAAGATTCTTTAGTTATTTTGTGGAAGTTATTTGAAGATGAGATGGTTGAAAATGCCACAATTTTGCTGGAACAATTTAGCTCAAGCAAGGGAAAAATTCGGCTTCGTAAATCAGGGTCAAAGTTCTTTGGGTGGACGCAAGCTGTGCAGTCTAAACTGGAGAAGATCGGTGGTCCCGATTTCTGTGCTTGGTTAACTGAATATGTACCTGCCTACAGGCTACAAATTGATACTCAAAAGCTGCAGGATCTGAAATTAGATGGCTGGAGACAACTCGATGGGAGTATGCAAGAGGTTCTTTTGACCCACTCCCAGATGGTACCTTTCTTCTTGTCTTTAGGCTTATGCCATTTTGTTATGTTTAGCAGATACCTTTTTGTCAGCGCTCCAGTATGTTTGATCTTTGAAGTCTATAAGTGATTATTCAGAAACTAAATGTTGATGTCCTTTCAAACTAGTTACCCTTATTCAGTCTCATACTTGGAAATTATTTAAGCGTTAGGTTGATGTATCTAAATTTCAGTAGTAAATGGTGTGCTTTATGCATTTTGACTCTTGATGGAATTTGCAGGCTGGATTGGCCGACATACTAGATTTGTTCTATGAAGACGTTTATACACTGCCCACCAAAGAGCTTTCATGTCACGTGGTCCTGAATCCTGCCATCTTGTCCAATGAAAAGGTAGCCAACGCATATTCTAGTTTTTCCTATTATTAGAACTGGAGTAAATCATCGACAACTTTATATCACCATGCTTCCATGATCTGTTACCTTATATAGAGTTCTGTGTCCAGTAGAGTACTTCCTGTTTGGTTAACGAATGTAGTGGAGACAGCAAACTATTCAAGTAGTCTATGTACTCGGTATTGGACAAGGGAACACGGCTTTTGCCCACATCCATGGAAATTGGATTTCGGATTCCATCAAAACTTGTCAGAAATTTTTAGTGTATGCTGGGATGACTAATGTACATAATCAGCTTTAGGTGTGGTTTTTGTTAATTAACACGGTCATTTATCGACCTTTGCCCACTTTGTTCCTTTGATATTTGCTCTGCTTTGTTCACTGCTCATGTGGTCTTTCATTATCTTTTAAGCGGGAAATGAACGATCCTTCATTTCTCTTCTTTGACTAGATAATGAGTTTTTTATTCTCTTCCTTACATATAAAAGTTTACTCTCCCTATGAGATTGCATGCTGTATCATTTCTTTTGTGTTCCAGTCTTTATTTTATGGGTTAATACCACGAAAAACCCTAAACTGGTACACTTGTGACAATTTTACCCTGAACTATTTTTTTGACCATAAAAAACTCTAAACCGGTACACTTGTGATAAATTTACCTCGAACTATTTTTTTGACCACCAAAAATCCCAAACTGATATACTTGTGACAATTTTACCCCGAACTATTTTTTTAACCACCAAAAACCTTATACCGGTACACCTGTGACAATTTTACCACCGAACTAATTTTTTGACCACTAAAAACCCCAAATTGGTACATTTGTGACAAATTTACCCTCTGTTAATGTCCGTTAAATTATATTAATATCACAAAAAATCACAAATTGGTTAACTTGTGACAAACAGAGGGGTAAAACCCAAAACCGGTACACATGTCAATTACCACGTGTCATTAAACTTCGCAATTTGACAGTAAAATTTAACGAAAACTAACGGAGGGTAAATTTGTCACAAGTGTACCAGTTTGAGGTTTTTGGTGACCAAAAAATTAATTCGGGGATAAAATTGTCACAGGTATACCAGTATAGGATTTTTTATGGTCAAAAAAATAGTTCGGGGTAAAATTATCACAGATGTACCAGTTTAGGGTTTTTTGTGGTCAAAAAAATAGTTTGGGGTAAATTTGTCACAAGTGTACCAGTTTAGGGTTTTTCATGGTATTAACCCTTATTTTATCAACTTCTCTAATACCATATATGCACATGTATTTTTATGTATTTAATAAGCAATTTTCAATTGTCTAAGACGCGTTAATGACCAATTTCAATTGGATTACCCCACTAATCCATTCAATGCATGCATTCTTCATGCCAAAATTAATGACAAGATACCGGCATTGAATGACCTTGAAAGTGGCCCTTAGTGATTGTGACTGAAACGGACTTTGAAGCAGTTTGTAGCTACTTATTATAAAGGATATGAACATTACTATAGTCTGTGGCAAAGGATAAAAAAAATTTTCATGTTTTTGGCGTTCAATTATATTCAAACATCCATATTTTTCTTTCGCCTTCTTACTAGTATACTCTTTAGGTGAACAAAGCTTGGACGTAAAATACTTAGTAATCTTATGGACCTGGTAAAAATGCAAGTGGCAAAGTGGGATATTGAACCGCATCATGTGCCTGAATCACCCATAGAAGCCCATGCAATAATGGGCGCATATTTCCCAACCCTCTTTCTGAATATTGCGATTGCCATTACATAAGATGGTACTAGTAAAATTAGAATTTTGAATTGTCAAGTCTTCCAGATTGTTAGCAGAAACTGGTGGCTAAACATTGTTTAATTCAGCCTGCTGACAAACAGTTACTGAACGATGATTTGATATGACACATCCTTCAGATTAGAATAGATGTATTTTTTTTTTGGTCAAATATTAGAATAGATGTAGTTCGCCATGAGCAATGTTAGAACTTTTCTACTGTGCACTGTCTCGGGTATGAGTGTGAGATCTTTGTTAATCGTATGTTGTAACATGCTTCATTAACAGTAATAGAACATCCCCATGTTTGCTTGACTAATTAGTACTCAGCTGATGTGGTGTTGTTGTAACTTGTATTTAACAATAGTAACTTTATTCATTTGTACAGTGGAGCTTATCCTTATTTAAGATGCTTTCTCTTGCCCTTGCTGGTGTGATTTTTGCCGTTGCCCTCAAAGCTTTTGGCCAAGGGTTTTTGCCTCAGTTTAGCAAGGAAAAGAGATACCTGAATGGACATGGAACTCCTCCATCTGAAATCGTCAGTTTGCATGATTAGCTGTCTGATCAAGCTAAAGTATAGCATGAAGTGGCGACTGGATTTCGTCTTACCGTAAATACTTGTTGGATCGGTGTCTGTCTTGGTCCCATGCCATGGAAACATTGGTTAGTATCCCATGAAGTCACTAAAATCATCAAGCAAAGGTATGCAATATTAGTATCTCAAGCTGCCATTTTAGTGATTAGCCTGTGAAGATATGATCAGACCTAGAGAATTGTTTTTTGGCCTAAAGTTTTGTTTAGGGTTATTGGGTTTGTTCTTTCGGAAATTTGTTTAGAAGTACAGAAAGTGTATTTCCGCGGCTCAGTCGTATTGATTCTGTGACTACTGATAGTCTAATTGTTTTGCTTGCTCTCCAATGTGACAGTATGGAGTTTGGTTCACAAATGTAGTAGGCTAGGAAGTAGATAAAAATTCTAATAGCACTTTGCGATAGTTTTCTTATGCAGTCTCTTTAGAGCTTCTCACTTTAAATATTCTTTCTTTAGATCGTAAGTGTTGCGCACTCGCGATCTCTAGTATCGGCCTAAGCCACGTTTCAAAACCCATGAAAAATCGACGCGGTTAGTCTTCATGTTATGCGACCAAATCAATACTTCTCTAATTCTCTCAGTCACCTACTCTTAGTACGTTGGTACTTAATAGTAGTCGAAAATTAGTGATTTTCCCATCGTTGCCTACGTGCATGCATTGCAATCCTTTGCACTATACAAGGAGTAGGCAGCTCATTATTCACGCACGAGCAGTATTGCGCGACTACAGCAAGAAAAAATTGAACGAGCGATAGAGAAAATATTAGCCACATTCGCTTTTTCTGCCACATTCGTATCGTGAATTATCATATTAATGAATTTTGAGTATGTGTATACTCCCTATCTTATTAAAGCTGAATCTTAATTAATGAATTTAATTAATTACTCAAAAAAAATTTACAAAACATATTATCCGAATATTCAAGGTAAATTAGATCGAGAGACCAAAAGAGAAATCTTACCCTTAAAGCAAAATATAAAAGTATCGAACTTTCTGGGTCTGGGCAGATCTTTCCATACTTGTCGGGCCTATGACCCGTCCAATCAGGCCCATACAAGTAACAAGCCCATGGGCCCAATCATTCACGTTGATGTCATCCGGCCCAAATTGTTCATCTTCATTACTTATTGCACTTGCCATTTGAAGCGAGGGTTAGTCGGTTACAAGCATGTACTCCCCAAAGCAAGGACAAAATCGTCTAGATATACGCCGCGAGGGGGATGTTGATACAGTATCATCCATTCGCCTGTAGAAAGTAAGGTGTTGTCGTTTATCGTGATTTTCTATATTACATTATTAACGATACTTGATTGGATAAGCGACACCATATCAGCACGTCACGTGATATAAGCGTTACATATTATATTTTTTTTTTAGAGGGAAACAATCTTTATAGAGAAATAGCTGTTTGGGTAATTTTCTTATATGTGAAAGACAGGAACTAATTGAATTCCTACGAACGAACAATCTTCCAATGTAATGTTTTTATTTGACTTGAGAAGTTTAGTACATAGTGATGAGCAACAGATGGGTTTTGGACCTCTTGCACCTTTGATATGATAGCAGAGCTCGCCTACCTCGACTTGGATCGCTGCTAGTGCCGAGTGAGGACATCTTCGTAATTTCAAGTCCTTTGTATTTTTTAAATTTTAAATACCTGAAATTTTCATAATGTATAACCGTCGACACGAAACAACACACATGTTTTTTCACAATTTATCAAAATTTAATGATATTTTAAATTTTAAAGAGAAAGTAGTTTTAGACAAACAACCCCACGTTCCAACCGAAGAATGTTTATGGAAAAAAAAAAGAAAAAAACCTCCAAAAATCTCAAATTATGTTCACCGTAATACATTTACCTAGAACTTTTTTTTGTAACATAAAAAAACCCTAAACTTGTACCTACGTTACACATTTATCCTCTATTAAGGATCCATCAAATTTCTTTCAGTCAAAACAACGTCATTTTTATTTTGCTTAAATCACTTGCGCCATGTCAATATCATTTGTTTCCAACATCTATATAGACAAATTTTTAATGGTACTCAATGACGGTACCTCATACCTTGATGAAAAATGAATATATCACATAAATATAAATTTAAAATTTTTCATGTCACAAAAAAAAATTTAGATAAATGCGTTGGGTATAATTTAGGGCTTTTTCCGGCTTTATTATATTCCCGCGTAAGGTATATATAAGCCTTATTTAATTTCAAGAATCAAAAGCCGTACACATTCTCAAGGAGAGCGGGAAAAGAGAATAGGAAAGAATGAGAGTTTTACACATTTTCAAGAATCGAAAGTTGTGCACATTTTCCACAGGTTTCACCATGACCCCCATGAGGCTATGATCCGAGCACCACCCAAGATTTCGATCTGGAAGCAAGCCATCGTCGACCGATTGAGGAGATGCGCGAGCGGGAGCGAGCTCGAATCCATCTACGCCTCCATGATCAAGAAATGCGCGGACCAAGATTGCTTCTTGATGAACCAGCTCATCTCCGCCGCCTCGTCGGCCACGCGCCACCCGGCCCTCGCCGTCTCGGCCTTCGACCGCGTGGAGAATCCCAACGCCTTCGTCTACAACGCTATGATCCGATGCCTGGCGCGCGGTTGCTCGCCGGTCCCTGCCCTCGAGTGCTTCAAGTCCATGCTGAGGGACGATGTCCGTCCCACGAGTTTCGCCCTGTCGTCGCTGGTCAAGGCTTGCGGCGCGGAACGGGGTTCGGGGCTGGGGGAGAGTGTTCACGGTCACGCCTGGAGAAATGGGTTCGGCTCGCACGTGTTCGTGCAGACAGCTCTGATCGATTTGTATGCGGGTTTCGGTCATATTAAAGAGTCGAGGAAGGTGTTCGATGAAATGCCCCAAAGAGACGCTTTCGCATGGACTACTATGGTCTCGGCTCATGCCCGTTCGAGCGACATGAGCGCTGCCAGGGCATTGTTTGAGGAAATGCCTGAAAGAAATGTGGCTGCTTGGAATGCTATGATTGATGGGTACGCAAGGTTGGGTGATGTCGAATTGGCCGAGTCGCTGTTTGAACAGATGGCAGTAAGGGATATCATCTCATGGACGACTATGATCACATGCTATTCTCAGAACGGGCGATTCAGAGAAGCATTGACCACGTTTCGAGAGATGACTGCTCATGGAATTACCCCTGATGAAGTGAGCATTGCTGCTGTAATTTCAGCTTGCGCTCATCTCGGCGCACTAGACGCAGGGAAGGAAATCCATCATTATGCAATGCAGAACCGATTCTGCGTTGATGTTTATATTGGATCCACGTTGGTCGATATGTATGCCAAGTGCGGGAGCTTAGATAGTTCGCTTGTGGTATTTTACAAGTTGCGAGAGAAAAACCTCTTCTGCTGGAATTCTGTTATTGAAGGGCTTGCAATGCATGGTTATGCAGGAAATGCGCTTAAAATGTTCGAGATGATGGAGAGAGAAAAGATAAAGCCTAATGGGGTGACATTTGTTAGCGTTTTAAGTGCGTGCACTCATGCCGGGCTAGTAGATGAAGGCCGACGGTGGTTTCGTAGCATGACCGATGATTATACCATCACTCCCGGCGTCGAACACTACGGATGCATGGTTGATTTATTGAGCAAAGCCGGATTGCTGGAAGATGCCCTCGAATTGATTCAGAATATGAAAGTCGAACCAAATTCTGTTATTTGGGGCGCATTGCTTGGCGGGTGTAAACTCCATCGAAATTTGGAGATAGCTCAAGTTGCTGCTAATGCATTGAAGGTTTTGGAGCCAGAAAATAGTGGGTACCGTGCTCTTTTAGTTAATATGTACGCCGAAGTGAGACGGTGGGGAGAGGTTGCGAAGATCAGAGCATCCATGAAAGAACAGAGAGTGGAAAAGGAATGTCCTGGTGCTAGTTCGATTGAAATGGAAGGTGAGATTCATCAGTTTGCAGCTTCCGATAAAGATCATCCGGATTCCAGCGAGATTTATTTGTTGCTGGATGAATTGGATGGACATCTGACGCTGTCAGGGAGCAGGGAGGAAATTCAACAATTATTTCTTGCTTAGGGAGCTCTAAGTTTGTATACTAAGAATTTCAGTTATTTCAGGTGCTCAAAGAGCTTTCACTTGACTTGATTATATTGCTGCTTAATTTTCTTGAACACCCAAGAAAGTCACATACTACAGGTAACGCCAGGTGACGTCTCAAACCGTTCCTCAAGCTCAAAGCGAGGAAATTCTCGTGTTTTCACTTGAGAAATACATATTAAATTTGATGGAACATAAGTTCAGAAGAAATGAGATTGCTTGAAAAGAACTGGAGACTGTCGTTCTTGTGAAGAATTGAGACTGATTGACGTCCCAAAACATTCCTTAAGGTGCTTCAATGGGGATTTCTTGACGATTTATCATGAAATTTCTATGGCTGAACATTTTTTGCCCTTGATGAGCAGTACAATTTTCTACAGATTTTCTTGGAACCCCAACTGACGGTTGTTCTTTATTTTGATGCACATGCTCCATATGCAGGCATTGCTGCTCAAATTGTCCTTTATAGACCAAGAGGACCCAGTTTTAGATGAAAAGTAAAATCTACCGTATTATTATGTCGGTGACCTTCTGCAATGAGTTCATCAAACCTGCTGTAGACCCCGTTTTTCAGCTAAGTTGCAGATGAATCAAGAAACCAAACTCTTCAATGTTAATTGTTCCAGCGACACAGATCCTCCGCGGTTCCATTCAATTGCCTGTGAAATTGGCATGATCAATTTTCAGTGTCGACAGAAGTTGCAATACAAAAATAATAGTTATTTGCAGGAATGGCAGACTCTTAATTCTAATGTTATTGCAATGAAGAATTGTTACAAGCTCGAGGAGTAAGCACCTTCCTCTCATCTTCCAAAAATGTCAAACCGTGTGGCCTTCTATTTCTGAAGAAACAAACCAAGAAAGATACAAATTAAAGAATTGGCAAAAAAGACCGGAAGAATTGGTTTCCACAATTGGGTGGACGGTGTGAATCAATCTTGTTTTTATTGTAGTAATGGATCCTACTCTGCTGGTCAAAGCCTCAAGCTGGTTTCGCTATCTTTGCATCTTCTGTATTAACATGTTTGAAGTTGAAAAGGCCGGAAAGACCTCGTCCCTTGGCTAGTTGCTCAAGCTCTGCGAGTTTTTGCTTGAGAAGCTCCACCTCCTTCTCTAAAGCTTCATCCTTTTGCCTCATTGCCTGAGGGCGGATGACGGTAACCGTTAAAAGTATTGGATATGAACTTGGAAAAAACTATATTTTCTAATCCTGATAAAAGCAATTGAGCAGAGAATTGTCAACTTCTTGAACTGATGACATTTCCAATTGAATCAATCAATTTTTTTGGAACTTTTTGACAGGAAAACACATGTAATTGCTTTGGATGGATTCCAGTCCACTTTTTATGAAAATGATGAAATCATGCAAAACATAATAAACTGGATTTGGTCACTCAAAATATGCAAATATGTATAAGATGTGCATCCTAAGCCCCATGCCGCATGAAATAAACTGAAAACAACAGCTACATCAAACTTCCCATGCAAAATACTAGTCAAATACCATGAACTACCGCTGTCTTCAAGCTGAATAAACTGAAAGACAATTCATCTCATCTGAAAGCAATTAGCAGGTTCTGCAGCAATTTTGTGGCACTTGAGCTCATTCTATTGGATCCTAATCAATCCATCTCAGGTATCCAAGAAGCCAAATCATTGGATTTTCCATCTTTTCGGTATAAGAGAACTATAGCAAGGAAAAACTACGAAGACGAGGCAAGATATACAACTCTGGCATGAGGAAATATTGGTTTCATTTTTTTTCTAGTTATGCATTAAGCTCAGTACTTGGAAGTACCTATTGAACTCCTGTAAGTAAAGGACACTGAACACACAGTTCCAAATCTCCATTGTTTGTGCAATTCAAGCCTTGGGCAGTCCACAAACAAGAGAAACCAGGTATCAGTGTTGAGTGACCGAGCCAAGAGACTGCATGGGCGGCTAGGTTATCACCCAAATTGCACAGAGAGAGAGAGAGAGAGAGGAGGGTAAACTCTAGTTCAGACTTGATTATACAATAAGATAGAAGAGAAGGGAGGGGATCTATTCCGTACAAATTCGTCATTAGAATATCTGAAAATATTAAGAAGCTTGTTTGATCAACTAAAGCAACCATGCAATGCAGTAATATGAAAGGAGCAGTAAGGGGTGGCTCCCACAACCGATTCAGCAAATATAACAATACACGAGCAAATTTCTTCCAAAGAAACTTCAAGAGTTTGATAGGATCATCATAAGTGACCGCTTCATGTTTACTAACCCCACAACAATGAGAAAATAAGAAGCACATTCAACCACAACTACAGAAAGTTTATGGTTCTTCAGTTTTACCCAAAACTAACCGCTTAATTTTCAGTTACAGCTGACACACATGATTAATTTTTCAGTTTAAAAGAACATTGGAAGATACAGGGGATAAAAGTTCACTGTGGGAATAAAAACCAACATAAGATGGTAAAATATGATTAGGATCATTACAAATTACCTCCAGTTCTTCCCTGCGTTTTTCCTCCTTTCTGGCTTCTGATTTAGCACTTCGTTGTACCTCAAAGATCACAAGAGCTCCAGCAACCTGTCCACAATGGCCATGTAAAAAAAAGAGTGAGAAGCGAATCTCTGAATCACTGCTTTAGGATGGAATGAATGTGAATATCAGCCATGCTCGGTGAAAAAATGTATAGCAGAATCTGCAAAAGATACACGCTTTTGCAAAATGGCATTTTGCGGGACAAGAAACTGTCTAATGTTGATGTTCAACCTACCACTTGAAAACAACTTATTGATGATGGCAAGAATGCTAACAACTCTAGTCATGCATAAAACATTCTAAGTTACAGATATGGCTATCTGAGAACTTAGCCTACCGAAAAGACAAAGAGTTCTCCAATCAGGTCCACTGCAGCCTGTACAGCTTTCTGTTCATTCAAAGGCCGGATCTCCACGTCAGTTGCATGACCATATAACCTTCTTTGTACGTTTGTTGTCATTCGATGATTAGCCTGTATGATCAAGTGATTAATGTCTATCAGTTCCAGGTGTAGCCAACCAGAAATTGTACCTTCATAAAATATCATGGGAAAAAGCATAACTCCTAAAATGTGCCATTTCAAAGAGCTCACAGTAAGATGAGAAGAGGAAGATTGGTGAATCATTATGGGCATGATACAGCTCCATACCAAGAAGTACTTAAACTTTAAATCAAGGGAAACGGTTGCATGCGATTCACGACAGACGACAGCCACAGCCACTTGAACCACTGATCCACTGTGAAGAAGCATTGCTATCAAGCTAATAGAGACCCCACATGTTGTCTATCATAAATCAACTAAGGATTATAAACCAAGAAATCACCAGATTCAAGCACAAGTCCTCTAAATATAAAGACAAGCTAGAGGACAATTTCCGATTCTAAAACAAAAGGATGGCAAGGGAACAATTGCCGGTGCTGCCATTTCCAAGGAGGAAAAAAACCACAACTTTATCCAGGAATAGATCTTGAGTAGCTGATATTTCGCTCCTCTTTAGCATGCACTGTTTTAGAAGTCCAGTGTTACAGAATGCATCAACACAGCCACTTACTACCCATGAGATTGATCTGATAATAAATAACGGTGAATCCATGATGTAAGCACGTGAACACTGTCATTTCTGGTAAAAAAACAAGAGAAGTTTTTGAAGGCCAAAATGGTGCCACAAGGATTAGCATTTTCCGTTGCACCACACTTCAACATCTTCTCTGCACTAGAAGAGAAAATGCAGCATCTTTCGCAGCTTCAAAATCAAAGCCTAAACAGAAAACTTGGAGATGCAATGCAACAGCCAACCTTGGCAAGTAGAAATACAGTAATTTGCAAACGAGAATCCGCAACACTCTGGTCTAGAGCAGCATAACTTAACATCGACTCTCAAAGACTATTAGAGGAAGATATCCGGGTAGACTGGGAAATTCGAGTTTAGTCGCGAGAAAGCAAAAAGCCCAATCAAAACCACAACATGGCGTGGCGCTTTATCCCCTAAATCAGACTAAGCTAAAACTCAAGTCTCTAAATCCAACCGAACTTCCGTACTGATTGTCCTATGAAGACATCCATTACCAATGACTAGAATCCTAAATTGATCGAAACAAACCATATCAAGCACGAGCACCACATTCATTTCTCTCCATTCTCATCAATCAAATCACACCAGCCTCAGCGCATTTCACCCGAAACGCCTAATCAACTCTGCGAGGCCCGATCGAGGCACCTCGAAAGATCATCACTTTCTCCCACGCTAACAAAAGCTCAGCAAACATTGCGAAATGACCCTTTCCCACACGCGGCGAGAAGTGAAGGGGGATCGGCAAACCTGAGCGAAGCCGACGATGAGCTCCCGGAACCGCGGGTGGAGGGCGGCCTGCTGCTTGAGCCGGCTCGCGACGGGCTTGCTCAGCGTCTTGACGACGAGGGTCCCGAGCTTCAGCAACGGGAGCACCATTTCGCGAATTGGGTCGCCGGAGATTCCTCGAACCGGCGGCGGTCGACGGATCAAGAAGGCGACTTTTTGCGAAGGGTGGGCTGTTCTTGATGGGGCGTGAAGCTAGAGCGCGGAGAGAGATGGGATATATAAAGGGTACTCGCGGGAATGCTCGTTGACTGAGCAGCGGAAGGAGTTTCTTGGGGAAGAAGAAGGCTGATGCAGAGAGAGAGAGAGAGAGAAGAAAGCATGAAGAATACGAAGATGTCGTTCCGACTTGGAGGCCAAAGCGGAGATTATGATTCGATGGAAGCTCATTTCCCCCTCTTTGCTCTCTCTTTCCTCTTAATTATGTTGACCATACTATATGATATTTCCATTTCGGAATAATCACATAAACAGTACATAAACTTTGGCTCAACATACAATATAATTTTTAAATTTTTAATTTATTTAATATAATTTTTAGATTTTTTGTACATATTCAACATAGTCCTTTAATTTAAATTAACGAAAGTATTATATTGAATATTTTCATATAGTTCATGGGCTAAATTGAACATATACCAAAAGTTCAAGGACAATCTTGAATAAATTAAAAGTTCAAGGACCACATTGTATATTAGGTTAAAGTTCATTAATCGCATTGAATAAATTAAAAGTTTATGAATCACATTACATATTAGGTCAAAGTTCAGGAACTGTTTGTGTTATTTTCCCTTTCATTTCTAGTAATACCACAATTAAGTATGATATTAGGATGATTATACTTCATAAATAAATAAAGAAAATTTCTACGCTTGTCAACAAAATCCAAAATGAAAAACCCTTTAGAGAGGCTTTTACAAGAGATGTGGACATTGACGCCTTTGAGGGATAGCATTCGACTTGAAACGAGGTAGTATTAGCAAGTTCATGATCATGCTAATCGCATTTGTGTCATAGCTATATCAATAAGTTTGACGAGATTAACAAAAGTCCAACCCCCTAAGTAATGGCAGTGCCAGGACATGGTGATGGATGTGTCCGACTGAGTGAACTTCGGGTCGGAAACAGAGTGTGAGCTGGTGTTACATGTTTTTGGAGACATGGATGGTTTAGGAGATAAAACAGCAATTTGATAAATTATGTATGGGAGGGATTTGTAGCTTGAAATCTATTGTACAGCGAGAGGATGATAATTGTAGATTTGACATTTTTGAATAAGGGATATGTAGCTTGAAATCTATTTTGAAACATGGGACTTGATCCCAAAATAAAGTATGTGGAGATTATCTAATGCAAGTAGAGAGATCGAAAACAAAAATCTAGATTAGAACTTGTGGTCAAACCCTCATTTCCACCAAATGGTTTATGCACATGGATCATCATGGAGTTCCATGTAATTAAATTGCTGATAATTAGCATTATCGGAGAAGATTAGTAGTTCGTAATTGAAGATGCTCAAGCAAATTCTCTTACAACTCTCTCCCTCTCCGCACTCCGAAGTTGTCGATGTAAAGTGTTATTAGAAGGGTTTTCTCGTGCTAATTCCATGCATTTGTTAGGAAATTCTCCTTATGCTTTCGTTGTATATCGATAGTGTGTAAGATCGAAGTTACCACAGAAAACATCCCTTGACCCATGTTATAAAATATATAGTCAATATAAATCCCTTTGCCTAATCCCAACAGAAGTTGACTTCTGTTATTTCCTTTTTTCTATTTTGCTATATCCGTCAAAATAGGTCATAAATCTATTTCTTAACCCATGTATTAGTAAATATGTCAAAAATTGATTAGTTATATTTAGAAAATAGGTCATAAATGAGTATAAGTATAATATGGGTGTTAAGTGAATTATAAATGGGTTTACAATTTATTTTAACTCAACTCATCTCTTTCACCCTTACTCAATCTCACGCTCGCTCACTCGGCACTTTCATATTAGTTTAGGTGTGAGTTTTCCTAGATTTAATTAAATATAGAAGTATTTTAGTAATATGTGTCGAGTCGAGTATGAGTCAAGAAAATTACATTGCGCATAAACGGGTCATAAACGATTAATAGGTCAATTTAGATTGGACCATTTGTGACCCGATCCAAACCCAACCCGACCCACCCATTTGATAGGTTTATATTTTGCTTGACCGACAATATAGGAAACCTCCGGCTTGGACTGTGTTGAACGGGAAATATGACTTCCATGGCACACCGCCGCAAACATTCACATATATTTAATTTATCTTGAGTCTGGTTTCATTCATGTGCTCAAATTCGACATATATTTTAACAAAAGTCAAATATGTCGTGTGAAGAAACAACTTGTTTATGGTAGTTAACAATTTTTTTTTATCCCGCTCTAACTTTCAACTCATTCTCAAATTTTTGCCTTACTTTTTGCAAGGCGTGGGATTCAAAACTCACATCTAAAACTATACGTCCCCACCTCTAACCTCTTTTCCTTCTCAACTAGAAAGGATAGCTACCGGAGCAAATCCTAATGATTAGTAGTTAACATTTGGCCAGTAAAAAAAACAACAGTGACCCAACCCCAAGCTCTTCACAAAGCTTTGCACGGTTTCTCGTGCATTAAATGTGCCTATAATTTTACTTTCAGCTTAATTTAAAGCAGGACTTGTCATCACTTCCCCCCACCTAATCCAAGTCTCATCCGCAGTCGTAAACCTTTTAAATTCTTGCCAATTAAGTCCTTCTGGCCAATTTTGACCGGCCAACGCTAATGTGGCCACCGGCCGTCCGGTCAACGCTGACGTGGCAATTTTAATTATTTTTTTCAATTTTTTGATCTTTTTTTTCTTTTTTTTTCTGGTTTCCTCTGGCCGATCGCCGGACCAGCCAGAAGGGAGGGCCGGCGAGGCCTCTGGTGAAGCTCGCCCTACCGGCCACCGGCGAGGTAAGGTCGGCCTTGCCTCGCCGTCGCCTGGGTTGCGATGGCGAGGTCGAGCCTCGCCCAGATCTGGCGAGCCTCGACCTCACGACAGCAAAGCGAGGTCGAGCCTCGCTGTCGTGACGCAAGCAACGGCAAGGCTTGCCCTCGCCGGTGGCCGGCAGGGCGAGCTTCGCCAAAGGCCTCGCCGACCCTCCCCTCCGGCCGCCGGTCGCCGGACCTGCTAGAGGGAGGGGAGAAACCCAAAAAAGAAAAAGAAAAAGAAAAAGAATATTAAAAAATTAAAAAAAATAATTAAAAATTGCCATGTCAGCACCGGCCGACCAAAATTGACTGGAAGGACTCAATTGGCAAGAATTTAAAAGGTTTAGAACTAAATTGACAAAATTAAAAGGTTTAGGACTGAATTGACCGCCATACAATAGGTTTAGGACTGATTTGACAATTTTCCCCTTTATTCTTAGATCTAATCCCATGTTTCAATTTTAAGAACGAATTTAAAGTGATGAATGACAGATCTTTTGCACCCATAAATTTACTGTGAAATGTATAAAAAAAAAGAGGAAACCTAAAACCTGAACCAAACCGAATCGAACTGTCAAACTACCTGAATTTCTTTACGTATTACCCAAACCAAATGAGACCTGAACCAAAAAGATCTGAATTTTCTATTCGAGTTGGGTATTTTTGACACCCTTGCCTCCCACCCCGTTGCAGTTTTCACAATAGTCAACTCCCCTCTCCGTTAAGGGTGAGCAATGGGGTCTAGTTTGACCTGAGGACCAGACCTGTTGTACAGAGACTTGTTTGCCCCAAATTTTAAGGAATTGGGGCAAAATTCAAGGTGTTCTTAAAGAAGCACAACTCTGATTCCTCGATTTGGAGCGAAATCATCTGGTCAAAATCTCCTTATCCAATCTGGGCTGAGAAGATCACAGTTGGGAAATGTTAAAAACTTGTCCATGATGCCATTTCACCGCAAGGCCTCCTCTCCCTCCTCCAACCAAGCTCGAAGAGCCGGTTTCCTTCTTCACCCATTCTTCGAGTTTCGACGACGTCAGCTGTGGCGAAGGAGAACAGAATACTTGCGTCTGCTCAGTTTTCTCCTCAACGTACGCATACACAAACGCAGGAACATTGAGATACTTTTCTTTTGCCCTTTTGCTAATCACTCGTGCATACAGGAAACTGATTTTATCCAAGGAATAATGACATAAACAGTCCTTGAACTTTGGCTCAATGTATAATTTGATCCTTAAACTTTTAATTTGTTCAATGTAATCCTTGAACTTTAACCTAATATTCAATGTGTGGTCCCTAAATTTTCAATTTATTCAATGTGGTCCCTGAACTTTTGATACATATTCAATTTAGTCTCTGCACTATATGAAAATGTATAATATAGTCCCTGAACTTGAATTAATTGAAGGACTCCATTGAACATTTTAATAAAGTTCAGGGACTATATTGAACATGTACCAAAAGTTCAGGGACCACATTGAACAAATTGAAAATTCATGGACCACATTAAATATTATGTTAAAGTTCAGGGATTACATTGAACAAATTAAAAGTTTAAGGATCAAATTACACATTGAATAAAAGCTCAGGGATTGTTCGTGCCATTTTCCATTTATCTTAGATAAACCTTCGACACCGTAATGTTTCTTCTCTTCCAAAACAAGCCCAAATCCACCTCCCAATTTCTTTGACTTCACAACCTCTTTAATTCCTTCGTATCTAAACTCCATTAGAAAAGGATATACTAATAAGTTTCATGACAAATTGGAGCTCTCAAAATAAATACAATCTGAACATTAATTTAATTGTGTTTTCCCTCAGTAGAAAAAAGGGCAATAAAAGATAAATTGATTTTTATTTGGGGCATTTCTTTGTCAATTCAATTTAAAAGGTGCGTATTAAGCTATTTTGATTGTGGCATTAGCGCCACCCTTTCGGTATTTTCCCTTAAAAACCGAAAAAAGGAAAAAAAAAACCTTTTTTCTTAAAAAAAAAAAATTTTACCGCGCCGAGTTCCGTGCCACTTCATCCGCGATCCGGCTGCTGATGCCAAAGCGAACCACGTCCGTCGATCTCCCGCGCCCTTCCTTCCTCATGGACGCTCGTGATCAAACCCCTCGCGAAAAAGCGCGCGCCACCCCCGGCCCCCCCGAAAGCCCAGACTCCGCGGCCACGTCACCGATCCTCACCCAAGAACGATCCGGACCGTCCAAACAAAGATGATTCCGACGGTCGATATCTTCCATCGCTCACCGCGCGAACTCCAGAAATCCCCCCGATTTAAACCGCCTCGCTTCCCACCACCTTCTTCAACCTCCAGATCTCTCTGCAACAAGAGCAAGAAACCCTAGACACCATCTACGTCTTCAGCTTCAGCTTCAGCTTCGTCTTCGATGGCGCGAACGAAGCAGACGGCGCGCAAGTCCACCGGCGGCAAGGCCCCGAGGAAGCAGCTGGCGACCAAGGCGGCGCGCAAGTCGGCCCCGGCGACCGGCGGCGTGAAGAAGCCCCACCGGTTCCGCCCCGGCACGGTGGCGCTCCGGGAGATCAGGAAGTACCAGAAGAGCACGGAGCTGCTGATCAGGAAGCTGCCGTTCCAGCGGCTGGTCCGCGAGATCGCGCAGGACTTCAAGACGGACCTCCGGTTCCAGAGCAGCGCCGTCGCGGCGCTGCAGGAGGCGGCGGAGGCGTACCTGGTGGGGCTCTTCGAGGACACCAACCTGTGCGCGATCCACGCGAAGCGGGTCACCATCATGCCCAAGGACATCCAGCTCGCGCGGAGGATCAGGGGCGAGAGGGCCTGATTCTTTGTCCTCCATGTACATGTGGTCTTGAGTCGGCAATGATTGTGATGGAAGCTGTGCTTTTTCTAGGAGATGTCGATGTGAAATCGCGTTTGATGTGTTGGGTTTAGCTGGAAAATTACAATGTATGTCGTTTCTTTTGACTTAGAAGCACCTCGAAGTCTGGATCCATGTCTCTGTCTCCCTCTGATTTGATCTTGATCTGTGGGAGCTGATCTGACGATGGAAGCTTAACTATGAGAAGGGCAAGAGCACGATTGTTCAAGAACGTAAGAGCCCACTTTGTCTTCCATGTTCAGTTAATCTCCACGCTGAATTGAAAGACAGATGGTTTGATTTGAATTCCCGGAATTTAAGTGGCGTGGGGACGAAGAAACTGTTAAAGTTACCAATTTTTTTTATCTAGTATGGACCCATTGGATGGAGCTGTATGCAAATCATCGTGCCATCACGAGCCCTCTTCATTCAGAAATTGATGATTCTAGTCGGAACCATTCAGTATGCGTACTATCATATAGTCGAATCTTCAATGGTTGTTGAACCAGTGATCCGACCCACGATCTAATTGCTAAGATTACTCGCCCTCGCTTTACAATGCTGGAGGAGACTATCTGTATGATCCGCTGTCATCTTGGTCCTGAGCTTTTAGCAATTTTCGGTCTGCCTTGGGCGCGATGTCGCTGGCTGCTGATTCGCCATTGCAACATAGGTTAGCTGCTTTATAAGCCCACATGCTAGGGCGTGTCGAACTAATTGCGCTTCTCTAGAACCATCTTTTGGAGACGTGAACTCGTTTCAGTCCCATTGTGCGAAGTCAACGACCCTTTAAGTATATTCCAAGCATATAATCACACACTTTTCCTATATTAATTAGCTCCTTAAGGTTTGGAAAACCCCAACATACAATTCTCTACCTGTGGGAACTTCAGAAACAGAGGAAAAAACATGATCTTCCACAAGAGAGATCTGGATCTGGTTTTGGTTCCAGGCGGGCTGGCGATCATCTTCGCGTATCATCTGTTCTTTCTTTATAGATATCGACATGCCCCCGAAACAACAGTCATGGGCATTGAGAATGTGGACGAGAGAGCTTGGGTTGAAGGAATCAGTAAGGTAGTTTAATATCTCGTGGTTGCTCTCAATCCCTCATCTCTCTTCTTGCATCTTCGCTTACCGTCTCAAAGTCAAACCCTTTTGAGATTCCGATTCACGAATCCCTATGTCGATTTGACGGTCGTCATTCTTTTGCTTTTCCTTTTGTAAGACGGTGACAAACTGACAAGTGATCACCGAATATGCGAGCAGTTGACACTTGACCAGAGAAATTTCGCTACAAACGTGATCGCATCGAGCGTGACAGCTGCAACCTTCCTAGCCTCGGTCTGCCTCACTCTCAGCTCTTTACTGGGGGCATGGATCGCGAACTCCACCGTCGACGACCTGTTCCGGCAGCTTGGGGGGCTCGGGGACACGGAACCATCCACCACGGCCATCAAGTACATGAGTCTCTTGGCCTGCTTTGTCCTGGCCTTCTCATTCTTCCTCCAGTCAGCCAGGCACTTCATCCACGCAAACTATCTCATCACCACACCAGAAGACAGCATCAGCAAGGAGGATGTGAAGGTGGTCATCATAAGGGGGGGGGGGTGAGTCTTGGTCACTTGGGCTTAGGGTAATCTATTTTGGTCTAGCTTTCCTCCTCTGGTTCTTTGGTCCAGCGCCCATGTTGGCCTCGTCCACCATTTTAGTGGTGATTCTGTATCACCATGACATCCGTCCAATCCCTTTGGCGAGACCCCACCAACCAAAAGCCACATTAGGAGCTCAGTAGGTGGTCAAGTTGTAGCTTTTGCCATTGCAATGGAGCATCAAGGTGGAGGTAAGAAAGGGCTGACCAGAATTGATCTGTCTTCATTTGTGCATTTATCTGTTGATTTATTGCGTGGATGGCATGTGCAAGATCCGCAATGCGAGGGAAGTGAGCTTTGGCGGAGGTTTTACTCCTACGCTGCGATGAGAATGTTTCTTCCTTTAGGGCAGCTTTAATTTATGGTTTTTCTTTTTCTGAAAGGTCGATCTCGAACGCGGCACCACATCAGCGTCACTTTTATTCACAAAATATAAAAAAACAGAAAGTTGGATTTTGACGTGCCACGTCTCTAAAATTGGCTCCAGCGGTCGTCGACATGGCTTGAATGCACCGTATATGCTTGGCCTTGTTGCACATTGAGCAAAATGTTTAGATTTATTGATGTAATTTTCCCCTTAAAACCAAGTGATTTTTTTATAATTTTGCAAATATACAATATATTAATTTTGACAATATTGTAAAAAAGTAACATTGACTTCCAAAAATAAAAAAACCAATACATCATTAAGTTGTCATGCTACCACAACACAAATTTAGTTCGAGAAAACTGCAATTTCCATTCTAAACATTTACGGATGTAAATTCAGTTCTCGACATTAATTCGAAAAATGCTACAATTTTCCCTATTAACAAAAAAGAACTATCAAAAGAGATAATTTAAAATAAAGGGTGTGCTCTTATCATGAGATATTTCAAAAGGGTCCCTTTAAGACCAAAAACCCAAGGTGATTTTTTTCATAATTTTGAGAATATAAATAATATATAAATTTTTCTGACGAAAAGGGTCCTTTTTTTTTGGGGGTCTGAGAAAAGGGCACTTTCACTGTACCGCGTTTAATTATTTTTCTACTTTTGGGGGCTTAAAAACTTTAAAAATCACAGTTTTGGCTGTTGTGAGCCGTACGATCAATCGACGCAACCGCATTAGGCAAACCGACAGCCTCTGGTTCAGACAACGACCCATCTAGTTCTGTTTTGGCAAAGTCTCAAGTGGGACCCACTCACCAGATATCCCTCGCCACGTGTCCTCCTTGTCTTGGGCTAAAGAAAAAAGTGTGTTAGATTTTTGTAACGATATCTAATATATAAAAACCTTTTCTTTTTCAATGCATACGAATATTATAATTCTTTAAAAATAAAAAAATTATTTATTGGGTTAATACAACGAAAAACTCAAACTGGTACATTCGTGATAAATTTATCCCAAAATAATTTTTTGACCACCAAAAATCTCAAACGGTACATTTGTGACAATTTTACCTCCAAGTTAATTTTTGTTAAATTTTACTGTCAATTTTTTGTGTTATATGACATGTAACAGTTGACGAGTATACCAGTTTAGGATTTTACTCTCCGTTTGTCACAGGTGTATTAGTTTGTAATTTTTCGTGGTATTAATTCAATTTAATGTATGATATATTTATCATAAATGCATAAATTTAAGATTTTTAGTAGTCGAAAAATTAGTTTGAGATAAATTTTTTACCGATGTACCAATTTGAGGTTATTTGTGGAATTAACCCTTATTTATTTGAATGGTTGGGCACTTGATAATGGAGTTCAAGGAAATATGCTTAACTTTACAAAAGATATAATGTGGGTAGCCGTTAATTAATGTATTGGAATATTTACCCAACCTTCTTCACTTGCCATTCACAATTTTGAGATGTGAACAGGATTTTGCTGCCATGATAATACCATGTAATTGATACAACAAGGAACACCGATTTAACATAGTGCAAGTTCCTTTCTCGATGGCTTAAGAGGCCATTCGTGCAACGCAAACTCCATCCAACTTGTACTTTCGGTTGATATTTACTTGACTCATCAAATGAGTGAATCGAGTAAAAAATGGTCCAAATCAAATTGACCAATTTAATTCTTTTTTACTCATTTATGTGCAATACAAATCTAGTTGTCCATATCAAGACCTATCAAACGTGTGCATCGAGTTGAAAGCGGTCTGACTCAAATTGATTCATTTAATCAAGTTTAACTCGTTTCAATGTAATACAAATCTAGTCCATGATCCGGCCATACCCGACCCGTCCCGACCCAACCCATGTTAAAATGCTTCTATATTTAATCTAATCTAGGAACAAATTAAAGCGAGAGTGCGGAGTGAGTGAGGATAATATTGAATGAGGGCGAGAAAAAGTCATAGAAATTGATTTGGTCTAAGTAGACCTGTCAAAATGGGTCATAAACTCATTTTTTAACCCATATATTAGTAAATGGGTCATAAATAGATTAGTTATATTTAGTAAATGGGTCATAAATAGATAAAAGTTTTATATTGATGTTAAATGGATCGTAAATGGGTCATAAATGAGTTTACAATTAATTTAAACTTAACGCATCTGTCTCGCCCTCACTCAATTTTGCACTCACTCACTCCGCACTCTCATTTCAACTTAGGTATGAATTTTCCTATATTTAATTAAATATGAAAGTGTTTTAGTAATATGGGTTTGATCGGGTATGAATTGGGTATGGGTCAAGAAAATTACATTACGCACAAATGGGTCATAAACGGGTTAATGGGTCAATTTTGATCGGACCATTTATGACTCGATCCGACCCATCCATTTGACAGGTCTAGATCTAAGTAAGATGTGAACTCATTTAACATTCATATTACGATGGGCTTTAACTTTTTAAACCCATGTATGACACATTCACTAAATGTAACTAACCTATACAACAACTCAGCCCATCAAATATGAGTTTTTTTTTGTCTATTACCAAATAAGAGTTAAAAAATGTGTTTGGACCCATTTTGACAGGTTTAATATTGACTTAACACAATGAGTTTGTAATTCAAAAAAAAATTATGTGTTTCTAAATACAAAAAACCAAATCATTATTTATGTAGTTCATCAAAATCATATGGAAAATTTTGGCCTCTATATTTATCCGCAACATAGTTGCGCTCGAACACCTATATTTCTCAAATGGGTTTAGATGTAGCTATGGTTAGAAAAATAAATCAAATTAGATTATAAAACAATAGAAACGATGAGAAGCATTACTTACACCATACCCCAATAAATCTAATTCGAACTCAACATCCTTCGGTTTAGATCCAATTATGCGGACGCTCAAAATATAGAAGGTCTCAAAAGAAGAAATGTTAAAAAAAATTACATGAAGATTTCACATACTATTAACCAAGTTGCTGGCAATTGACAATGTGGACACCACACGAAGATTTCATATACTACTAACCCGTCGAACAAGATGGGTCTTCTTCGAACTTTTGTATCAGTCATATCAACGTGTTTTGATATATTTTTGAGTATTTTTTGGAAGATACTTTTCACATAGGAGATGTAATTTGATCAAAATCATATGGGTGCTAAAATAATTTCGTAATTTTCAATCAAGGCCACTTGCTTTGAAATTCATTCAATGATTTGTGTAGTCAAATTTGGTCTTAGAGTACTATGTTATATCACTAGGTAATTGAGTACGCGTTACTTTGTGTAGTCAAATTCTATCTAAAAGAAAGAAATCCAAAGAGATTAATCAAGTTGACAAGACTCAACACTGGGCCATGCGTTAAAAGAGTGTTGTCAATTTCAATATAACACAATCACCAAAGTTCAAGCAGAGCAAATATTGTGTTAGCGAAAATATGCGGAAGAGCAAAACACGGAACACAGAAATTTACGTGGTTCGATTACAACGTGATCTACGTCCACGGGTGAGGCAAAACAAGATTCCACTGTAATCAAAAGAGAGTACAGTTTTCAGAAGTCGAAACAACGACAAAAGCTCGCGGCTTACAAAACTCTCCGAAAAACAAAATTCTCTCTATATTTCAATAAGAAAACCTAGCCGCAGTATAAATAGGGCTCCCAAAAATTTTCCTCGGGGACATAGCCCCTGAACCCCCCCGAGACATTGCTTTGTTTCCTCCAGCTTAGGCGGTCCGCTATGGAAATTTGTTCACTTACTACGGGTTGGGCCTATCAGCCTAATCTTCTGCGTCGCAAACTAAATCTCAATTTTCAGGTCACGCATAAAATATGTCGGGTTGGGTCATAAACCAGACTAAGTACATAAAATTCAAGACATATTTAACATATTGAACCCCATTTACCTCGAAGGTTTTCAACCTCCATTGAACGTTTTATATGTTTTTGGCTTTAGCAGTAAGCCACTATTCACTCCCAACATTCATGCATCTCAACCAATCAACTTTTCCACCTAAATTATTCTCTCTCATCGTCCTGATGCATCAGGATTCGTGTCCGAAGCTTGCTCGGCCCCACGCACTCTCGGTCCGCCTCACTTTCAGCTCTCTACTCGGGGCATGGATCGCAAACTCCACGGTCGACAACATGTTCCCGCAACTTGGGGGGCGCGCGGACACGGACCCATCCACCACGGCCATCAAGTACATGAGTCTCTTGGCCTGCTTTGTCCTGGCCTTCTCATTCTTCCTCCAGTCAGCCAGGCACTTCATCCACGCAAACTATCTCATCACCACACCAGAAGATAGCACCAGCAAGGAGGATGTGAAGGTGGTCATCATAAGGGGCGGTGGGTCTTGGTCACTTGGGGTTAGGGTAATCTATTTTGGTCTAGCTTTCCTCCTCTGGTTCTTTGGTCCAGCGCCCATGTTGGCCTCGTCCACCATTTTGGTGGTGATTCTGTATCACCATGACATCCGTTCAATCCCTATGGCGAGACCCCACCAGCCAAAAGCCAGATTAGGAGCTCAGTAGGTGGTCAAGTTGTAGCTTTTGCCATTGCAATGGAGCATCAAGGTGGGGTAAGAAAGGGTTGACCAGAATTGATCTGTCTTCATTTGTGCATTTGTCTGTTGATTTATTGCGTGGATGGCATGTGCAAGATCCGCAATGCGAGGGAAGTGAGCTTTGGTGGAGGTTTTACTCCTACGCTGCGTTGAGAATCTTTCTTCTTTTCGAGCAGATTGAACAGCCGTTTGCACTTTGCGTTGGAAGAAAGGCTTTTGGCCCATCAAGCAACGAAGAGCAAAAAGGCTTCGAATATCTTTAGCTTTGCGCCTCTTCTTGTTCTCTACGGCTTGACAGCATTACCGTCATTGATGTTGGGCTTCGGCTTCAATCCTACCATGCGCCTAAAGAGTTGGTCCTGGACATGTGATTTTCAACATAGGCTGCACTGCATCAAAAACGACATGATTCCCAAATTTATAAAGTTTGAAATCTTTGAGTGTTGGTGGATGCACCCGAAAGTATAGTGTGCATCTAATACTTCTCAACGTGTATATCAATAAGATTTAAAGCTAGATAAGAATGCGTCGGGAATGCATTAGACTAAGCGTGATGCTATAACACATGAAAATTCATGAGATAGTTGGTGATAGTATAAAGAGGGCCGGAGTCGAGCTCTAATAAGACATTAAAAGATTTTTAACCTGAATGGTGTGTGTGGAATAACGATTGTCTTTCTCAATCCCGTAACTCACACATTTTGGCCTTCTTTAAGGGAAAAATGCACTAATAGTCCTCAAATTTTGCCTTATGTGAAATCAAGTATTAAATGTTTTTTCGGTCGAAGCAATCAAGTTATTCCAATGATTGCTTAACCAATTATACTGATGTGGCGCTCTTGAAATTGGATGTACCATTTTTTAATTTTCTTAATTTAAGTGGCGTTGACGTGGCACCATGTCAAAAAATAGGCCAAATATAACATAATGAAAAATAAAAAAGCCAAAAAAAATTGCGGAAAAAAAAGAAGCCAAAAATCAAAATAAGATAATTTTTCTTATTTTGTAAATTTTCAGATTTTTTTTTTTTTGGTAAAGATAAATTTTCAGATTTATTGTTTCCTTATTTGAAAATTTAGGTTTTACGGTTTTTCTTTTTTTGAAAAGGTCAATCTTGAACGTGGCACCACATTAGCGTCACTTTTATTCACAAAAAATAAAAAATAAAAAGTCGAATTTTGACGTGCCACGTCTGTAAAAATTGGCTGAGTGATCGTTGGCACCACTTGAATGCACTGTATATGCTTGACTTTGTTGCACATTGGGCAAAATGTTTAGATTTATTGATGCAATTGTCCCTTTAAAATAAAAAAAGCCAAGTGATTTTGTATAATTTTGCGAATATATATAATATATTAATTTTGGCGATATTGTAAAAAAGTACCATTAACTTCTAAAAATAAACAAACCAATACTCCACTAAGTTGTCGTGTTGCCACAACTCATATCTGGTTCAAGAAAACTACAATTTCCATTTTAAACATTTACGGATTTGAATTCGGTTCTCAGCATTTCAATTAAATCGATATAGTCACAATTCTTTGAGTGAAAAAGCAACTAAAGTCCAAACCGACCAAGTCCCGTTTCAAATTGCAGACACGACGGTCCAATCGCAGTCGGCCATTTTACATGTCACGGCCGGCGATCTAATATGAATAACTTAATTCGAAAAATGCTGCAGTTTCCCCAATATTAACAAAAAAAAAACTATTGAAGGAGATAATTATAAATAAACAAAAAGGGCATGCTCTTTCTCGTGAGAAATCTCAAAAGGCTACTACCCCCTAAAATATGCGGTCGCTAGAGAAAACGGTCCCCTTTAAAACCAAAAACCCAACCGATTTTTTTTCATAATTTTGAGAATACATATAATATAATATATATAAATTTCTGACGACAAGGGTTCTTTTTTTGGGGGTATGAGAAAAGGGTCCTCTCACTGTACTGCGTTTAATTATTTTCTATTTTTGGGGGTTTAAAAACTTTAAAAATCACAGTTTTGGCTGATGTGAGCCGTACGATCGAGCGACGCAACCACAGAGGCAAACCGACAGCCTCTGGTCGAGACAACGACCCATCTAGTTCTTTTTGGCAAGTCTCAAAGTGGGACCTACTCACCACACAACCTTCGCCACGTGTCCTCCTTGTCTTGGGCTAAAAAAAAAGCGTGTCAGATATTCGTAAGGATATCTAGTAAATAAAAACTTTTTATCCCACGTTTTGATTACACACAGAATTAAATGTCACGATAAATCTTAAGCTAGTATATTTATGATAAATTTACCTAAAATTAATTTTTTGATCACCAAAAACTCTAAATCAGTATACCTGTGATAAATTTATCACAAATTAATTTTTTAATAACTGAAAATCTCAAATCGATACATTTGTGATAAATTTATCCTTAGTTAGTTTCCGTTAAATTGGACTAATACCACAAAAAAGTACAAGTAGGTACCCTTGTGAACGAAGGTTAAAACTCAAAACCGGTACATTCGTCAACTGTCACGTATTATTTAACAAAGCAATTTCATAAAAAAATTTAATAGAAACCAATGAAAGGTAATTTGTCACGGATATACTAGTTTAAAATTTTTGTGGTTAAAAAGTTAGTTTTTGATAAATTTATCACAGGTGTACTATTTTTTTATTTTTCGTGGTATTAACCCTTATACATAAACAAATATAATAATTTTAAAAAAATTTCTTTTATTTGAATGGTTGGGCACTTAATAAAGAAGTTCAAGGAAGTATGCTCAACTTTATAAAAGATATAACGTGGGATGCCGATAATTAATTTATTGGAATTTTTACCCAACCTTCTTCACTCGCCATTTTCAATTTTTGAGATTTGAAAAGGACGTTACTGCCTTGATAATACCATGTAATTGATACGCTAAGGAATGCCGATTTATCATAGTGCAAGTTCCTTTCGCGATGACTGAATATGCCATTCATGCAACTCAAACTCCATCCAACTTGTACTTTCAATTGATATTAACTAGACCTTTAAAACGGGCGAATCGGATTGAAAATAATTTGATCTAAATTGATACATTGAGTCCGTTTTAACCTATTTCCATGTAATACAAATCCAGTGACCCATATCAAGATTTGTCAAAACGGATGAGTTTGGTTGAAAATGGTCCGACCCAAATTGATCAGTTTAATCAAGTTTGATCCATTTCCGTGCAATACAAGTTTAGTGACTCATACCGAACTCGGCCATACCAAAATCATACCCAACCCGATCCATATTGCTAAAGCACTTCCATAATTAATTTAATTGAGGAACAAACTAAAGTGAGAGCATGGAATGAGTGAGGATTAGATCAAGTGAGGGCGAAAGAGACCGAAGAGAGAGTCAAAGAGATGGATTGGGTCTAAGTAAGTGGTAAACCTATTTAACACCCATATTATATTAGGTTTTACCATTGTAAATTAATTTATAACCCATTTACTAAATATAGCTTAATTAATATAACAATTCGGCCCATCAAATAATAGGTTAAGAAATGGGTTTGTGACCCATTATGACAAGTCTAATATTGACTTAACACACTGAGTTCATAATTTCGAGAAATTTTTTTTATGTGTTTCTAAATACAAAATATATTTACGTGATTTATCGGAATCATATGCAAAATTTTGGCCTCTCATATTTATCCGGAACATAGTCCGACTCCGAAAAACTTATTTAGTTGGTCTATAGAGTTAACCTTATCTAGTAGAGCTTGAACGTCTATATTTCTCTAATGGGTTTAGACGTACTTATGGTTAGAAAAATAAATCAAATTAGATTATAAAACAATAGAAACGATGAGGAGCATTACTTACGACATACCTCAATGAATCTAATTCGAACTCAACATCCTTTGGTTTTGATCCAATTATGCAGATGCTCGAAATATAGAAAGCTCTCAAAAGAAGAAATGTTAAAAAAAATTACGTGAAGATTTCATGAACTATCAACCAAGTTGTTGGTAATTGACAATGTGAACAACACACAAAGATTTCATATACTACTAACCTGTAGAATAAGATGGGTCTTCTTCGAACTTTTGTATCTGTCACGATCAACAAGTTTCTTTATATTTCTAAGTATTTTTTGGAAGATACTTTCCCCATAGGAGATGCAATTTGATCGAAATTGAGTTGAAGCTCAAATAATTTACAACTTTTAATCAAGACTACTTGCATTGAAATTCATTCAATGATTTGTGTAGTCAAATTTAGACTTAGAGTACAATGTTATATCGTTAGGTAATCGAGTATGTGTTACTTTGTTTGGTCAAATTCTATCCAAAAGAAATTCGAGAGATGAATTGAGTTGATAAGACTCAACACCGAACGATGTGTTGAAGAGCGCTACCAATTTCAAGATCACGAAGTCACCAAACTTTAGGAAGAGTGAATATTAGACCCCATTTGCCTATATGCTCCTGGCTTTCGCGATAAGCTACCATTCGAGCCCAACATGCATGCATCTCAACCGATCAACTTTCTCGGGCAATCTGAAGGGTCCATTCCCTCGCATGGGCTTCTTACATTCGGGATTTTACTTTCGAACCGTTTCCAACCGGACTTGAATCCAAGGCCACAGATAGAGAAACAAACTCCTCTATCATCGAAGCCAACGTCCGGTCTTGCTAAGTAATACGAGACTACTACGATTGACCGGACCGCATTGCAAAGTAATTTGGAATTTCAATGAATATAGGCTTAAAAAATTGATTCATAAAAAAATTAAATTCAAAACACATTCATAAAATCAAAATTTTGTTTTTTCAAAATTACCCGGACGCTTCTAAAACCTTCGGGACAAACCATTGTAATAAAACGAAACCGTACTCGAAATGACTTTTTCCACGATTAAATTCCTGCCGAACAAAATTACCATCGATCGCCGCGCAAAATATCGGGATTTGGGTCCGCAACAAACGCCGGCTTCGCTCGGCTCGACGGGACCCCCGCGGCGTACGGGCCCCCCCGCCGGATCGACGGCAGGGACGGCCCCCCGCGCGGCGCGGGGGAGGACACGTGGACGGCCCGGATGCGGCGCGTGCGTCCGAGGGACCGAGCGTGACCTAAGAGTACGATGAAAGCAGCGGCAGCAGCAGCAGCATCCCCCCGCGTAAAAGTCGAGGGTTCCGTTCGCTTGCTTTTTCTTTTCCTGCTTTCCCCTGCCTCGGCAGACCTCGATTCAATTGCTTTTCGCGCTGCCATCTTTCGCGTTCGCGACGCGCGAGGCGCCACGCGCTCTCGGCCCCGAGCGTGGGGCTCACCGGCTCGGGAACCCCAAGTCCGAAAATGTCGCGGACGTATGTCAAATCGGGGTTAAGTTTTGGTTGGTTGGGTGGGTCTAAACCAAATTCGACATTAAGGTAGAGCCAAAATCAATAATCGTCCCCTCCATTTTAAAATGTAAAAATAAGATCCGGCCCGAGGCGTGTCCCTTCCCAGAGGGGAAGGCTCGAGAACGCCCCCCGGCCTTGACTTGAAAATGTCGGGATACATGTATGAGCTGTATCGGAGAAGTTCTATAATTGATGTAATGTTGAGCAATTAATATATCTAATTGGCCTGTAAACTCATTGATTTTGTAGCTGAATATGTTAACGAGTTCGAACTTGAACTTCCTCTTAACCATTTGTCCACTGAACGGCAATGAAGCCGATGATCGATTAATAGGCCTCAAATCTAGTTCGATGTCTGGTGCATAGTTTCGAGTTGAAATATTTTGATGCAAAATGATACGCCGATTAATGAGGAGCATACCTACCTTATATGATCCACACCTTATTTGAGACCATGTTGATAAATTCGATATATTATTCGACACAAAATCCATTCTCGGCCATTTTTTTAAAGAAAACGACCTACTTTGTATTTGAAATTTTCCCCAACGTCCGCTTTCCTAAATTACACCGACATCAATAGACCAAAAAAAAAAATTACATTGACATTATACCTTCTATTGAAAATTCTCTATGAAGGGACAACCCTTTCCAAATTTAGTTTCCTTCTATGTCTCGGATGTACTGGTTGAGCGTCGAAAACATTTATCAAGCGTCTAGGAATTTGGAGGGTCCTTACCATGTTCCAGACAAAAGAAATCGAAACCTAAAATAAGAACAAAAATGGGTTCACAACCCCTACAATTGTTGCCCTTTGCCCTACTAATTTCCATTTTTGGTGTGTACTTTGTCCTATTCAAGCTACAATCGTCAGTTCAAGCAACGATCGTCTGTCGGCGACACAATCACGAAGGGAATATTTGGCTCCCCCAACTCTTTCTTCTTCACTTTATTTGAGATCCAATGCAATTGGAGAGGCAACAACCATGGCAAATCTCATTCCTAAATCAAGAAGATACATCAGGACCATTGTCTAGGGTAACATGCCCTTGAATCCATTTGGAGGCAAATCCAACAATTGCCATTCGAGATGGAGACGTGGAGAAATTCGCTTTAGCGAAATTCGATGAATACCATACGTCGTTCAAGATCGAGACCTAGCTCAAGGGGATTAGCCAATTTTTACATCCAAGGAGGCTAACCTATCGAATTATCGACATTGGAACAGGGATTAACTCCCGAATTCTTGACAAAAGGTGTCAATTTTCTTCAAGAAAAGATTGACTTGCAACCTCAGACAATTGGCAGCGTGCGGAGGAAATTCTGGAAAAAAAATAATAGAGGGTGTTTCTCGAATTTCATCAAAGTGTAAGACTCGGTACATGGAATTTTACTTTGAAAACAGAACACTCGAGAGCCCTTCAATAAATGTAACGTTTGTGCCGAGTCATCTCTTCAATTAAAAGCCGTGTGCCGTGAATCAACAAGAACATCCAACTAATCCGATAATATCGCGTTGGAATCACTTGGTGCGAGCACTTACATAGTACGATTTTCTTCCCCTCTTCAATAGATCTCCGCCAAGAAAGAAGACCAACTTGAAAGCCTGCAAAATGATCATCCATTAGAATTCCAGCTCACAACAACAATGTTCTTTGGCACTTTCCTAGATATTAAAGCATGGAGACACATCTCTCGCCCATAAATTGGACCATGTTGCATTGGGTCCGTACACATTGGACTGAATTGACCAAACATTCGAAAAAAACGCATTACGATGCTTCGGATGAAGTGGATAAAATAATTGGAGCGTGGGTTGCAGTGTGGGGACCCGAGGGAATTATTAGGTTTCTGTTTTTTTTCAATAATTATTTATTATTGTTACTATTGTTAATATTATTGTTTTTATTTTGTCTTGTGTTTCCCATTCTTGAGCCGTGATCATTTGGTGGAATTTAGCGATTGCGTATGCGCTAATCAAGAAATCAATCTCCACCTAGAAAAAGATGACCAAGGATTATAAAATTTTCAAGCGACCCAATGATCACTTTGGATAAGAAGAGAGTGTGTGTCGGGCATTTTTTTATTTTGACTAAATTCTCCAATATGACTAAGCCATTGACCAATTATACTACATTTTCGTTGCATTTTCAACCCAATGGACAGCTAAATAAATGTAGCTTTATAGTTGATAAAATAAACTGAATCTACTTAGGGTTATACGTGCGGATTTGATTCCTTTTTGCGCTAATCAATAAATGTACCATTAGTCCTTGATTCTTCGTTAAATGTTCGATAGGCCCTGTGAATTCATTTTTGTCCAATCGAATCTCTGAACCTTTTTATTTCATAGTAGTTTTTGAAATTATAATATATATATTTGATGTGTTAGACCATGTTAATGCTTATTGGGACTCAAATTAACGGTAGTGCCCTAACGACAGTTGTCAAGCTTTCGCCGCTCTTACTAACGAATGGCCTTTGATAGCCGCCTATGTTGAGAGAGAGAGAGAGAGGGATCGCAATTCTAACATGAATTAATACATTTATACATGATTATATGACAAACTTAGAGGCGACATAAATCGACATGAATTGTATATATATATGTATATATAAGTTCTATACATAACAATATAATAATATAATGTCATGGCATGACTTGACATGATTATAAAATTTGATTATGACACATAAACACGAATTGCCATCTTCACTCCACCCGTAATGTTAGTGACGAGCTTGTGCAATTGTCATAATTCCTAGATGACAACGAGGAGACCCTTGTCGAGCTTCGAGGCAGGGCCGTGCATGCTCGTGCACGAGGCAAGATTGCAGTTGCTGAGCCCGAGCCCTCGGCTTTCGCTTGGCCCTTTAGGGCCAAATTGTTGTCCTCAGTGCTTGGTTTTTTTCTTTTTGGTACTTTTGTTCAACATCATCAATTTGGATCCTATCAACATTGGTGTTGTGGCTTATGTCTGCGTTCTACCTATGTTTTTTAATTCCAAGAACCTCCATGGATAAAGTAGACAGTTTTTTTAGGTTTGAGTTAGTCTCACCCTCTCCTCCCTCTATAGTTGATTTTTTTTTGTATTTTTTTTTGCTTTTTCTTGTTTTTCTTCTCACTTGATCTAGATTTGTGAGTTCTCTTCTCCCAGTCTAGTTTTAGATTTGAAAGTTTAAACTCTCCCGATGTAGTTATAAATCTAAGAGCTATTCTCTCCCGATTTAGTTCTAGAATATCAACAGATATGTTTTCGGAGGTTCGCTACCCCTGTGATCTGTCCGTGTACACAGATCCTCTGCCTCTAGCTTCAATGGTAATTGCAGGAGCTCTGGCATGTCACTGAACCACAAATTATTTGTGTTTACTCAAATTTTTCCTTCACTGTTCATCTTCCTAGAAAGGGCCAGCGTGGATGGTTGGGCCTCGATGATGGTCGATGATCCTTGCTAACGACTAGTGAGGGCATCATGGCCTTCGCTGATGCCCTTGCCCACCTTGCCGAAGGGATTGCTGGCCAACCCTGGTGATGGGCGGAGGGAAGATGAACAATTGAGAGGGAAAGAACAAGAAAAAAAAAAGAAGAGAAAAAGGAAAGGAAAGGAAAGGAAAGGTATTTTTTTTAAAAAAAATTGTTAGTCAAAGTCGTTTCATTTAAGATAGTCCATGTCGGTCGCCGCCCATTCTTGCCCAATCGAGGAGAAGGCCTTTCGCCTCAAGAATGACCATCGCTGACTAGATCGTCATGTAAGCCATTTCCAACTTAATTTAGCCAGATGGACTACATTGCAATATTATCAAAATGTTTAGGATTATATTGATCAAATTGGAAGTTTAGATTTGAATTGGCAACCGTATAATATAATAGGTCCAGGACTTTTCGCACAACTTTTCCAAAAACAAAATTCTAGATCCGACCTCACGGGCCATAGCCTATAATCACTTCCGCTGCACGTTTGAGAAGCCGACACAAAAATTTACTTTTCAAGACAAAAAAAGAGAGATAAATATCATAGTGCCGGAGCTTTCATGGGTACAGAATTTGGATAACCTAAGGTTACCTAAGCCATGAATGATTTTTCCATGGGGACAAGTCGCTTTATTCGTTCACACCACCTTTTGCTACACCTTAATTTTCGGCCAACTTTCACTTTTCATCTTGGCATCACTTTTTAATTTGCCCAAAAGCACGTTGGATTGTTGAGTATGTGAATCTAAGAATAAGACCAAAAGGTACATTAATCTTTATCATTATGATTTCTTTGTGTAAATTACCACAAAAGTTTATTGGGTTTTTGCTCGAGTGATCTCGATGTGAATCTAGGAGTAACCCCTTCCATAAGTGCCTTTTTCCTCCATTTTAGGGCAATCGATTGCCCAACCTTTGCATGAGTAGCAACTTTGAAGTCAATGTTACTATATTCAACATGCGACAAAACGACCAACCGTTGTTGGGTCAAAAATTATCTGCCACAGCATGATTATGGGTCGTTTAGGATGTAAAGCAAAACGACAATTAATCATGATTAGCGAAACAAAATGATGCCACGAGCATTATCGAAATTATCCAATCTGCTTTTACCCCCGCCCCGATGGTGCACGTGAGATTTGGATAATCACTCCAAATTAACAGGCAAGGAAAAGGGAATCTTGCCTTTTACATCTGCTTAAGGATTGCTTAAGGATTTTCAAATCTTGGAATCATTAGGGTTGAACCATACGATAGCTATCTTTACCAAAAAAAAAAAAAACCATACGATAGCTACTGTTTGTATACAGTATTTAGAATACGCTTGTTTCAATGAAAACTTTATGAAAAAAAAGAAAATATTTTCCATGAAAATCACTTTTGAAGAAAATGGTTAGTTTTAATTTATTCTTGTCAGGAGGTAGAAGTCATTTTTCCTCAATCTAACCTACTTGTTTATACTCCATGAAAAAGGTTTTTCTTATATTGTCCGTTATCTAAACATCGGAAAGTTGAAAAACAATATCCCATAAATAGTTTTCCTTCAAACAGAAGGACCCTTAATAAGAGTTCGTCACGTATCACATAGCATATTAATTTCATAAACTGATCTCGATATCTCAATGCCCCTAGCATTGTTCTTGATTCTACGATGTGTGTCTAGCTAAATAGTTTTTTGTTGTCGTGTGAACCTATCTATAGGGTCATAGTTTGGTTCCCCTCTAGTTTGGAGATTCTTTTATTTCGATCCCTATTCCTTTTCATCGAAATTATAGTGTCTTTACCGTTCAAGGCAAAAATCAAAGTACTATACTTTGCTCGATCATTATTACATGGCACATTGGTACCTATGTAAACAAGCAAAAAATATGTATTCGATCCTCATACTTCGAGGAGCGGCTCACCAAACTATCACAGACATAGGAAATTATGAGATCAACGCGTAAACGTCAAGTACATCTAGGAATCGAGATGTAGGTTCTATGTGAGTTTAGGTTCTATGTGAGTTTAACTCATTTAGATGTTTTTTTTCTTCTTTTAATTGGACTTACGTAAGCATAACTTGCCATGGGAAAGGCATCTTGATTGCTATGGATTAGGAGGGCCGACGCAACCTGTTTGCATGACACGAACGCTGCATGAAGTAAAATACGAATTATAGATAAAAAAAACTCGATTATCACACTACCCTATATGCCCATCTTATACGTAAATATGACTCGATTGGTCTTATTGCAATTCAGTTGTTTGGTATTAGAATCAAAATTGAAATTTTATAGGCTGACATGAATTGGGAGGATTTACAAACAAGATTATGGCACGCCAACAGAAATTGTCAGTCCTACTATAGATTTAGATATCCCACCACACTAGTTGTGGTATCAAATTACGGCCAACATAGGCCTGACATGAACATTACAGATGGATTTACGGCGTGTAACATCCTCGTGCTTCTCAACGTAGCAATTCCATATACATGGTACGTTCGACCCCGTAAGGGGGGAAAAGGAAATAGAAAAGGTGGATACCTATGGTCTATCAAAAATCGATTCGCCGTCCTAAAATCGTCGCACACAAACACTTCCAAGGTTTTTGATGAATGATTGAGATTTGTTCCTTCGTTAGCCACAATCGCCATTATTTGAGGATCCGATCCTCGGGAATTTGGAGAATTGCATGCACCTTTATATTTCGATGAAACCGGAATCCGGTTTATAAGTTCGTCTGTACTCTCATTCGGCATCTTGATTATGTTCAACCATTGATCCATGTTAAAGAAGTTAGTTCAGGAATTAATCCCTCAACAAATCAATACCCGAGATTTGTTAACGCATCAAAGAATCCATGCTTCCCCCTCATCTGATATCTTGATTATCTTCAACCATTTCATCCATGTCAAGAAGGGCAGTTTCGAAATTTATCCCTCAATGCATCGAGAATTGAGATTCTACGAGATATCGAATGAGACACCATGTTATGGAGCAAAAGAGCTACGTGTAGAACAGTAAGCGCATGCCCCGTATGTTAAACCTCGTCATATACGATAAAGATTAGTCGGGTATTTGAAGGCGCGACATGATGAGGGAAAAACCGAAGGCAGTCTTTCATCATATGTGACAGTTAGTCCCTGTTTTTGGAGGCTTTAAGGCAGATTAATTAGAGGGGAGCCGCCCTATTTAAAAGCAAAGTAGGTGGGGAGAGCCTATTAAGAGGCCGACCAATAATTCTAACAATCTCTAGTGGGGTGGGCAGGAGTAGTACCGTCCCAGCAAAAGGCTAAAGGCTAAAGTAAGGCAAAAGGGAAAAAACACATGTAGTGCTGCTTCACGCTCTCGAGAGGGAGGTATGTACCCCCATCTTACATAAGAAATAAAAAGAGTCCATCGATTCATGCCCACCAAACAAAACCTCTAAATTGAGGTTCTTGTTTTGTTTCCTTAATCATGTTTACATGATCGACTCGCTAAAGTTATGGTTCTTGTAGACAAGACATTTCGGGTATGCCGTCGCACTCGGTTCGATTGGAGAATCTACAGAGGGTCAGATCGGTCGAGTTGGTTTCGGGGTGGCTTTGGAGGGAACTTTTTTGGTCGTCCCTTCAAGGAACTTAGCTGATCTTAGACTGTTTGAGCTCTGGCTCTCTGTCCTAGATAGGATGCTATGAACTAATTGGTGCTACCGTCGGAATTAATGTTCCAAATTACCTAACCCTCTTGCTTGTCGAAAAAATGTAGAAATCCTAAATTACTAAACTAACTCATTCTGTCTCTCTCTCTCTCTCTCTCTCTCTCTCTACAATGGTGAAAATTACTAAGCCACAAGTTAGATTCAAGTTCCCACCTTGGTACCAATCTAGACTAAACCATTCGCCCCTAAGCATTCAATACCAAAGAGGGAAAAAAATGAAGAAGCAATTGAAAATTGAGAAGTCAACTAAAGATACTTTGTTGACCAAAAAAAAAACTAAAGATACTTTGCAGCACTCCAACCTCATTATATTACAAGGTTTTATCACCTCCAAATAATTTATAATGTAAAAATTAGTTCAAGATTCCATTTTTTACTTTAAAAGAAATTAGCCAGCCATATTAAATTCCAAGGTTTTTTCAGCTCCAAATTATTTCTAATATAAAAAATAGTTCAGGGGATTCCATTTTTACTTTAAAAGAAAATAGTTACTCCTTAACCATATATACCATTTGCTTTAATTATCGCTAATAATACATTGAAATCGCTTCCTAAACACATATCGAAGTAAAAAAAAAAAAAAAGCATGGCGAAGTCATGCAAAGACGATGTAGTATAACATAATAAACATATCAAAGTTGTTGCACTAAAATCATCGTAAAGTCGGGCATCCATTTAGGAAAAATGGTTTTGTGTGGCACCGCCGGGGAGAGCGCGTGGGGGAGGGAGTCGTGGGGGGGGGGGGTGCATTTAAGGAGGAACCCGTTTTGTCCGGGTTAGGATGCAATAGGCTCCTTGTGAAGTGAAAGCCCTTTTTCAGCTATGCCTACCTATTTGCCTCCCCACAACCCCCACTTTTTTTTCTTTTTTCTCTTTTTATTTTTTTGCTTTTGGGTCCTTTGCAATTAATGGCTTTGATATAGACCCCCTTCCCCCTATTCCTTTGTTTATTTTTTCTTTTCCTCCACTTTTTCCAAAAAAATCAAAAAACTAAAAAAATAAATAAAGAAAGAAATGGGAATTCCTTTTTACCCACATTTCACCTTTGCCCCCCCCCCCCCCAAAACACACACACACACCCCCTCCCACAATTTGTTGTCATGTTTTGCGTCTTTTCCATTTCCAATTGGATGGAAAAGAGTAAGGGCGCGCACGGTCCAATTCGATCTAATCAGATTTGGGTGAAATACTATAAATACGGAATCGAATTGAACTGAATGAGGGTTTATAACTGAACTGAATTTTTCAGCTCAGGTGATTTGAAACTGAACTGGATTTATCGTGTTTTTCTTTTTCTTTTCTTATATAGTGTTCTTAATTCTAGTCCGCCGTTTAACTTCATAGTACTTGAATTAGTCAAGGTGTCAAACCAATAAAGATTGAGGGAAAGAAAAGCTAGAAAAGTAAACACTAATATTCGGTTTGATTAATGAATCGAGTTTTCAAGATAGCCTCCCAAAACTAAACCGAACTAAGAATTTTGGGTCAATTCAATTTGGGTTGGCGGTTCGAGCCGAAAATATGCTCTGCCATAGGCAAAAGCTAACTCTCGTTCGTCCCCTATGAGAAAAAAAAATTATCGTACTGCGCAACGAATGTATTTTGATTATTCCTTAATTTTGAAATACCTAGACCTTCACGATATACTTTTTTGTTTCTCAATTGGAGTTTACATGCATATTCACATATATATTTTTTAAAATTTGGTAAACGTTTTAAACTTGGGCAGTAAAGTTTTTTTTTTTTTTTACTTTTTCGGAAGCACAAACCAACAAGCCCTTATTCTTTTGGCATACGTGTGCCGACCCGGGGTTGAGCTACTTTTCCAGGGACGCCCGTTACATTATTTTCACCGCAGTATAGAATTAACCGATGAGGATTGTTGCATGCATAATTCATCGATAAGTACCGGAAAGGAGTGGGGTTGTGATCTCATGCTATCATAGGACACAAACCTCTCTAGATATTGTAGCTACCAAAATTAGCAGCTTCGTTAGATGTCTACTAACTTCAATTGACCAGCATAACATCAAGAACATGCCAAATCACAAAAAGGGTGCTTGAGAAGGCACATAATCTCAGTTCTTTTTTCTTCTTTGTTTTTCCAAATGAAAGGAATCTCAACCCAATATTTGATGAATCCATGTGCGTTCTCGTTAGGTGATCATTCAATTGAATGGCCATAAAATTGCTAAACCAGAATAGAAATCTGGTCACCACTTTTCGGATTACTAAATGTGGGATCACTCTGCTCCATTGCTTAAGCTGCTATTCAGAGCAAAACATTCATAACATCCAAGAAAGTAATTACATGCTGTACCCATCACATTGTATTGATACGGTAATGTATGTCAGAACTGAACCCAATTCACTTTTTTCATGCTGATCTAAAAGGGCTGGTGAAATAAGATGAAAAAAGCTTAGGGCTAGCAGCGAAAGTGGTCTACGGATGTGACGGGGGACTAAAATTGGCTTTTTCATATATAAGAATTGATAAAAAGAGAGGTAGATGATATGACTTGATGGGTATGTGGAAAATGAAAGTTTTAAAAGATGGGTTTTGACAAAATAATAACCTAAACTGTTTTATTTGGGCATAAGGGGCAAGTTTAAGAAGACAATAAAGCAAGCAAAGTTAAGCTCAGTTTGTTTCCATAAAAATAAAAAAAATATTTCTTTAAAATGATAAATTGTATTGTTTAATATAATCAATTAATGAAAAATATTTTCATCGTCGATAATAATTTATGCCTACATATTTTCATTATGATAAGGATATTTTTAATTAATTTATTTTTTAAGCGCTACAATGGATCATTGTAAAAAAAATTGAATCCAAATTATTCATTTTTTACGAAATAAATGAATCCTAACTTAGCATTTAGTTAGAGAATGAAAAAATTTACTAAATAATCAACAAAATAGCAACTCTACCAAACAATTCCACTTGCAAGATTTGGAGAGGCATCGAAAAGAAGAAAAAAACAGAGGAAAAACAGCATCATTAGTTTGCATTTGTCAAGGTTTATAAATTAGCCTTTTCATGATAGACACTGGTGTTGTCTAATGACCAAAGTCATGACTCGTGTACTAAAGTTAGTTGGTGACGAGGAAGGGAAACATCATGGCCGTATGTACACATTGATGCAGCTTGAATCTAGGACACTGCACCTCAAATTTGAGACCAACCGTACCTGAGCCTACAGCAATTGACACTTCACCAACCAGCTAGGGTTAAAAAGCTCACAGATTTTAAGGTTCGTTCAATTGTAATCAACCATTGCCTTGTGAATTAGTTCCTAAGTGTTGTCCAGGACGGTAGCAGTAGCAAGGGAGCTCGTGCGTATAGTACCGCGAATAGTAATAATCAAACAACGATCCCTTTAAGTTGGGCAACATTAGGCTAATTAGAGAGGCTATCGGATGGTGTTAGTTCGACATTTGTATTTTCCTTGACCAAGTTTTTGAAGCACAATGATCATGCGCAGTCGCTAGGGGAAGCCCGTACACATTGCCCCGCCTGTTGCATTGAGCTTGGCATGGAAAGAGAACCCTATCAGAGATGCCCACCCTAAATGTGACCATGAAATTAATGACTAGAATCTTTTTCAACGGGGTCCGTATTTTTCTAGAGTTTGTTTGGCATAGCTAAGATTGGGCTGTGTAGTGCAGCACTAAATTGATGTGTTTAGTTTTAAACTCCCTCGAAAACCGTTGTAAGTTATTACTGTGGCAAATGTGGCATTGTTTAAATGATATTACGATTTTTTCTATTGTGTTCAAATACTTGCGAGAGAAATTTTTAGGCACCCCGAACAAGGAATTTTGCAACTCGTGCTCCCAACTCACTCCAAACATCGAAGAGGCTCGATTCGATTCAGCTGAGAAACTTGATATGCCAAATTAGTCATCGTCTCCACCCGTTCCTTCCACTACCGTCACTAGAGCCGGAGAGCAGCACGAGACCGTGGAAAAACATTTATAATTATCAGCTCGATCCTCATTATGCAAACAACCTCTGAGAAAACGAGCTAAATGTTTCTCAATGATCAATAGATCTTGCCTTAGTATGCAACAAAATTCGCCAGGACGGATGAAACGAGAACAACCTTCCCCTTCCCCCCTCCCCTGTCGCCACAGTATCTTCAGAACCCCCACACTTCCTGGTCTACATCGGATGGAAGATGGTTAAATTTAATCCAGAAGGAGGGTGGGGATACGAGTGAGATTTGAGGGCGTCGATGGGGACAGAAAAGACATCCCGCGCAAATACAGCGGGACCGTACAGCAAACCCCACTGCAAAAGAACACTGAAAGTGAAACAGGCCATTCTCTTTTCAGTCTCCTTCGGTGTTTCTCACTACTGTAATACTTTTATATTTTTCCCAAAAAGCTTCACGAGTAATACAAACCCCCAAAAGCAATAAAAAAAAAATTGAAAATTGAAGTCGTCCTCTCCCTCGCCCCCGCTCCCTCCTCTCCTTCCTGCCACACATCGCTCAGCAGCAGCTGCTGCTGTTGCAGGGGCCAGTGCTGCAACTCTGCTGGCAGATGAGAGAAAAAAGAGGAAAAAACAGCAGTCCACTGCTCTCCCCGCATTACCCACCAAAAGGAAAAAAGAGAGAAAGAAGATACCCGCGAACTAAATTGTATTATAACAGCGAAAAAGGATAAGCCCGTGAAAAAAAAAACCACATTTTTAACCCACCCTCATTGAAAATCAAAATCTTTGAAACCTTTGGTTCGTTCTTGCCCTTCGGGGCCAAAAAATGATAATGGGATCTTGAAATTCATGTCCCCCAAAAACCAAGAACTCCCCCCCCCTCTTTTCACCCTCACTAAGGAAAAAAAAAAAAACACTCCCAAAACCAAACCCACGAAAAGAAGCTAGAGAGAGACAGAGACAGAGACAAAGACAGAGACAGAGAGAGCTTGCCTTTTTATTTTCCCTTTCTTTCTAATTCTTGGCTCCTCTGCTTTTGGGCAAATGCAAAATTTGTCCTTCAAATTGCGGTCATGACCACTCCTCCTCCTCCACCTCCACCTCCACCTCCCTCCACACCACTCTCTCCCTCTAGCTCTCGCTCTCCTCCTCCCCCTCCTCCTCCTCCTCTCGCACTCCCACTCTCGCTCCTCTTCTCGGCTCTCCCTCACCATCTTCCCGAATTCCGCGGCGCAGTATTGCCGCTACCCCGACCGTTCTCGCCGTCCGCTCCGTAGCAATCGGGAGCGAGAAATCGAGATGATCGATCTCAACACGGTGGAGGACGACGAAGCGCCGTCCTCCGGCTCCTCCCCTGCCTCTTCTCTGTCCTCCGCCGTAAGCGCTTCGAATGTTAACTCCAACCCCCCCGCGAACCCCGCCTCCTCCTCTTCTTCTTCGTCTTCTTGCTCTCCCTTGTGTTTGGAGCTGTGGCATGCCTGCGCTGGGCCCCTCATCTCGCTTCCCAAGAAGGGCTCTCTGGTGGTTTACTTCCCGCAGGGGCACTTGGAGCACGTCTCTGATTTCCCCGCTTCCGTGTTTGATCTCCCTCCTCAAATTTTCTGTCGTGTTGTTGATGTCAAGCTCCATGTAAGAATTTCGGGCACTGTTCATATCCTTTGTCTTTTCTCGTTGCAGAAATTTTTAGTCTTTATTATGAAGTTTCGTTACGCGTGTTCAATTTTAGCTGTTTTGGTTATAATTGATTCGTGGGTTGTTACGTTTCTTCCATGGGGGGAAATAGAGCTCTGTTGTTTTATTCTCTTTTTTTGGTTTTTCTTGGGGGGGTGGGGGAATTTGATGTCGTGTGCATGTTTTTGTGTGACAGGCGGATGCGAGCACCGACGACGTTTATGCGCAGGTTTCGCTGATTCCTGAAAGAGAGGTGAGGTTTTGCTAATTTTGTCTGCTTCTTTGGAGTCTCAGATGCTGACGGTATTCACCAGAAAAGATAAGGGAACGTGACCCTGTTGTGATCTCGAATATCGACCCGTGTACTCTGTGGAGTTTTATTGAGTTTTCGAATTTGGCTTAGTTGAGTAGTGTACTGGATAAGGGTCTTATGTTGATGGAATATAACCTCGGCTGCATTGTGTTCTGTGCAGCAAATTGAGCATAAATTGCGCGAAGGGGACAACGAAATAGACTTGGATGAGGATGAGATTGAACCGGCTGTGAAGTCTTCGACACCTCACATGTTCTGCAAGACTTTGACTGCTTCAGACACAAGCACTCATGGCGGGTTCTCTGTTCCTCGGCGAGCTGCTGAGGACTGCTTCCCTCCACTGGTATTGCATTTCAGTTTAGCCTCTTGCATCGCGACGGCCTTATTGTTTTACGCTTACATCCGGTTAATGCCTTTTCGTCGGGTGGGGTTTAATTTATCTAGCTTGCTTGGACTTAGTACTCTGTGAATGCAGGATTATAATCAACAAAGGCCTTCTCAGGAGCTTGTAGCTAAAGATCTGCATGGCCTGGAATGGAGATTCAGACATATATACCGGGGTATCATATCAGAGTCCTCATCTTCCTTTTGCTTCTCTTGGCATTGATTAGATCTTATGGTGTGGTTGTCATGGAAGTTTCTTTTTTCAAGTAGTTCTTTTATTGTGTGCGTACGTGTGAGCAGGACAGCCACGCAGGCATTTGCTCACCACAGGATGGAGTGCATTTGTAAACCGGAAGAAGCTAGTCTCTGGGGATGCCGTGCTCTTCCTTAGGTATTTAAGCATTGTGCTGCAATTTGTCGACTTTGATTAGGATATTGAAATTCATGTACTTTATTAAAACCCAGGGCTTCGAACGGAGAATTGAGATTGGGAGTTCGAAGGGCTATTCAAGTTAAAGGAGCTTCTACTTTTCCATCACTTTGCATCCAGACCCGGAATCAGAGTGCCCTTATGGATGTACCAAAGGCTGTATCTCTTGGAAGTGCCTTCAATGTTTACTATGATCCAAGGTACTTGTCTGGACCGTGCTCATCAATCTCTCGATACACTGAGGCCACTTGTACAAATAAAAGCTAGCTTAGACTGTAGTTTTATTCAGCTTGTAGCTTTGCATTTTGGTGCTAAAATAGCCCAGACAACTAGTTGAATTTTTTCCTCATGCGTGTTTGAAACTGGATTTGGGCAACTTTAACTGACGATCGTGTCTCTCTTCATCACATGATGCGAAGAAGTCTTGCAATATCTTTTTCTCTTCTGAAATTTTCGTGTCATAGCACTTGCAAGCGATCAGCCAGTGCTCCTGATAATGATTTTAGAGGTCTTAATTGGTAAAACAGCTATACATTCTTTGAAAGCGAGGAGTTAATGAACTTCCTGATTGATCAAAGCTAAGTTATCTTGTGATAATTAATGTGTGCTCAATTTAGGACGACTCTTGTGTTTTTGCTCGATCACTCCTGCCATCATCCACTAGTTCCTTTTCTCCTTGCGTTGATACATACTGCACAGTACATAGGTAAAACTGTTAGAGCTACTTGTTTTGGACAATTCCTCGGTTGCTGTTCTTTATGAGGTTTAGCTACCCATGTTTTGCTGGATAAGACAATCTTATATGACTAGCAACATTTTCTGGAATTGTTATTTGAATCGCTCAAGTTGTTCCATGTGTACTTGGTTAGGGGTGGCTGTAATACTATGTGCTGAGTTGCCATGCTCAAAGTGGCGATTTTTTTTCCAATTCGTCATTGATTAAATAGCATAAATTTATTTCAGTATCAAGGTAAACTTTATGATGATAAAGCATGGGTTTAAAACATGCCTAAGGTGTGTAGGTTTTGAATTAATTGTGATTTTATTGTATTAAACAAGGATTTGAGTGATGTTTCTTGAATTTGTCTTGTCAGGAATTACCTCTGTTATATACATTAGAGTTGAGGTTAAGCTTGCTTGAAAATTTCTGAGAAATCACTGGACCGTTATCATGCTGTTTTTGTTCTATCCATGTACCTCAGGCAGGTCTTAAACGTTTGGAAGCATGGATTAATAATTTGTGACCTTCAACCTTAACTAGTTTTCTCAGAATACTGCTACTACCCTTAACTATGTCAAATCTGGATCTTTCATTTACTAATGGTGATTCTTTTTGGCTATTTTAATTGCTCTATTACCATGTCATCTTAGTTCTTCTGTGGAAGATTCCCATTTTCCATGATCAAATAAATAAATAGTGCTTAGTGATGTGATTGCTATATTCCATGGTATATATTGCGATGACCGGGTGCTTTACCCAGGTTGTCATTTTTATTCAATAGTAAATGCTATGTGCTGCTTATGCTGGTTCATTTTCCGAGCTAGTGGATTGCTTTGCCTATGATCCTACTCAGTTTGCATTTGATATTATGGTCCTTTACAACTTGAGCTAATGTCTGTATGAACTGGTAGGTCCAATTGCAGGGGATGTTGCCATTCTCATATTTTTGATGATGGGTAGACTGTCTAGTTCTTGCTCACGCAGTGATTTTTCTTTGATACGTGCATCATTGATTTTGCAGGGCCAGCTCATCTGGGTTCCTAATACCAGCTCGTAGGTTTTTCAAGAGCCTTAACCATTCTCTTGCCCCTGGCATGAGGTTCAAGATGCGTTTTGAAGCTGAGGATATGGCTGAGAGAAGGTTCAATTCTTTGGCTCGCATACTGTTTGTATAGGGGAATGCTTTTGCAGCCTTCCTTATATAAATTCTTTCCATGGCAGACATTCGGGTCTGATAGCCAACATAAGTGATATGGATCCTGTTAGATGGCCGAGTTCGAAATGGAGGTGCCTGTCGGTGAGTTCATGTTTTCAAGCTTGTTTACATGTCTATTTGGCCATGAAATATAGGTCTGAGCCCTTATACTGCATCTAGCTTTTTCCCTTGAACAAAAAAATAATGGTAATTACTCATCTAACCTATTGCACATCATCTTATACAAGTGGAGTGTGTTATTTGACTTGGAGGGTTCAAATAGATTTGTGGCTTAATAAAGAAAGCCTACGTGATGTTCGACGGACAATTTGTAATGAATGCCCTTACCTTTGGGAACATTTTTGTGATAGTATGAGTGCTGATAATGATGCCTGAAAAGAGTAGTGGAAAGGATCTTCATTTTTTGTTTGATTAGAGTCTGCAGCAATCCCATCCTGTCTTTGCTGTTTTCTGTGGAAAGATGCGTCCATTCCTGCACTCGTACGTTGGACTGTTTATGTTAACTCGAGAACTATATAGCCAATAAAAGTTGAGAACTTCACTCATGTTTGAATATATCCTGTAAATTCTCTCTTACACGTACGTCTGATAATTTACTGTTAATTCTGGTGAACCTTTCTGTGGTAGGGACAGAACTTTGGGACAAGTTAATATTTGTTACTTGCCATAAAGTAGTAAAAGAAAACACTGAGAATTTGGTTGTATGTGTTTTTCACTTGAAACTTTATGGAAAGGTGTTTGTCTCGCGTTTTGTTTCATAGACTGTACTTTTATTGCTCGTGGCTGTTAATTCAAATAGATCTGTTCCTGATAGTTAGTTACTTGCATTTATTTGTTTTTCATTGCCAAAAAAAAGCTGTTTCTGAGCGCTTGTCATGTGTTTCATTAACTTATCATTGAGAACGAAAGGAGAAGAGTATAATCCTCTGAAACCAAACCAGCCTGACTAATCAATTCTCTTTCATGAATTAATATCATACAATAATCAAAATCGTCAGATGTGTGATATTGAAGTTGGTTTGTTCTTCTTAATTTGCAGGTTAGGTGGGATGATGTTGAGCCCGATCGTGGTAGTAGGATTTGTCCATGGGAAATTGAGCCATCTGGTTCAGTTTCCAGTCCAGTTGGTTTTATGATGCCCGGTTCTAAGCGGACCAGGTTCGGAATACCTTCCATGAAACCAGAATATCCGGTTCCAAGTAGGTTTTGTGCTCCGAACATTTTGTTTGAGACATTCTCTCTTTTCTACTTGACTGTACACTACTGAACTGCGTTGAATCTGACAGATGGGATTGGAGCATCAGACTTTGGGGAATCTTTCAGGTTCCAGAAGGTCTTGCAAGGTCAAGAAAACTTGGGTTTTAGCACTCCGTATGATGGTATTGAAACTCAAAGTCATCGGCTCTCTGAAGTGAGGAGGCATCATCCTGATGATTCGGGTGGTTCTGAAGTTGCTGCTGCCAGAAATGGCATCACAAACCCATCCGTGAATGCTAGTGTCGCTTACAAAGGCATGGGCTTCTGCGAATCTTTTCGGTTTCGTGAGGTCTTGCAAGGTCAAGAAACATTTGCCAACCCGCCATATACAAGGCCCTGGTTTACCAATGGAGCCCAAGGAAATGGTGCATTTGGTGGTCGTGTTGGCTTTCAAACGGTTCCTTCTAGGAATGGTTGCTCTGCCCTGAATCAGGTTTCGGACAATCGTTTCAGTCTTCCAGTTTCCTCCGTACAAGTTTCTTCACCATCTTCAGTATTAATGTTCCACCAATTGAGCAGGAAAAGCTCCAACAGGAGTTCTCTTTGTAATACATTGTCATTGGATGATAAGTTCTCTTCGCCATTGAAGGCGAGTTTTGGAGGCACGAGGTCGCTTGGTTTGTTGAATGAACAAAGTAGATTGAGTTTCCCTCATTCTTCCATTTTGCTGCCGTCGGAGGGCATAGTTAGTGAGGACATGGCCCCGCCTTTGAAGAGTAGTTGCCGACTCTTTGGTATATCATTGACCGAAGGAAGAGATGTTTCTCACAAGGAAGCTAACATGAGCTCGTCCAGGTTGAATGGCGAAGCCCTTTTTGTTGGTCATATTGGAGAGAACTTCCATCCAAAGGCCAATGTGAGCAGGGTGGTTGGGAGCAATTGCACAAGAGTACTCGACCTGCATCCTGTGAGTGATGTGCTCTTTGATGTCGCATCCTAGAGACTATGGTATATTGGGAAAAAAACCCCAGAAAATTGTGTATTCAGAAGTAGGGAACGTAGTGGAAATTGACCTCTTCAGCTTGCATTTCTTTTGGCTGATTTAATATGGTGAAGCCATGCTATCATGTGAGTGGAGATTATCTGTCTGTGAATTTGAAGTTTGTGAATCGCAGCAAGTGCAAAACAAACATGGTGTATGGGGGTACCGTCTTATGTGATTTTGAAGATGCTTGCATTTGTCAAGAATGGGTTAGATTGAAGGTCCCCAAGCCTTGTGATTCCATCTGGACAGCTTTTGTTTCCGGGCAAGTACTTTATTGTGGTTTTGAGCTCTTTTTATGAGGCAATCTTTTGGGTAGGCATTACGAAAATTGGAGGTAGAGAAGTGGGCGATCTACTCCGAAGTCTCCTTTTAAGTGAAATTGCCTTGATAACCTTGCACTTTGTCAAGCTAGAATTCGTGTATATTGTCCTCTCTTTTCAGCTCTTTTGTACTGTTTTTATTTGGGAAAAAAAAGAGAAAATTACTCGAAGAGGGTGATTTTAGTTGATGATGTGCTGTTGGTGCTTGAGATTGCCGAAGCTGAAGCAGTATGTGGTGAGATGTTCAGCCTGGTCTAATCAGTAGCTCTCAGGATTCAGGAAGTGTAAATTATTCTGCTGGTGTATTTTGACTTCGATCTCGTGTCTGCTCTATAAGGGGAATTGAAGGCATGTACTTGTTTGTATGACCTGTTATTGAACCTTTTGGAAAGACGATCTCTGTTCTGATATTCAAGTATGTGAACAGTCGTGATTTTTCTACAAAGGTTGATCATGTGGTGGCTGCATCTTCTGAAGAGTTCTGATATCTTGATGCCTCTTGTAAATATGTTCGCTGTTGCAAAACACGTACTGCCTTGTCGAGTGGCACTAGCATATGCCGAACTTTGATGCATGCTTATTGCAAGCACTTAATGCATCTATTCTTGAACTGCCAGTTCTGAGTTAGTGACAATGTTAAAGCCACCTATCTCAGCGCTGATACGGTTTTCCTTGTTAGGCTGGATCATGTCGAAGTCGATTGTCATTTTATTCGTGAGAAGGTTGCTCACAAGGATGTTGGTGGGCAGTTTTGTTTATCAGCTGGCAGGCGTGATGGCGAAAGAGTGTTGAAAAATGTATGTACGTCACACAGCAAAGGAGGGTTCAAAACCTTAAACTATTTCTACCCAGTAACGACTTTTCCCCCTCCAAAACAGTAAATTCTTAGAAACAGTTGAAGAAACCATCTCTGATAAATCTCTCAACAGAAAGAGGGGCTTCATCACACAATTCATGGCAAAGAAATCTCACTCCACTTTCCATGAACTTTCTCACTCAGCCATTTATGGTCCTAATGCGATTGAACGATTTTCAGCCGATCGTGACTCTTGCTTCTCTTACACCGCTGTTTTCGTCGCAGGTTGTTGTGGTCCTGGCACGTTCCTTTCTTTTCTCTGTGGTTCTTAGCTGGGCCATTCCCGTTCTGTGCTCCCCATGTCCCTGGATCTATGATTACTGATGTGGGTCAATGTCCATCAGCTCAACAGAGTAAACTACAATCTTTAGTTTTCGGCAAAGTTAAGGAAACTTCCTCTTGTCTTCGACTTGAATTCAGTCAAGCCATGATGTCGGAGGTGCGAAGATAGGAAGCTTCCTCGACGATGGTATCGACTATCAAGTGTAAGGGCTAATGAAAACGACATGATAGTTGTATGACAGAACGTGAATGATGATCGTACCTTGGATTGTATGCGTGAGGTCCACTTGACCTTCGATTGATATGGATGTTATGCTTGTCTTCCTTTTGTTCTCCACTAGTTTGGCAAGCTCTTTGATGGAGAGAGATCATGTCGAACGTACATAAATTCGTCAATGATGATGGGTTTCATCCAAATGCTCTGAGGATTTTCGATCATTGATGCAGAGACGTATCGTTTAATGAAAGGGTAATGAGATCAAATGTACTTGAACTTTTGCACTCTTTACATTCAAGTTCCTAAACTTCTTTTTTGTTCAATCAAGTACGTCAACTTTTCAGATGTGGCTTAATGTGAGACTTCCATTTAAATAAATTGCGATGTCATGTGATTTTGCCGGCCTGGTTGGCTTACTCGGCAAAACCTAAGCACAATTGATGATGTGGCTCTTTTACTTAGGATAAATTGTGCCAACTCCAATTAGGCGTTAGGTCATTTTTTTTGGGGGGGGGGTGGGCGGCGGTGGGGGCAGCTTACTTGGACGATTTTAGCCGTCCAATATGTCTTTGTTGATGTGGGATTATTTTAAGAGGCCATATTTGATGAGAAAAATTACCATAACAGTTTTAAATATATTATAATTGTGTTAATTCAATTCTAAACTTTTTTTTTGTGCCAATTCAGTTTTAAACTTTTTATATTTGTGTCAATTTAGTTCATCAGGTCAATTTTGGCCGGTCGGCGCTAACGTGATAATTTTTTAATATTATTTTTAAATTTTTAAATTTTTTTCGTCTTTTTTTTTTCTCCTTTCCTTCTTCCCCTAACTGGTGATTGGATAGGCCAGGGGATAGGACCTCGCTGGCCACTGGGGAGGCTTGCCTTCTTCGGCAATAACTCGCCTTTGCAGGCATTGGCGAGGGTGAGCCTCGCCGTCACTCGCCATGGCTGGGCGAGCTCGATCTAGCCCATAGCCATGGCGAGGCTAGACCTCGTCAGATCTAAGCAAGGGAGAGCCTCCCTAGTGGCTGGCGAGGTTGACCTCGCCCGCGATGTGTCTAATTATGATATTGGAAATCAGAGAAAATAGAAGGTGCGTGTGCTTTTGAAGAACCTAAACTGCAGATATGATTGTTTGCAAATGTGTCTGGTTTAACCCAATGGGTCACTTCCGACGAATTATGTTTTATGTAGGTCAGGGAGCGAAGCTTCATGTAGGTCAGGTGACGCATTTTCTCTCTATAGATGCCAAAAGCTTTGCCGTTGGGTGGACCGACCGACCGAGCTTTTCACCATCCTCCGACCTGTCAATCTTTGAATTTCATCGTATCTTTTGCTTGAGCCTTCCCTTCTCCTTCTTCCCTTCTTCTCCCAACTCTCTCTCTCTCTCTCTCTCTCTCTCTCTCTCTCTCTCTCTCTCTCAATTCCTTGCTAGTATAAATTTGAAGATGGATGGGACCACTTAGTACTATGGTACACTTGGTGTTAATTGTATCGGATTTGATATTGCTGATGGTAAAGCCTAGTCGGACTTTCGTAATTAGATCAAGCTCAACTAGCCGAGCCTAAATTCTAGTCGAGTGCCAGTCTAATGAAAGACTCGAGTGTCTTGTTGATTCAAGCTCGAGTGAGCTAGACGAGTATTAATTGTGTCAAGTTGCGCCCGAGTTCCAACTTGCCGATACTTAGCTCAACAAGCTTGCGAATCTAACTGAACTTCTAATTGATATTAAGAAATAATCATTATGAAGTGGACGCAAAAATTTCGAAGTTTACGTGACATACCAACATATACACGGCCGTAAGGAAGAAGGTTCAGGCTTATAAAGCTTAAGCTCGAGTTCTTTCTTCAAGTTGAGCTCAAGCAGAAAATTTGGTACGCAATCAACTTAGAATCGAGGTTCGGATACTAGATATGTAAGTTGAGTCGAGCTTGAGCATGGTTCCATATCAGCTCGATTCCAACCCAATTAAATGAGAAATTCCTAAATCTTTCAATGTGTGCACTCCAACATATGGTATGAGGTCCATCCAATGGCACTTTGGGAAAGTTTCAATCGATCAGTAATGATAAACTAAATAAACGGAATTTCATAGCAATCGACATAATATCTTATTATAACTCATATTAAAATTAATGTTAGAAACACAAAAGAAAATCCAATTCTTGGGTCAAACAAAAACAAAGAATTCCAATTGTTTTCTGGGTCTGGAATCACCTCGCCAACGTCGGCCGGAGAGCGACTCGAAAGCGATGTCCACGTCGGCTGGTCTCGTTGGTTCCGCCATACAATAGGTCATCCCAACGTAAGCAAATGAGCAGAAGAAATCGAGGGACAAGCTCGCATACGTGGCTGAAAACGACCGGCTAAGATGTCGAGTGGGAGATTAGGGTTTGATGTCCGGATAAGGTTTTGTCCGTTTGCTTTTGTTTATTCGGTTGTTGGGAAAGTGATAGCACCGTCCAAACGAGAAAAATGACTTCAAGACTTCTAGTGAAAGGACGGAGGCACGTCGAGGATATCATTAATTAAATTATCATCAAATATAAGAGATTGTATGGGAAGATAACGTACGATAAACTTAGTAATACCACATTTGGCATATCATGTTACATTGCCCCTTATTCGAACCATTTGCCCTAGCATGGAGAATTGTCATTCACTATTTTCGAGTTCGAAAGTCGTGCTGGATGTGATGATGATTTATTGAATAACATGAATACGGTATCATCATATCGTATTTTATAACTCTTATACGAAAAGTTCTAGAGTTCAATCTTAATTTGTCCATATTTTGGGGAAAGAACATGATAAAGTGAAATTTTTGTTATTATGGCCCATAATAGTATGATGACATTGGAAGTCAATTTTAGGTCTAAAATCCAAAACTCAACCCCCCGTCCGGAGAGAGAGAGAGAGAGAGAGAGAGAGAGAGAGAGAGAGAGAGAGAGAGAGAGAGAGAGAGAGAGAGAGAGAGAGAGAGAGAGAGTTGGTGGTGGCACAACCATATGCAATGGTAGCAAGTGGTCGGTGATGGCGGTATGCGACGACTCCGATTGCTGTGGCTTGGTGGCTGCTCAAAGAATTGGGGGAATGAGAGAGGTAGAGTAGGTTAGGGTTTCGTGGAAGAAATGGTGTAATCTTCGGATGTATTGGAAAAATCTTGGACACAATTGTCATGTGGCTATTCCTCAATGGAGCAGTTATGTATAATTGTTCTCATTACCCTTTATATCAATAAGTGGTCCAACGATTTTGATCCCTCGTATGGTAGCATCAGGATTATCAGTATAAGCGATAGGACTAAGATTCAGAGCCCAAAGTAACTTTTTTTGGTTTAGTCGATTGGCGATTTATAGTACACCTTTCAAGTTGGTAATCATATGCGGTAGAAATATCGTATTTTGATTCCAGAAAAGCTTTATTTATAAACGACGGAGAAATTAAATTTATTGTACTCGCGCCATTATAGTCCTAAATATTTTGATTTGACCAATTTAATCTTAAACTTTTTGACAATTTGTCAATTTAATAATAAACATTTCAATTGTGCCAATTTGGTTATAAACTTTTCATTGATTTGCCAATCTAGTTATAAATCTTTTGATGATTTGCTAATTTAGTTATTTTGTCCAATTTTGATCAAAAAATGTTGACGTGGTGATCTAGTTAGCGTCGGCTGTTCTACATGGCATAGACGGCGCTTATGTGGATATTTGTTTTTGTAATTTTTTTTTATTCTTTTCCTTTTTTTTTTCCAAACTTTTGGCTCGCAAGGTTGCTGGCCATGGGCACAGAGTCCCTCGCTTGGATCTTAACGAGGGTCCTACACCTTGAGGGTTAGCCGATGACCTCGCTAGCCAAGAGTTGAAAAAAAAACGGAAAAGAAAAAGTAAAAAATAAAAAATTTCAAAAATTATCAATGTTAGCGCCAATTGGGCCACGTAGGACCGCCTGCACGGACTAGATTGCGACGTCAACGTTTTTCGATCAAAATTTGGCCGAAAGGATTAAATTGATAAATTGTTAAAAGATTTAAACTAAATTAGCAAATCGTCAAATTGTTGAAGTTTAAATTGGCATAATTGAAAAATTTATGACTAAATTGGCAAATTGCAAAAGGGTTAAGATTAAATTGATCAAATTGAATGGTTTAGGACTCAAATGATACAAGTATAGTAGATTTATGATTTTTTTTTGTAATTTCCCCTATGAAAAATGGGTTTTGCTATCAAACCCGTTTAGAGTGGTAACTGAGAAACTATTTGAATTAAGACGCCAGTAATCACTACATTCAAATCAAACAATTCAGCATACTTTTAATCGATGATAGAACTATAAGAGACCTCCAAACAAGACAATTTAAGGGTATGCTCAAAAGGGTACTCTCTTTTTCAAAATTTGGTTTTGCATCGAAGTTTCCTTTCTTTGTCCCATTCATTGACTTACCTCGCAGTGTTCGACTTACGGGCACGAGAAAAACAGGGGTTTGTGATAAAACATACGTAATTGCATATGCAAGAGCACTTTTTAACCACGTAGGAGTTGTTATCATCACAAAACTGTCTTTTCAAAGCAAAACCCAAATCCCAAAAAAATGGGTGACGTAAGACAACACGTAGCGCCCCGACTCTATCCGTGAAGTTTCCACCATTGCAGCCCACTACATCCTTGGGTCGACAATGAAGTCATAATTTGATTATTTATATATGAATGTATGTATGCATTGATGTCAACTTTGGTGGCACAGTCACCCTATCTTGAAAATTGGATATCATGCTTTCCTAGATACAAATGAGAGGAATAATAAAAAAAATTGTGGTTAAGTTTATATCTAAGAAAAAGAGAGATTCATTTAGATTTTTCTTTGATAATCCATCAATATGAGATGTAAGTCTTATGACCCAGTTAAGTCCGAATCTACATACAATTAGCAATATTCCAATGGGTGACCTCTAACTCCTAAACTGAAATTTTCACAGTTGCAAAATTTATGGATTTGATAGCAAATGGTATTAGCAATGGCTAAGGCTCACCGTCGCAAGCGACAACTGCAATGAGTGGAGGTGGCAGTGTTAAGTTTGGCAATGATATATAGTGATAAAGGCGTTTAGGGGAGGAGGAGGAGGATAAAAAAAGTTGTCAGCCAAAGGGATCAATTTATATTGTGAATATTTTTCAAATAAGGGGGAAAGTATAAAAAAAGTTCTAAACGAATTACATTTGAATCAATTCGATCATAAACCTTTCAATTGAATCAATTTAGTCCTAAACTTTTTGTATTATTTCCAATTAAGTCAATTCGATCAATTTTGATCGAAAATCGCTAACGTGGATTTTAGTTGTTCCATGTGGTGCGGTCGGCGTCTTCTATTCTATTCTTTATTATTTTTTGTTTTTTGTTGTTTTCTTTCTTATTTTTCCCTTCCATTTATTGTTGGCGACCCTCACCCAGGACCACGCTAGATTTGGGTGAGGGTCACCTCGCCTAGAGCAGGCGGGCTCACGAAGGCCCTAGGTGAGGCCATTGCGGCGATGGCCTTGCCGGTCGCAGGCGAGGTGGCCCTCGCTCATATCTAGGTGAGGCCTTTGTGGCCTCGTTCACAGGGCCGTGAAGGCCTTGGGGGAGGGCCTTCGTGTCCTCGCCAACAGTCCACGAGGTCTTTCTAGCCCTCCTAGTGGCCGACAACCGGCCAAAATGAAAGGAAATAAAAGAAAGAAAAAAATGATTCAAAATTCAAAGTTTGGCCGGTTTGACTCAATTGGTACAAATGGAAAAGGTTTAGAGAAAAAATTTGTCTAAATTAAAGTTTTATAGCTAAATTGGTACAAACACAATTGATTTAAGACTTTTTTGGCACTTTCCCCTCAAATAAGAGTATCCTAATCCAAAATTGAAAATCAACGTTCAAGCTTCACACATTGAGGATGCTTACGCATGCAATCCTCCATGGGACTTCATTTGTGTCGAAATTACTTTTGAGTATTCCATATTGCTTAACAACGAATCCTACATGCTCTTTATATACATGTTGCTCCATATAAAAGCTTATACTTTTGGAGTGGGCTTTTGGAGTGGGCTTTCTAATAGGGTACTAGAGTTAGGTGCTATCCTTTTTGTGTGTCTACTATCGTTCATCAAATTCCACGCATCACTCGTAATCCGGCTAATTTTTGTATGCTCTTTGGGTCGGGTTGTCCAACTATCACAATAATGCAATGAGAAGGGTCACTTGGAATGCTTTCGATTACTCAACTCCACCTAAAGTGACCCATATAATGACACAGCACTTCGAATAATATCACAAGCGCTTGACGTTCATCTAAAGATGATGGGTCATGATCTCGACATGTATAAATTTACTCAAGGGCCATTAATGAAAGAGATATTCACCAAAATGGTGAAAGAGAAACCCTAAGTCCTTGAGTATAATTGAGTTGTCCATTACATATCTGTCATAAATCCATACTTGAAACTTTAGATCAAGACTAAAATGTGATAAATACTAGACTTACTAACAAGACTCTCAAAACATACTTGTCCATCGATTAAAAAAAAAAAATCGAAACACACGTTTCAAAGGCTAAAAAATCAATCGAACAAGATACTGTGCCCATGCTTGGGTTAGGAAATTGCCGGAAACTTCACATGGTTTTGGCCCTTTCCCTAATTGCCATGTATGCCGAGACACGACACGAGTTGGTGGTGGGCAACAGGCGACGCCGCCGTGATCGAGTGGGACTTTGGGACGTAGTTGCTGCCTTGGAATCTCATCCGTGCCTTCCTCCCGCATCGCCACGTCACCACAGTGCCCGTGACGTAGCAGAGTGCGTCACCGCCGTTGACGTTGGAGTCTTCCCCTCCTCCCCCCCTCTTAAATTGCCTCCCCCTCCTAAGGCCAAAAACAAAACAAACCGCCCCTCAGATCTCTCCCCTTTCCCTCATGCAAAAAGCGATCCCCCTCATGGCTTACATCCCGGCCAGCTCCGGCGGCCCCCGGCCACCGGCGGTCGAGGGTCAAGTAGTGCCGGAAGGGATGGCGGCCACTACGGCGGCTGCGGCGGCGGGCGGCAGCGGCAGTAGCGTCGGGACGGCGGTGGCGGAGAATGCGGTGATCGTGATTGGGCGGCGCGGGTGCTGCATGTGCCACGTGGCGACGAGGCTCTTGCTGGGGCTCGGGGTGAACCCCGCGGTGTACGAGGTTGATGACGTGGACGAGAGCGTCGTGGTCAAGGAGCTGCAGAGCATGATCAGGACCGAAGGCAAGGACGGCAGGGGCGGCGAGGGCGGCGATAAGGACCAGAAGTTGCAGTTTCCGGCGGTCTTTGTCGGCGGGCGGTTGTTCGGAGGGCTTGAGAAGGTGATGGCCACTCATATCTCCGGCGAATTGGTGCCCATCTTGAGAGAAGCTGGGGCCTTATGGCTTTGAAGCATATTTGTACATACTACTAATCTCATCTTTCCAGAAAAGTTTCTTGATCGATGAATTTGAATTTATGATTGGTGTGAAATAAGACCACGTAAGTATTTGTCCTCTTTTTTCAGTTGTTTTGGTATCATTCTGTGTAGATCTAACTAGGTTTCGCTCGGGAATTTTTGGAGAGAGGGACCTCGGAATTAATTTGTTTTTGGCCCCCCTTTTTTTGCGTAATTTCGTCAATGTAATTTTCTTTTCCAATTAATTTTGATTTCGATCTGTCCAAGGTCGGTACGTGTTGCTTGAAACTACGCAGGTAATTGCGTACGGCTGAAGAGATTTTCTAGGTTAAATGTCTTGTTAGATTCAACCGAAGTGGGGGCTTGACTTAGTCTACAATTTATCAAGGAAAATATTTTTTTATAAATAGAACAGAAGCATCTTTGTCGTCATGAACGAAGATCCAATAATGAAGATGATAATTTTTCAATTGTAGGGTCAATGCAATTTGGGCCCAAGAAAACACAATTGAAAAATCAATGCATAATTGGACCAAACAATGAGGGCCAAGAGGAGAAACTTTTATCTTTTTTACACCCTTCCACCAAAAATAAAAGCATGACATGTCAAGCATAATGAAATTCCTTGGTCTCTTCCTCGTAAATGAAACCGAGGCTCGTTAATTGTTTTGGATGGATAAAAATGTCATATATTTTGTACATCTGAAAAGTAAAATCTCTCGATTAGTAGCCACGCCTGACATGATTGTTGTGCCCACAAAACATGTTAGAATGAGAAATTCTTAACAGTATATGATTGTCACTCACCACTATGGAATAATGTTAAGGTAATTGTTGAACATACTAATAATAGACGCTTGAGTTCTAAACCATTGTTTAAATATATAGCACGAGAAATGTCAGTGTGTTGAAAATTGTAAATTATCGTTATTAGGCAATTATTCTTATTAGGCTGCTTAATAAATGCTCGAGGATACCCTAATTATTAAAAAAACTGTTAAAAGTTCAGTAGAGGTACCGTTTGTCTTTTTGCCTTGGCCGTGTTAAAATGAACATGTAACTCCGATAGGATTGATCGAGGAGTTAAATATTTGATTTGTGTATGACATATTTCGCATTAAAATCATGGTGTCTCCTACTTGAAATAATGTCAAGAGCAATGCTTGACATCTTGATGGGTGGGTTCTTTGCCAAATACGCATGGATCTTGGCGATTTTCATGTATCGGTGAGGATTGATCAATGCAAAATGTTTTGAGTGCCCCATGTTATTTAAAGCCAGCAACATTATCGAACGGTACAACACGAGGACTAATACAGTAATAGATTTGATGTACATAGTTATATATTGTTGGTATCATGTGGGTTCTGAGCACATTTTTATTGCAAGTTTATTTCTCTCGAGGGCACATACACGATGTGTGAGACAAAAAAAAATATACATTAGATGTTCCGAGTAACAAAAAAAATGCAACTGACACGCAAAGTTGGCTTCTAAACCAACGACTTAAGTACAAAACTTTGGTCACCCCCTCGACTATTTCAATGATGACGGTGTTGGGATTTCCTCGACGCTTCTCCATCAATTTCTTCTCCAATTATGGCAAGCTGATGCCGCCTACAGCCAACTTGTGATCCCGTCGAAACTGTCCATGCAATTTCATGCCACTTACAAGGTTACAAAAGTCAAGACGCAATTAAGACTTTTGTTTTCAGCCTTCTATCTCCATCGAATGTGCTAGAGTAGGCAATGCTAGAGAAAGATCAGTAATGATTTAGCTGGTCCACACGCAATAACCTTGACCCAGAAACGCAATCCACGGAATCATGTCGGTCAAGCCACTTCGACAGCTTTAGCGTATAAAACTGCGATTAAGTTCGTCCAACCCGGAATTGCAGGTACAAATAAAGGGCGCGGTGGTGCGGTGGAAGGCAAATAGGTTATTATTCAAATATTCCCGACAAAGGGGGGAACCACAGAGGTATGTTGACCTTTAAAAATAAGAAAATACAAAAGAAAATAGGTCGCATTTTCGAGCCATGAAACTCTTTCATCTGAGTTTAACATAGAGGAGAGAACAATCGTCTAATGAAAGGTCCTGTTTCTAAAATAACTCGGCACGTCTTCCATCGAGCTTGCATCAATTCGGGTCACCTTTCCTGTAATGGCCGCTTACATGCCTCTCTACTTTTGGAAAAAATATCAAATACATATGATGATCAATGAATGGATCTTGCTTGAAAATGTTTGTGATTCTGAGTTCAGATTTGATGTGATTAGTCTGTCGAGTGTGATTGCTACTCTTAGAATTGAGCCAGAAATTATGCAAAGAATCAAGACTCATCAACAAACAAATGTTGAAATTTCAAAAAATTCGAGGTGAAGCTTTAGAAGGTAAAATGCCAGACTTTCAAGTGTCTAAGGGTGGAGTGCTAAGATTTCATGGACGTCTTTCTGTACCTTATGACGTTGATTTGAAGAATAAAAAATTGACAGAAGTTCATTGTAGTAACTACATTGTCCATCCAAGAAGTACGAAAATATATTAGAATCTTCGCAAGCACATAAGTGAAATGATATGAATGTTGATATTGCCAAACATATCTCAAGATATTTGACATGCCAACAAGTGAAAACAGAATATCATAAACTAGGTGGAATGTTGAAATTGTTGGAAATTCTTGAATGAAAGTGAGAGCATATAATGATAGATTTTGTGCAACACCAAAAAGTCATGATGCAATTTGGGTAATAGTGGATCGATTTGACTAAATCCGCTCACTTTCTAGCATGTGAATAGACTATACCTTGGAAAAGTATGCGAAACTCTGTGTCGAACAAATAATTAAACTGAATGGAAGATTCATTGCAAATGTTTTAACGAAGTCTTCAAATTGCATCGGAGACTAAACTTTAATATAATACCGTTTTCCATTCTCAAATTGATGGTCAATTAGAAAAAGCCACACAAACATTGGAGGATATGTTGCGAGCATGCGTGATCGACTTTAAAGACAGTTGGGATCATCACTTGGATCTAGTGGAGTTCATTTATAATAGGGTTAATACCACGAAAAATCATAAACTAGTACACCTGTGATAATTTTACCCTGAACTATTTTTTTGACCACAAAAAATCCCAAACTGGCAAACCTATGGTAAATTTATCCCGAACTATTTTTTTTACCATAAAAAACCCCAAACTAGTACACTTGCGATAATTTTACCCCGAACTATTTTTTTTAACACAAAAAACCCCACACTGGTACACCTGTGACAATTTTACCCCTGAACTAATTTTTTAACAACTAAAAACTCCAAACTTGTACGTTTTAACAAATTTACTCTATGTTAGTGTCCGTTAAATTATATTAATATCACAAAAAATCACAAATTGGTAAACTTGTGACAAACAGAGGGGTAAGGCTCAAAACCGGTACATATGCCAATTATCACGAGTCATTAAACTTAGCAATTTGATAGTAAAATTTAACGGAAACTAATGGAGGGTAAAATTGTCACATGTATACCAGTTTAGGGTTTTTGATGGCAAAAAAATTATTTTGGGGGTAAAATTATTACAAGTAGACCAGTGTGGGGTTTTTTATGGTAAAAAAAATAGTTCGGGGTAAAATTGTCACAGGTATACCAATTTAGGGTTTTTAATGGTCAAAAAAATAGTTTGGGGTAAATTTATCACATGTGTACCAGTTTGGGATTTTTCATGGTATTAACTCTTTATAATAATAGCTTTATATATAGTATTGGCATAGCTCTTTTTGACGCATTGTATGGTAGAACTTTTATGACTCATGTATGTTGGAATGAAGTGGGAGAAAGAAAGCTTACAGGGTTGGAGTTAGTGCGAATTACTTTCGATGCAATAAAAGTGATTTAAAATTGCTTAAAACGTAATAAGAGTTATGTAGATAAACACCGAAAACCATTGGAGTTTTTAGTTCGTGATATGTGTTTCTTAAGATGTCAGCGATAAAGGGTGTGCCATGATTTGAAAAGAAAGGCAAGTTGAGTCCATAATTTATTGGACCTTTTGAAATCCTCAAGAAAATTGGTGATTGAGCCTATAGATTAGATTACCACCAAGACTTTCCAATGTTCATGATGTCATTCATGTATCCATGTTGGGGAAGTACGAACTGGATCCCACACATGTATTGGATTTTGAAACAATTGAGATAGATAAGAGAGACTTATATAGAAAAGCCAATGCAAATTTTGGATCGACCACACAATGAACCCATTGAACCAAATTGTGGCCAAAATTGGCCTTTGCTTGCAAAAGTAAGGATTGGTTGGTTCAATCAATGTGTTCTAAGTCACGCTTGATAGTTGATTGATAGAAATGGATGCTCCCGCATCAACATGTGATCCAAAGAACGATCGAAATCCATAAACATAACATAGAAATAACCGAATTACTACAGGAAAACAGTATTATGGCGACGAAATTATCCGGCTACAAGAATAGCACCGTCACTATAGATAGCCAACAGAGGAGAAATAGAGTTTCGTCGTCATAGGCCATTGCTTACAGCAATTCTTATTTTTATTGGTTAATTAAGATTAATTTAGCTTTTTCTTTCGGTTAAGATAAGTGAATAGTTTCAATGGATATGTAGATATATAAGTAAATCCTTGCATGAAAATAAAGATGTAACAGTATTGGATAATAAGACAAACTTCGATATGTGTAGAGTGGAACAAATCTCGTCGCTTAGTCACGTGTCATTTCATTTAAGTGGGAAACGCATGGCCAGTCATTATCCACGTGTCACTGTTACATGGATTTTTTTGTAAGGTTGTTGTCACCAAAAATTACAATGATTTCAATTAGTGATTACACTTCACTCGAGGATGATTGAAGGCCAATTGAATTGTCAAATTAGTTTTATTGAAGCTTATAGGACTTCACAAAATTTAAGTTACTAAATAATGCGCAAAATATGATTGAAAACAGGAGATGATTGGAGTGCGCAGGGAAAGTAAAATACTTACAAAACACGACTAGAAAACTTTTATAAACAAAGATGGGCTCTGAAATCACGAAACCTAATATACTACGAAATTCAAATGTAAACTTAGGCAAAATCTAATCTAAATTAATCCGTTACAAATGATCTTCTCATCTTCATATCTTCAGTGTCGAAGTCTGATGCGTCGTTGTCATCATTTGTGATGTCTTGATTGCTCGTGATTTTGTGTGGATGTATGTATTGGAAGCATGCCCACTTTGATTCTTTCTGTATGTTTAAATGGGCTATTCCTTCATGCGTTCTAATCTTCCTTCGCAAGAATCTTTAACTATTTTACGGCTATTCTAGGGATTTTGTAACTACTCTCGATTCCTTAGCTACGGTCATGCTACATAATCTTACTCTCGATTCCTTAGCTACGGTCATACTACAAAACCCAGAAGATTATGTATGAAAATATGTCTTTGAGTTTCTTTGCCAAGATTGAAGAATTTGTGAAAATGGGTGGACGTTGGAACACCTGGAGGATCAATCCAGACGCGCAAAAGGCGTCAGTGCTACTGGAGGCACAGGGTCGGGCAACCGAGCTGCGCCTATTGGCCTTCGAATGGCCCGTGGCTCGTGCGCATGTGGTGGTGCTTGGTTAGCAAGAGCTGGGCCCAAGCAGGTGCTCGGCCGTCCAAGCCAAGCTCCCAACGACGTTGCGAACTGATTGTGCTCGTGTTCGAAAGGCCGCATGCTTTCGACCTAATATGAGGAATTGCACATTTTGGCCTTCAAAGTTAGTGTTCATGGTTTCTCTAAGTGAACTAGACATGCTTGTCACTTCACAGTAAAATCTTATCCAATGCACAAGGACCAAATGATTAACATGCACATGTCGAGATGTCTCGAGCATAAGGTTCGGACAACCTTCATTCCTAAATAAGTAAATAGATAGATGATTAATAAAGCCTCAATAGAAAAGACTAGATACTAATAACTTTCATAGATGCCTATCGCTCCTAGTTGTGTTTTTTTTTTTTTTTTTAGTTTTTTCCTTTCTATTGCGAGTGGATATTAGAAGGAAGCTGCTCAAGATTACAAGTGTTATTGCTGCGGACATATGGTTACGTCTTTTCTAAGAAGATTAACTTTGGGCCACCATGCATGCCACTCCCGCCAAACGAATTGACCGTGACACACAAACAAACACAAAACGGCAGCTTATCTTTTTGCGATTAGGTTCATTCAGTTCGTGAAGCATAATGATTCACCGATTCGTGAACTTATCCGAATGTCGGGTTGGACCAACCTAATCCTTTCGGCACTTGCTTGTCCACTCTAAAATAACGCGCAAAATAAAGTTGGCAATCACCGAAGGCTAACTGTAGCTCGCAACTTTCGTTGACTCGTACTCAGAAGAAATTTAAGAATAAATTGAAAAAAAGAGAGTAAAAAGCCACCAAAAAATTCAAAATATACCTATTAGGAGTGTCATTGGGTTGGGTCAGGTCGGGTTTTCATGATACCCAACCTAACCCGAAATATATAGGGTTAGGCTTGACCCGACTCGACCCGAGACCTATTCAACATATACTCCAAGAATAGGGTCAGGTCGGGTCGGTCCACTACAAAAAAACATTTTTTTCCAACGAAATTTTCAACGAAAAATTGGGAAAAATTCGTTGAAAAACGAATTTCCAATGAAAAAAAATTCGTTGGTAATTCTTCTTCGCAAATTTTTCCAACGAAAAATTTCAATTTTCGTTGGAAATTTCCAATGAAATTTTTTTCATTGGAAAATTCGTTGGAAATTCACTACAAAAAAATAACTTTTTTCCAACGAAAAATTTGGAAATCCAACGAAATTTCCGACGAACAAAAATTCGTCTTCGCAAATTTTTCCGACAAAAAATATAAATTTTCGTTGGTAATTTCCGAAGAAATTTTTTCGTCGCAAAATTCGTAACTAAATTCATTGCAAAGTTTTGCTAATTATTCGTTGCAAAAATGTGGCAAAATTTTTTTTTTTGGTCGAAAAATTGTGGCAAAATTAATTTCTTCGTGACAAAAATCGTGCGGGCGAGAGCCAACCTTGCCGCTGGCGAGCTCGAGATCGCCCAGTTCTGGGCGAGCTCAAGCTTGCCTAGATCTGGGCGAGTTCTGGGCGGCCTCGAGCTTGCTAGCCATGGCGAGCTCGGCCCTTGCCCTCATCGCCGGTGAGCTCGAGGTCGCCCAAGCTTGCCGGCCATGGCGAGCGTTTTGGGCGAGCTCGAGGTCGCCCAGATCTGGTCGAGTTTTGGGCGACCTCGACCCTCGCCATGGCCGGCGAGGCCTAGTCTCGTTGCCGGCGAGCTCGAGGTCGCCCAGAACTCGCCCAGATCTAGGTGAGCTCGAGCTCACCCGCCATGGCGAAGGCCTGGCTCACGGCGGTCGCGCTCGGCCTCACCACCGCGAACGCGATGGACACCGCCCCCTTCATCAGCCGGATGCTTGGCGGCGTTGGGGGGAGCTTGGGCTCGGCGGTGGAGCAGTGCCTCATCGAGTGCGCCGACCAGTACGCGAACGCGGTGGAGCAGGTGGAGGCGTTGATCGCGGAGAGAGAGAGAGAGAGAGAGAGAGAGAGAGAGAGAGAGAGAGAGAGAGAGAGAGAGAGAGAGAGAGAGAGAGAGAGAGAGAGAGAGAGAGAGAAAAAATGTGGAAATTGAGAATCGTTGCAGGAATAATGAGCGCGAAAATGTTGAATAAGGAAGGAGTAGGGTTTTCGTTGCAAAATTCGTGGGAAATTTCCCACGAATTTTGCAACGAAAATTGTACACACTAAAATAATTACTTGAAAAATTGAAATTCGTGGGAAAATTCGTTGGAAATTTCCAACGGATTTTCCCATGAATTTAAAATATGCCAAACAATACCGGGTTTTTTTGAATTCGTCGCAAAATTCGTTGGAAATTTCCAACAAACCGTTTTTCGTCGCAAAATTCGTAGGAAATTTCCAATGAAACATTTTTCGTTGAAAATTTCCAATGAATTTTGCGACGAAAAATTTTACGTTGGAAATTTCCAACGAATTTTGCAATGAAAATTGTACACACTAAAATAATTGCCTGGAAAATTGAAATTCGTGGGAAAATTCGTTGGAAATTTTCAATGAATTTTCCCATGAATTTAAAAAATGCTGAACAATACTGGATTTTTTTGAATTCGTCGCAAAATTCGTTAGAAATTTCTAACGAATTTTGCAACGAAAATTGTACACACTAAAATAATTGCCTGGAAAGTTGAAATTCGTGGGAAAATTTATTGGAAATTTCTAACGAATTTTCCCACGAAAAATTTTTCGTCACAAATTTTCGACGAATTTTACTTTTCGTTGGAAAATTTGTTGCAAATTTACGACGAAAATTTTTTCGTCGCAAATTTTCGTGGCAAAAATCTAATTTTTTTTGTAGTGGTCCGGGTTGGGTTTAGGGTTTTTTTTTTCTCTAGAGCGAAGCTGATGGAGTCCGGGACGAATCGGGGGTTGACGAGGAGCGTGCTCGAGGGCCGGAATGCCGCAAAGCACTACGACTATGACGCGTCCTCCTCGTCGCACTCGCCCGACGACTCCTCGTCCTCCGCCTTGGCCTCGCTCCACATTCGGTCATTGTTGCCGACGTCCGAGAGGGAGTTGCCGAATATGAACTGCACAATCTTGTAGTCGCATCCACCTACGGTGATTCCCAGAACCATCACGACCAGCAACGTCATCGCGAATGCGAACTTCATGATTGGAAACTCCCACTTCCTGGTCCTCCAACTCAACTAGAAGTGAAGATTTTTGGTGCTGTTCTTGAAAGAATGGGGAGGAAGGGAGCAATTTAAAACCAGAGCAGAGACAAGTCCGGGTTGCGAGGCGAGACTCGTTGCTAGTGCCGCTGGCTCGAGCTGTCGCGGCAGCTGTCGTAGCGATCGTACGAGGGGTTGGGGCTGTGGCCGCGACGATCAGGCTCGCTAGGGTCGTAGAAGGGGCTGCGGCAGCGCTCGGTGAAGCGGTCCAATTCGAGGGTGTGGCGATTGTTCTCGCCGTGGGAACAGTCTGGGCGACCAGAGGCGCCGCAGGAGTACGAACCTCCCATCTTCGGCTTCGGATGAGGACGGGATTTGGAGCGGTAGCTTAGTAAAAGAGAGAGCGAAGGGGGGGGGGAGAGGAGACTCACGGCCACCAGAGAGACACGAGGGCAAGGGGGAGAGGAGAAGGGTTATATTTGGTGTTAGGTCAAAAAACACCCGGCCTGGCCCAACCTGGCTCGACTCGGCCCGATCCTAATAAATACCCACATCTAAAACTCATACCCAGAGAAAATAAGACTTGACCCTAGAATAACCTAAAATTTTGGGTCAGATTGGGTCGGGTCAGGTCGGGCCGAGTCAGCTTGGGCTTTTTTGACACCCTTAATGCCTATTGTGATGCATTTACTATAAACTTTTTCTTGTGATATAAAAAATCCGAAACTTGTATTTATGTGACGCATTTACTATTCTTCAAGGTTCCGTCAGATGATTTTCAAGCCAAAATTATGGTCATGAACTATTTTAGCCTATTTGTTAGGCATTTTTATAGATTTCTTTTTAGTATAGAATCCTTCCTATTATATATCTCCTAATTAGGGTTGTTATATGTCCTATATATATAACGAGATTAAGAAATTGTAAATGTACAAAAAAATATTTATTGAATACAAAAAGGAGAGTCTTTTTCTACATAGTATCAGAGCCTTAGGGTTTGATCCTTGGGGTACTGTACGTCAATCATCGAGTAACAGCCGAGTGTTATAACTGACCAAGCGGATGCTAGTGCCCCTGCTACTGCCATTCTAGCATACCTGACCGCTGCAATGAAGCAGCTCTTGACCTAGCAGGTCGCGCTGTCGCGCATTGAACCTCCTGTTGCACCGATTGCTGTCAAGCTTGATGGCAAAAATTATGGCGTATGGTCTCAGGTTGTTGAGATGTATGTCTCGGGCAAAGACAAATTGGGCTATTTGAATGGTGATTCTCCTGAGCCCCCTCCTCCTGATCCCTTTTTGAAGACAATGGAAGACCGATGATTCTACGGTGAAAGGTTGGCTTATCAATTCTATAGACCTAACCTTGATACCAAACTTTATTCGGTTTCCTATTGCCAGAGTAGTATGGGATGCTATGGCAATGACCTTTTTTTATGGATCTGACACTTCCTAAATTTATGATATTAAGAGGCAGGTTTCTCGATTAAAGCAAGGCAGTGGACCCATCGAGAAATATTACAATGATCTTCAAGGGCTCTGGCGTGAGATTGATTTCCGCCGTCCTAATCCCATGCAATGTCCGGCCGATATTTTGAGGTACAATGCCATTGTCCATGAAGATCAAGTTTATACTTTTTTGGATGGTCTCGATGATCACTTGGATAATGTTCGTGCTGATGTTATGAAGATGGATCCATTTCCTACTATTGAGCAAGCTTATGCCTGAGTCAGGTGAGAGGATATGCGCCAATCTGTCATGCTTTCCACTCCTGTCGAGGTCACCTCTGGTTCCATCATGGTGTCATAGCGGGGCAAGGGTGATCAGTTAGTGCTTTCAACTCGGGGACCTCACCCTAAACCTAGTATGCCAATTCAATCCGAGGGATGCTCTCACCGTGGGAATCCTAAACGTATAGCAGTATCTTCTTTTAAACTACATGGTTATCCAGACTGGTGGAATGATTTTCAGACCAAGAAGAAGAAATCAGGCTCCTAAAAGGGGCGGAATGGTGGGCAAGCCTCATTAATGACTAGCGGCTTGTCATTAATTCCCCATGGAGCTTGAATTTACTAATGCCGAATCTCTTGAAGGTAATTGTGGGTTTGTCTTTACTAATGGACATGGTAATGGTCATCATGGGTGGATAATTGATTCTGGCGCTACAGATCATATGACTCTAGAATATGGTGACCTTCTTACATCTACTACACCACGTCGAGATCATATTTACAATGCTAATGGATATAGCTTTCCTGTGACCACTGCTGGGCGTGTGTTTGTCACGCCTTCTCTCTCTCTCTATCTCATACTTTGCTTGTTCCTTCATTGTCTAATCATCTGTTATTAGTTGGGCAGCTTACTAGTGAGTTGAACTGTGTTGTGCTTATGTACCCTGATTTTTGCCTAGTTCAGGACATTCTCACGAAGGAGATTATTGGGCGTGGTACTAAGAGGGAAGAGCTGTATTTCATGGATGAAATTACTTCTGGACGGACCTATCATTCTCGTAAACAATTAGCTCAAGAGAAGGAACTTTGGTTATGGCACTGTCGGTTAGGTCACCCATCCTTTGGGTATTTACGACATTTGTTTCCCAAGTTATTTCATGGTCTATCGAACTCTAGTTTTCAGTGTGATACATGTATTTTGGCAAAGAGCTATCGCAATTGTTTTCCTCTCAGTTTGAATATAAGTTCTACTCCTTTTTCCTTAATTCATTCTGATGTATGGGGTGCATTTCCTATTACTACTGTATCAGGGTTTCGATGGTTTGTCATCTTTGTTGATGATTGCACACGTATGACTTGGCTATATTTGATGAAACATAAGAATGAGGCTGAAGCTATCTTTTGGACTTTCCATCGTATGATTCAGACTCAGTTTGGGCCAAACTTCAGGTTCTCAGGTCTGATAATGGTGGCAAATACTTAAGTAAACCTCTTGCAGCTTATTTTCAATAACATGGTTTGATACATGTCTTGCCATCAAACTCCTCAACAGAATGGTGTTGCTGAGTGTAAGAATCGCCATCTTCTTGAAACCACTCGAGCACTCTTGAAGGGTAGCCATGTTCTCCATCTTTTTTGGGATTCTGTCGTAGTCACAGTTGCTTATTTGTTGAATCGCATGCCTTCCGCATTGTGAGCTATCGCACACCAATGCAATCACTTGTTGCCCATGTGTCTCTTCCTTTGGTTCTTATATTGCCTCCTAAGGTGTTTGGGTGTGTCGCTTATGTCTATCTTCACAAAAATCAGCGATCCAAACGTGACCCTTGTGCATTCATATGTGTGTTTCTTGGTTATGGCCCTTCTCAGAAAGGGTATCGATGTTATGATCTTGCCGGGAAGCGCACGTATGTCACCATAGATGTAACATTTATCAAGACGGAGTCCTATTTTCCTTCCCCCCCCAGTGTCTTATTCAGGGAGAGATTAGTTGTAGAACCAGACATTGGTGGGAGGTAGGAATTGCAGGAGCGATGGATGGGTGCGCACGACCACGTGATTCTAAGGTTGCTGAGGCTGAAGACTTTGAGCTACTGCCGCATGATTCTGAGGCTGCACAACTAGTCAACACTGAATTACGGCATGTGTCCGAATAGGTGTCAATAGATGCATAGCTGCAACAGCCCTCCTTGTCTCCGTCCTCTTTAGTACCACTCCAAGCTCTTGAGGATGTACCTGAGGTAAGTACTTCCACTGTACTTGATTTTTTTTTGAAGATATTAGTGTGCTTACTGGTTATAAGTCACCCGATAGGCATAATAGGGGTAAACCACCGAATCGATTTTCTCCATATGTAGAGGACCGCCGGTCTCGATACCCTATTGTAGACTCTATGTCTGCCAAGAGACTGTCCACACCACTACAAGCCTTCGTGTTTACGATTTTCTCAGTTTAAGTTCCAAACAGGGTTGAAGAAGCCATGAAGGATCCGAAATGGCTTCAGGCGATGGAGGCAGAGATGGAGGCGTCGGAGAAAAATTAAACTTGGAAACTTGTGGAACTACCAAAGGATAAAAAGCTAGTTGGATGTAGGTGGGTGTTCACAGTCAAACATAAGGCAGACAACACTATTAAGAGGTATAAGGCGCCACTGATAGCTAAAGGGTATACACAGACTTGTGGGGTAAATTATCAGGAAACATTCTCTCCAGTTGCAAAGTTAGACACTATAAGAGTGCTGTTATCTCTGGCTGCAAACTTGGACTGGCCTTTGCATCAATTTGATGTGAAGAATGCATTTCTTCATGGAGATTTAGAGGAGGAAATCTATATGGAGCTTTCACCTAGATACATATGCGCAGATAAGCTGAACATGGTCTGTAAGCTGGAAAGATCATTGTATGGGTTGAAGCAGTCCTCTCGTGCATGGTTTGGTCACTTTAGCTCAGCTATAAAAGGGTATGGATACTCCCAAAGTAACTCGAATCATACTTTGTTCTTAAAAGGTGCTCAATGAAGAATGACAGCTCTTATCATATATGTAGACGATATGATTAGTACATGCAATGATAGTGCCGAGATTATAAGACTGGAGGAATTATTATCTAGGGAGTTTGAGATGAAGAACTTGGGAGGTCTGAAATATTTCCTAGGAATCGAGGTTGCTAGGTCGAAGGAAGGGATTTACTTGTCTTAGTGGAAGTATGTTCTTGATCTTTTGACCGAAGTTGGCATGCTAGATTGCAAGCTTGCAGACACTCCTATGGTACAAAACTGTAAGCTTGGAGAGTACCCTGATTAGACGCCTACTAATAAAGAGAAATACCAAAGGTTAGTAGGTCGATTGATTTACTTATCACATACACGTCTTGATATTGCTCATGCAATAAGTATGGTGAGTTAGTTTATGCATGCACCTAGTGAGGATCATATGAGTGTTGTGTGGCGCATCATTCGATATTTGAAGTCAGCTCCAAGAAAGGGGTTGCTATTTGCAAAGAATGGCCACCTTGAAATAGAAGGTTACACAGATGCAGATTGGGCTAGAAGTGTGACAGATAGGAGGTCTACATTAGGGTATCTTACATTTGTGGGAGGTAACCTTGTTACATGGAGAAGTAAAAAACAAAAGGTTGTAGCTCGGTCTAGTGCAGAAGCTGAATTCAGAGGTGTAGCAAAGGGGTTATACGAACTTCTATAGCTTCGGAAGCTGCTAACTGAGCTTGGGTATCCACCATGTTTGGAAATCAAATTGTTTTGTGATAATAAAGCAGCCATAAACATTGCTTATAATCCAATTTAGCATGATAGAACCAAACATGTGGAGATTGACAGACATTTCATCAAAGAGAATTTGAAGGCAAAAGTGATCCAATTACCATTTGTCAAGTTTGAAGACTAGTTAGCTGATATATTGACAAAGACTCTATCAAATAGAGAATTTCATTACTCACTTATCAAGTTGGGTATCAAAGACATCTTTGCACCTACTTGAGGGGGAGTGTGGTCGTGAGCTATTTTAGCCTATTTGTTAGGCATTTTTATAGATTTCTTCCTAGTATAGGATCCTTCCTATTGTATATCTCCTAATTAGGGTTGTAATATATTCTATATATATAACAGGATTGAAAAATTGTAAATGTACAAAAAAAATATTCATTGAATACAAAAAGGAAAGTCTTTTTCTACAAAAATAACATCCTTTTTATTTTACTTCAACTACGTGAGAGCTATGTCAACATTGTTCGCTTTTTGGCTTCCAGGTAGGTAGAATTTTTATAGTGCTTATTGTATTTTTACGGTGGGTTAATATGTCACACATGTATAAGTTTCAATTTAGGGTATATATGTCACGGTATATATAATTCGAAGTTTTTCTTGATTTTTTAAATCACGAAAGAGGCGTAACTGTCATTGCATGAAACCGTAATGATGCATGAATGTTCTGATTATGGTTACTGGGGAGGTGGTCTCTCAGAAGCAGCCCTTCTCTCTGTTTCATTGCGTTTGTTTTGTGCCTCATCAAGTCATCATGTACTGATCTAGAAGAAAGACTCCTTTTCAATTAGAATTTCCTCCTCCTTTTAAAGTTTTTTTTTTAAATTTGCAATTATTTCTGAGTGTTATGGTGAATAAAATTCATAGCCAGGGGAATCTTTATGGTCAGAAGTTGTGTATATAAGCTTTGTATCAAGAGCCGTTATAAGAAGAGAATCTGTGTTCTCCCACATTGACCATGATTTTCTTTCTTTAAGTTGAGTTTTTTAGAGACATCGGATTTGTAGTGTGTTCATTATATAGTTCATCCATTTCCGCATAACTTTTTATTACAAGAGACAAATGTCACGGGATTTTTGCACGAAACACGAGTTTTGGCTAACACAACTCACACCAGTATACAATTACATGGGTATGAATTATCGTTATAAATTACTCTTTGTATATTTTTTCTTGGTACCTTATTATGCCAGGAACTAATTCAAAATTTAAATGATAATCCATACGAAGCGGGAGTCGAGCTTCCTGAACAAACTTTAAATAGGAATCCTTTTATTGAAACTAATGCATGCCCAATTAAACATTGTTGAACTTTGTCATGGTGGCCGTTTTTTTTTTTTTGCTTATGCTTATCCATGAAACTTATTTATGCTTCCTCAATTTTGATTGGCATAATCTTCTTTTATCCAACAACGAATGCAGGTTTTTTCCTGTTCTTAAGTGGACCTTTTCGTTGGATGATTGTAATCAAGAATGGGCTTTACTATAGCCTGCCTATTTTTTGACCAAAAAAAAAAGCCTGCCTATTAAAGAAAATTAAAAGGAGAGCTCTACAGGTTGAATCAAAGAAGGGGTCTAGTTCCGTTTTACCTTTATCGCTATTCCTTTAATACTTTGCACAAGCCATCGATAAATGATATAGCTGAAGTAGCTAAAACAAGGAGAAGCCATGATAAAAGATCTTTATATTGAAAGAGATGCAATTAAGTCCCAAAACTCGTTATAAAAGTACAATTGAATCCTTAAATTTTTAAAAAGTGTAGTCAAGTTCTAAAACTTATCAAACTAGTTCATTCAAGTCCTTTCGTCGATTACACTTTTTGAAAGCTTTAAAACTCAATTACACTTTCGTGATAGTTTTTAGGACTTGATTATACTTTTTGAAAATTTTAGGGCTCAATTGCATTTTCGCAAATTTCAATGTACTTATCCCATTATAATATACAAAACAACACTAAAAATAACGTCTTTGCAATCCTAGATTATAACGATAGAATAATTGTTAAATAAAAAGGATTTTCCATGCAATGTGATGTATATAGACTAAGATTCACATGATAGTCAACCCAACCACTTTAGTCTAACTATGTTATGCAAGAAAATAGCTGTTGACACCTAAATTTCACCGAGCATTTAGTTTAAATTTGCATAGAAAATTAGGGATTAATTTTAACCCCTAAACAAAAACAGTTAATTTTTGCATAATATATAGTTTAGGTTAATTGCATTTTGCATCAAATTGGCGTCAGCGAGCGAGCTTAAATTTCTTTGAACAATACTCGGTACGCTCGGGAATGTGCGGGCTCGGAATTTCAAGACGAACGGGCTTGGTTGTTTTTAATTTGGGTTTGATTTAGTCTGTTGAATTTAATTAATTAAAGCCCACATTAAATCAGCCCATTTAAATTTTAATTAAGCCTAAGCCCTAACCTAAGCCCACTAGGATTAGAGCCCATCTAAATTGACCTAGGATTAGACTATATAAACATACATTAGGTCAAATTAGAGGGAGAGGACGTCATAATACACATCAGAAAATTTTTAGAGACACGTGAGAAAATTGGAGAGGGAGAAGGAGAGAGGAAGGCCGGCGAGTCCTCCACCGTGCTGCCCGCGCACCGCCGTCCGCCGCCGCCCCTCGCCTGCCTGACGTCGCTGTCCGCCGCGCCTCAGCAGCCTTGCCGACTGCTGCTGCCGTGCTTGGAGTTGCACCGACGCCCGCCTGACGCCGCTGCTCCTCCGCCTGCCAGCCTTGCACCACCGTGTGTAGCCGCCCGCTGCTCTGCCGCCCCAGCCTCACCGTGAACCGCCTCTCGCCTGCAGCCACGCCGGAACCGCTGTTCCTCCCTCCACGCTGATCGCTGTCCCTGACTGGAGGTCCACCGCGAGCCATCTCGTTGCCATCCATTATCGTACGTGCACCACCCCTCGCGCATCGGAGACACCACCGCTTCTCGTGCAAGAACATCACCGCGAAAAGACACCGAGCACGCCGGCCCAACCGTGAGTCCCGACGTTGCCGTGAACCGCCGGTGTTGCCGTGAGTCTCGCCGGTGTCGTGCCTCGCCGTCGTCGTTGTCGTTGTCGCCCCGTCGCAAGTCGATCCCGAGCTAGTCCGAATTTGGGGATTAATTCAAATTAGGTAAGTGAATGTCATCCAATATATTCGCAAATATTTACTTTCCTAATTTGGGTATTTGAATATTTTGTGAATATCGCATGAATATCTTGTACATAATTTGATATCTTTAGGATAATGTTTGATATCCGCAATATTTTGAAATATTCAAATTAGGAAAACTTTCCTAATTTAGCAACGTATTTGGACGTCTATCCGACTTTAACCCTAAAGTCTGATACGCGGCGATACGGGAAATTATCATCCTATCTATAATCACTTAGATACGATGATAAATTTCATTAGCTTTCCAAATTTGAATAATCAATTATCCGTTAATATCTATAACCCTTTAGATATGACCGATAATTTGATTTTCGTGCCTAATCAGAGTTTGAAACGGATTTGGCGGATTGCGTGGTTGATCTGAATTGATTGCTATCCTTATTTGTTTAAATTTCTTTCCTTTCCAAATAAAAAGAAAACCCAAAAAATTTTCTGTTTTGATTTAAATTAGAATTTTTGCATGTCTAGGTTGTTTTGAATATATCCCGAAGGATAAGATAAATATCTAATTTAAATTAGAACATAACGTGGCAAGTTTCCTAATTTAAATTAGGTATTATTTCAAGTCCTAACGGATTATTCACGTTATTTTATAATTCCGAATTTTGCATAAAAAATCTCAAAAAAAATCATTCTAAAGTAGATTAAGTCATCATAGTTTGCATGTTAACTTAGGTACTTTTGAATTTCGAATTTTCAACAGAAAATACCAAAAATAGGAATCATTAGGCTGCATGTTAAATTAGGCATGTTTTTAATTCCGAATTTCATTTAATTCCGAATTTCATTCATTAGAAAATACCAAAAAAATATTCATTCACACGTCATTAGGATTAGGTCACGTCGTCGCACGATATATAATATGCATGTTAGGTTGCATTATTTCGCATGTCATATTTGCACGTCATTGCATATAGGTAGATTTCATTTAATAAAGTGAAAATCCAAAAAAGAGGAAATTGAGTGAATGCTTTGTTAACTAGAAATCATATTAGGGCTGTCTGTATGATTTTTCGCTAACAACGCAGATGCTTGCTGGATCCCGGGTAAGTTGTTCTCCTAAACTAGCAATTTATTTAATGCTTTGATTTATGGGTGTTAAATTGGTGGTTTGCGCACCTGCATGAATACCTCACATGTTAGTGACATTAGGTTAAAATGGATCCAAACTGCCTGCCGAAATATTTTTGAAATGAAAAGGTACCGAAAGGGCGTTAGACTAGATCTAGCGTAATCAAGTCCCCGGACTTAGAATCTCTGGTTCGTAGAAATAAAACATATCTCCCTATGTTTTATTTAGGTTTCTAATCAACCTACCACAAACTGATTAGTGGCGACTCCAAGAATGAAAATGATTGCATGTTAAGAACTTAAACCCTAAGTTGCGAATTGGTAGGGCTTGGGAGGGCCCGAGTTAAGTTCAATCTTAATAATCCATTAGCCCGAGGAAAAATGAACAAATCTTTTTAGGGTCGCGACAGCTTGGCGACTCCGCTGGGGACTTGAGTAAAACTCTTAGTGGACTTAGGCCAATTTCTCATTTCAAAAATAATTTTTGTTTGGCAGCGTGGATCCCAGGTCCGTCCCTAACATGTTAAGGTGTTAAATGTTCTTGCAGTATGGGAGGTATAAGGGGAGGCGTGATTGTTAACCCTTGTTTTGCAGGGAGGTGGTTGAATGTATGGTTTATTTTATGCACGAAGCGCTGTTTGATATAACCTGTTGTGCATGCCTTACATTTTCACTACACCGCACACACTACCCGCTGCCGGACCTGGGCGGCATAGGTTTAGGATGGTACCGAGACAGTGGACACCCCGACCAAAACCATTTGGTACGGGTCGCCCTCCTCGGTCCCGAATTTTCTTTCAAGGTGTCATTGAGTACCCACCACGGTTGTATTCCACTCAACCCGGGTCGGCTCTTTGACTAAGCCGGAGTCAGGGGAATCCTAACCTAACCACCACCATATTTGGTTTAGCTCGGTAATCCTCGCGTCTCCATTTTGCAAGCCAGAGTCTAGGTAGAAATCGAACCTCACATTTCATGCGCATGTCTATGTGTTTGCCATTTCCTTACCCAGTGAAGTAAGATTTCTTTGACCCTTATCTCGCAATTTATTTACCTTTTGTTCTTTCTCTTTGGTCGGTCCATGATGTTAGGTCGGTCGCGAGTCTTTGGTTTATACACTATGGGAGTGTCGAACATCCGGATTCTTGATGTTCCTAAGGACGAGCTTCGTGCCTGGTGGAGTCTACTCAGTCCAACCAACCGCAAGTTAGTGGAGGGCCACGTCGGAAGGTTGCTCCCCCTACTGGAGGTCAAGGTCCGTACCGGCCTCATTCGAGCATTAGCCCATTTTTGGTGTCCCGAGACATCCACCTTTATATTCGGTAAGCATGAGCTCGCCCCGACTTTGGAAGAATATAGTGTGCTCATTGGAAAATCTTTGGAGTCCGAACTAGTTTCACCACCTTTGGCAATCGATTCAATATTAATGTTGGCTGAATTTCTGAGTGTCGAAAGACAAGATTTAGAAAAAGTTTTGAAAGCAAACTGAGGGTCATGTCCCTTTTCATTCCTAAGTCTATGTTTTGAAAAAGCCACACCTTTTCGAAAGGGCAGAATCTTTTTACTAGCATTTTTCGGGTTTGTCATTTTTCCTCAATGTAAAAACGCATGTAGCCCGTCAATTGCATGGTTGGTCCAACAAGTTTGTCTTCAAAAGAATTTTGTCAACACCATTTTAGCTGAGACCTTCATTTCTCTCACTAAATTCAAGCAAAATGGTGACAAGGCATTTCATGCACCCATTGAACTATTGCAAATCTGGTTTTTGTCTCACATAAAAGGGTGTGGCGATTTACTCAAGATTTCCGAACTCAGTGATTCCAGTCATCCCATTTTGAGCTATAAAGAAAAACAAGAGAATGCACCGGATTACCATTATTCCGAGTGGATCATTTTTATGAAAAATGCTAGACCCCAAGGTTTCCAATGGCATGCTAGTTGGTTCAATGTCGAGGAAGCTCGGCTTACGTGTAATGGTGTTGGACCGGTGCCACTTCTGGGCTTCACTGGCGCAATCGAGTACTATCCCGCCAGAGTATCCCATCAGTACCAGATTCTTCAGGGGCTCCCTCCGGCGTTACAACCTGAGCTCCTCCATGTCGATTTCGCCGACGATGACAAAGACCATGAAGGGACCATAGCTCAACTCCAGAAGATGTGGAAGAAGTGTCGTGTTTTAAAAATAGCCCGACCCGAAGGAGAGCTCAAAGGGGAGCAGAAGTCCTACTTCGCGACGACCCAGTACATCCGACGACACAAGATCCCTCAGGAGATACGCCCGACGATACCCAAGGTGCCTCTCAAGTCCGCCAATCGCTCAGAGAACAACCGCCTCAAAAGGAAGGTCGAGGAAGCTGAAGAGAAGGCAGCCAAGATAGCTCGGGCTTATGAGCAGCTGAAGAAGGATGTCGCCTCCCATATGTCTATAGATCAAGCTTAATAAAAAACGAGTCGAAGCTTGAAGTTATTTTTCTTCTTTTCCATTTCAGTTTTAAATTTGCTTAGGAATTGCGTCGTTTGTTTTTAATTCAGTTTGATTTCAAGTCATTAGTCGATGTAAAAACTTTCGTCATTTCAATAAAGAGGTCCTTTCAATTCAAAGCGGTTAGACTAATGTCATGGATCGGCGTGTGATTTTTACTCAATACTTATGTATGCCCTGTTTCATTCTAAATTAGGTAACTACGGACCGATCACGTTCCCCTATTCGCACGCGGTCAAGAGCTAGAATGGCAGATCAAACCGAGTTGCAAGAGCGTGTTAATGGTATGGCAGACCAGATCAATCAACTCGCCGCCGCCATGCAACAAATGACCGCTGAGATCAAGGTTCTTCGGTCGGTCCCTGTTCCAGTATCCCCTGAAATATCAGTCCCGAAGCATAAAGGTGTAAAGAGTGTTGACCTCGAAAAGGATGATGATATGCCTGAGTTAGAAGATGACCCTATCCAGATTATTGTCGACAAACCGAAGCCGGACGAACGGGTCCACAAGCTCGAGGAGAGAGTTAAGCAGTTAGAAGGTTCACAAGATTCGCCCTCGGTTGACTTGTCCATGTATTCCCAGATTAAGATCCCGAAGAAGTTCAAGATGCCGGATTTCGATAAATACAATGGCACCACGTGCCCGAAAGCTCACCTGCAGTTGTACCACGTGCAAATGACCTCGTACGTTGACAACGAGCTTCTGATGATCCATGCATTCCAAGCGAGTTTGACCGGCCCCGCTCTGCACTGGTACCTCATGAAGAAGATCAATAGCCTCAAAAGCTGGAAGAAGGCCAGTGAGGCGTTCCTCAAACAATACCGGTTCATAACGGACATCGCTCCCACCCGTGATGATCTCGAGCGAGCTCAAATGAAGAAGACCGAGTCTTTTAAAGACTATGCCATTAGGTGGAGAAATTTATCCGCCCAGGTTGTCCCGGAACCTATCGACAGTGAGCTAAAGAGGATGTTCGTCAAAACTCTCCCGTTCGAGTACCGTAATCGAATGGTTGCCATTCCAGCTGACAACTTCAACCAGCTCATCCCTATAGGCGAACAAATCGAGATAGGATTGAAGGATAGATGGTTTGTCAAGCCGTCCTCGTCAGCCAAGAGATACAGTGCGAGAAAGGAGAAAGAACCGGCTGCGGAAGTGAATATGGCTTATAACCAACCGAGCCGGCGGAATACTAACCCAGCCCCGGCAATTCAGGTGGCTGAAGCTCAGCAGCAAAACACGAGCCGTCAACCTTTCCAGAGGTGGAACAACAGGAGACAATTCACTCCCCTCCCTGGTTCATTGTCACAAGTGTTGGCGGTGCTCCGGAAGAAAGGTTTACTCACCAACGAGCCAAAGCGGCCCAATCCTGAGCAGTATCGTAATTTCGACCCGTCGAAAAAATGCGATTATCATATGGGTGAGGTCGGACACTCGACCGACGATTGCTTAGCCCTCAAGCACCGAATCCAGAACCTCCTGGACACGAAGGCTTTCTCATTTCAGTCCGCCAAGCCAAATGTTCAGAGTAACCCGCTTCCTGACCACGCGGGCAATGTGAATGCTGTATTCTGTTTCGATGCTGGTCCAATAAAAAACGTCAAGGTGTACACCGCTCAGGTCTACGGTGAATTGGTGAAAGCCGGGTATTACCCGGGTAATGAGGCCCTTCCCCTGGCTATCATGAAGGAAAGAATCTCAGCGATGGTGGAAGCTAAGATGATTGTTTATGCTGAACATACCGGCATCGTGTCCACTATCTCCGAGGTCATCATTGACTGGGACGAGGAGTTCGCCACATTAAACGCCGGGAAGGATAAGCTCGATCCTTTGCCCGAGGACATGCCTCCGCTCGAAGACGCAACTGATGATGAGGAGATAGGCACCCCCGCAGCTGATGAAGAGATAGTGATCGAGATTCCTCAACCTTATGAGTACTCTGACGATAGGGCAGTTCCCTGGTCTTACAGCCTCGATGTTGATTTGGTCACCAGATCCGGACATGCTTATGGCTAAGTCAATGCTCAACCCGCAAAACCGGTCACTGATGAAGAGGCTAAAGAGTTTCTGGCTGTCATCAAAGCCAGTGAATATAGCATCGTCGAGCAACTGCGCAAGATGCCCGCACAAATTTCTCTACTTGAGCTTCTTCAGACGTCGGTCAAGCATCAGAAGGCCCTAATGAAAGTGTTAAGCGAAGTCCACGTGCCTGAGACGATTGATCATGAGAGACTGGAAGAGTTTGTGGGCTCCATACTCCTCAAAGACCTAATAGCCTTTTCGGATGAGGAATTCCCTCTAGAAGGCAGAGGACATACCAAGGCCCTGTACATTTCCGTCAAGTACAAGGCCTCGCACGTGGCACGGGTCCTAATCGATAACGGTTCGGCCCTCAACATTTGCCCTCTGGCGACTCTGCATCGCCTTAAGGTAGATCCCTCGAGAATAAATGCTGCAAAGACTTCCGTGCGAGCTTTTGACGGAACAAAGAAGGAGGTTATGGGAGAAATTCATCTCGACATACAGGTTGGACCGACCGTGTTCAACGTCCTATTCCAGGTTATGGACATTCCCACTGCATTCAACTTTCTGCTTGGTCGTCCATGGATTCATACTGCTGGAGCTGTCCCATCCAGTCTGCATCAGAAGGTGAAGTTCGTGGTGGAAAGGAAGTTAGTAATTGTCCACGGTGAAGAGGAACACCCAATCTATCACGCAGCGGCTATCCCCTATGTCGAGCCGGACTGCAAAATTGAATCGAGCTACCAGTCGCTCGAGCTCGTATCGACCATTCACGCGTCTAGAGGATCATCGCCACCAGCCCCTGAGGTGTCGAATGCTGCTGTCATGGTCGGAAGAGTAATGGTCTCGCATGGTTTTATTCCGGGCGAAGGCCTTGGCAGGGATGGTCAAGGTATCCGCCGACCGATCGAAGTCTCTCAAAGACCCCGCACTTCTGGATTGGGGTATCAAGGGCCAACTACGCTGAACAATGAGAGACGAGGATACGGTCAAGGTCGAGGCCAAGGAGCTGAGCAGAACGGACAGCGATCCAATCAAGGGTCGAATAATGAAGAAACTGCGCGTGGTAGGATGCTTCCACATATCCGCACCACGTTTCCCGGTCCAGCAAGGATGATGCACGAAGAGACGGAAGTAATCGACACGCTGGGGCAACCGAGTGGCAAGTTTGATTTCTATGTGAAGTACTCGGCGCCCCCAAGCTTTTATTCGGATCCCCGCGACATCGTCCCTGACGGATGGGGAGGTATGGATAGTCTAAAGATGGAAGACCCCGACGATGCGATAGAGGGAATCACTACTCTGTTCGACGACGTCATCATTGGAGCTATCGAGGAAGGACCGTTAGAGGGAATGGGCACAGGCCCACAAGAGTAACACTTTTCCTTTTCCACACACTCCCCTGCGTGGGAATTTTTATTGCTTTCTAGGATTCGCCCCGTTTCGGGTGCTGCTTTCTGTTTCCGTTCTTAGGTTTTGATTATTGCAATTTAAATTCAATAAATGTAATTCATTTTGAAATCATCAATGAAATTACAAGTTTTATTCTCATTTTTTGATGGCATGTCGAGGTATATCAAACCAGCCCGGTGATGGTATCCAACCGATAAAAGAAAATATAGTCCAAGGAGAATTCTGAGGCCTGGACTTCTTCATGTTTTCTCGTGCTAAAACCTTTTCAAAATGAATTTCAGAAAAACAAAAAGAAACAAAAATTTGCAAAAAAAAAAATGCAATGTTTACCCCTGTTTGTCCTTCTGAATCCCTTACTTTATGTTTCAGGGGCAATCTTGTGACGCGTGAAGGTACGGGAACGGTCCAAATCGACGAATTATGTACCGTCGAGCTTGATCCAGATGATGCCGATGAATTTAACGATTCCTCGGATATTCAACGCGACCTAGAACATCATGAAAGACCTAAAGTTCTGACGGTCGATCAAACTATCGCTGTCAACTTGAGTGATTCCGGAGAACCAAAGGAGGTAAAGATAGGGGCAACCCTTCCCGAAGTTGAAGCCAAATGCCTTGTCCAATTGCTGAAAGACTACCAGGATGTCTTTGCCTGGTCGTACGCTGATATGCCAGGATTAGACCCTTCTATTGTGGAGCATGGCTTGCCTACTAACCCCGGCATGCCACCCAAGAAACAGAAGTTGCGAAGAACCAAACCTGAACTTTCAAAGAAGATAGAAGAGGAGGTCATGAAATTGTTGAAGGTGGGATTTATTGAAGTCACCCAATACCCTACTTGGGTGGCTAACATCGTGCCAGTCATGAAGAAAGATGGCCGAGTTCGGGTGTGCATCGACTATCGCGACTTGAACAAGGCTAGCCCTAAAGATGATTTTCCATTACCGCACATAGATGTTCTGGTAGACAGTACTGCTGGATTCGAGCTATTCTCTTTCATGGATGGTTTCTCGGGCTATAATCAGATAAGAATGAAGGAGGGTGATAAGGAGAAGACGGCGTTTATTACCCCTTGGGGAACGTTTCATTATAAGGTCATGCCCTTCGGCCTTAAAAATGCCGGGGCAACATATCAACGCGCAATGGTCACTCTTTTCCATGACATGATGCATAAGGAGATTGAGATATATGTCGACGACATGATTGCCAAGTCTCGACCCGGAGAGAGTCATGTTGATACCCTGAAGAAGTTGTTCGACCGACTCTGTGAATTTAAGCTCCGTCTCAACCCAGCCAAGTGCGTATTCGGGGCAACGTCGGGCAAACTACTTGGGTTTGTAGTAAGCAATAAAGGCATTGAAATCGATCCTTCCAAAGTGAAGGCTATATGTGAGCTGCAACCCCCATCCACTGTGAAAGAAGTACGTAGCCTCCTGGGCAGATTGAATTATATAGCTCGGTTCATTTCTCAGCTCTCCGAAACTGCTAAACCGTTCTTCAAGCTTCTAAGGAAGAATGCTCAGGTGGAATGGGATGATGATTGTCAAGAAGCATTTAGTGAACTGAAGCAGTACTTGATGAAACCACCAGTGCTAGTCCCTCCAGTGCCGGGGCAGCCTCTGATTCTCTATCTCACGATCCATAGCGAATCTCTGGGAGCTATGTTAGCACAGAAAGGTCCCAAAGACGGGAAGGAACGAGCCATTTATTATTTGAGTAAGAAATTCACTGTCTCAGAATTGAACTACTCTGAAGCCGAGAAGACTTGTGCTGCACTAGTATGGGTGCTCCATCGGCTGAGACAGTATACGCTGCATCACCAGACTCTCCTAGTGACTGAGAATGATCCCATCAAGTACTTACTTGATCAACCGGCTTTGGTAGGGAAGCTAGCCAAGTGGCAGATTTTGATCTCAGAGTTTGATGTCCAGATGATGTCACAGAAATCAGTTAAAGGCCGAGTGATTGCCGATGTGTTAGCTGAGAATCCTGGAATCTCGGATGATGATGGATATTCCCCAGAGGACCGCATTTTAGTGATAAAGGAAGACATGTGGACTATGTTCTTTGATGGAGCCGTGAACTTAACTGGTTCCGGTACTGGGGCAGTCTTAATATCCCCGGATGGGCAGCATTATCCAGTGGCAGCGAAGCTGGTATTCCCATGCACTAATAATATAGCCGAGTACGAAGCTTGTATCCTCGGACTTCAAGCCGCAGTGGAAATGGGGATAACCAAGTTAAAGGTGTTTGGTGATTCTGCTCTAATTATTCTGCAAACTCTGGGAGAATGGAAGACGAGAGACACCAAGCTAGTGCCATACCATGAATATCTCGAAGAAATCATAAAGGAATTTGAAGACATTTCCTTCGAGTATTTGTCGAGGTCCCATAATCAGTTCGCTGATGCGCTAGCCACGTTGTCTTCTATGCTGCAAGTGACCGGTGGAGTAGAGGTAGAACCCCTGAAGATCGAAGTCCTAGCAAAACCGGCTTACTGTATGGCTGTGACTGGAGAACCTGATGAAAAACCATGGTATTACGATATCATGAATTATGTCCAGAGACAAGAATTTCCTGAAGGAAGCACTCCGGCTGACAGGAAATATATAATGAAAATGGCCTCAAAATTCTTTGTCAGTGGTGAAAAGCTATACAAAAGGTCTCATGATTCGATCCTGTTAAGGTGTGTAGACGCAGCTGAAGCCACCAGAATCATGCAAGAAGTGCACGAGGGGGTATGTGATCCACATATGAATGGTCACATGTTAGCCAAGAAGATCATGAGGCTGGGTTATTATTGGCTTAGTCTCGAAAGTGACTGTATCCAGCATGTTCGAAGATGTCATAGCTGTCAAGTTCACGGGGATAAGATAAATGTTCCCCCCACAGAGTTGCATCAGCTGTCCGAGCCATGGCCATTTTCAATGTGGGGCATCGATGTGATTGGTCCTATTAACCCCAAGGCATCGAATGGACACCGTTTCATCCTGGTTGCAATTGATTATTTCTCTAAATGGATTGAAGCGGCATCTTATGCGAGCGTCACTGCAAAGAATGTTGTGAGATTTATCAGGCGAGACATAATCGCTCGCTATGGTGTTCCCGAGGCTATTATCACTGATAATGGGACAAATTTGAACAACAAGTTCGTGGACCAGTTGTTCGATGAGTTCAAGATCCGGCATTTGAATTCATCTCCCTATCGTCCACAGATGAATGGAGCAGTTGAAGCCGCTAACAAGAACATCAAGAAGATCTTGGCTAAAACGGCCGAGAACTATCGTGACTGGCATGAGAGATTGCCATTTGCATTGATGGCATATCGAACTTCCATTCGAACCTCTGTCGGTGCAACCCCTTTTTCTCTGGTGTATGGCATGGAAGCTGTTCTGCCCGTTGAAGTGGAGATCCCTTCCCTGCGTGTTTTATCCCAAGTGGAGTTGTCTGAAGCGGAATGGATGCAACAGAGACATGAGCAGTTGAACCTGATTGATGAAAAACGGCTGAGGGCCATTTGCCACGGTCAAACCTATCAACAGAGGATAGCTAGGTCTTTCAACCAAAAGGTGCGTCCAAGACACTTCGAGGTAAATGATCTAGTCCTAAGGAAGGTGCTGCCAATCTTCCCTGTTCCCGGAGGTAAATTTGCTCCAAACTACATCGGCCCATATGTAGTTAAGAAGGTACTTCCTGGAGGTGCTTTGATTCTCGCAGAGGTGGATGGTCGTTTGTTTTCCAATCCTGTCAACTCTGATGCTGTAAAGATGTACTATCCTTGATAAAACTTGACATTTTGCAGCGAAATTTTTCGTGTGTTTGGTTTTACTCTGAATTACAAACAGTTCAATGATGAATAAATGATTTTCAATCAATTCAGAATTAAGATGTTTGCATTGGTTTAATTTCTGCATGGTTATTTTGTCAATCTGCACTATCGATTTCAAAAGGAGAAATCTGTTTTGGTAATCTCATAACTCATACAAAATGAATTGAGTGTGTCGAATGAGGTACATCGGGACGATGAAAGGCAAGCCCTATCCTACACACTGTCCCATGCATTAATCCCCAGTGAGAAAAATAAAAATCCCCAGCGAGTGGAGTGGAAAAATTCCATGACTGCAAGGTAAAGAGTTCTCTCGCAAAAGGTACGATGACCGAAATGACAAAAGGCATTTCATTTCTCTATCCCAAACACTTCAGGTTACCCATTGTTCAACCACTTTGAGCCTAAACAGTTGGAGAAATTCATTCAAATTACCCCTGTCAAGAACCACCCCACATCGGGGCAAACCGGAGGTAAATCAGTATCATATGGTGAAAAATGTGTAGAAATCATCTTGCTCTCACTTGCATCAATCTTCAAGTGTTGCTTTTTCAGATGAATTCATGCGAAAGTTCAAGTGCCTTAGGATGACGAAGAGCGTTTCTTTCTCTATCCTACACACATTTATCCTTTGCTAAGCCCAATTGAGCCTGCAAATTCATTTCTTAAACCCAGTTGGTGATCATCCCCCACACTGGAGCAAGGCAAAAGTCATCCTTGTTCAAGCAGAGTATCAGAAGTGTCAACTGAAGACAAGAGGCTTTTGAGTTTAAACAGCAATTCATTCAGTCAGATTAGCTGGTTAGTGTTTACATTGTAAGCGACATGAAGCAAGTGTCAAAAAAAAAAAAAAAAGAGAAAATGGGCAAGAAAAAGCAGTGTGCCTGGCAAAAGCAAGGTCAATGCCCAATGAAAAGTGTCAGGATACGGCATATCAATATCCCCAGTGGACAAGTCCCAAAGGACTCAAGTGATGGATATCTGAAAGCCAACGGAGCGTTCATCGAGAAGATAAACCCTGACAAAGAAGAAGGCCGGTGACAATGCCTAGATGATCACCAACCTATTCACCCCAATTATACACATCTTGAGCCAAATGATCCATTCATTTCTCAACCCATAAGCCTAGCCTACGTTACGTCCCTTGCAAAGTCTCTTCAGATTAGGGCACTTGAACTAACGTAGAATTTCAAATGTGTATGAGCTTAGCTCGAAGAAGTGCGAGCAAGCACATTTCTATCTCATGTTGCAGGGTTCTTGATTTGTAAACCCGGAGACAATTGCAGAGTATCTTCTTTCAATAGCTTCGACTCGAAGAGTCCCATTTGCTAAGTCATTGACCAAGCCCCATGTTACAGTCCTGGTAAAGACCTCTTGGATTGGTAAGGTCGTACCGCTTGCGAGAATACTCGGACCCTTGTCGACATGATGAAAGTGCAAATGAGCGATTCTCAAATAAATCAGCCTTTTCAATGAGAATGAGAGAAAGTCCTTTCGGATCGAAAGTCCCTCATTCGACATTTTCAATACACCTATTCATGAGTTCGGATTGTCTTGTCATGATTTTTCCCCAACAAAGTTTATAATGCCGATTTGACAGAACCATCGTGCATGGAAAAACCAGTTGGAATCATAGTGCATGAGTATGTATGTTCTTGTTTGTCCATGAATGCATATTCTATGTTGTTTAAAGTCGTGTCTAACAGGAGACACACTCTCAGGAGTCAGAGATATCCCCAGGTAAGTATATCTCTATATCCCTAACCTGTTCGAACAATCGTCAGGCCCCCACATTGAATCAGTTTGTTACGATCTCTAGATGCCTTTGATGATGTTCAGGTATTTATTGATCAAGCCTTTTCAGGTACCTCTGATGATATCCAGGTACTTTGTCAAGGAACCCTCGAACATTCGGGCTAGCCCGCTTGTTCACCAAAATCATTGTTTTCACACAATTTCGAGAGGATTCCCCCGTGAGACACCTATGGAGATGTATAGGTGCCGCGGCCAAATCTTTACAAATACCTATGGAGATGTATAGGTATCTTGTAAAGGTCGGAATTTTTCTCTAATCTCAAGAAGATTCCCCCGTAACTCACCTATGGCGATGTATAGGTGAAGCGGCCAAATCTTTACTAGTGTCTATGGCGATGTATAGATGTCTAGTAAAGGTCGGAATTATTCTTTAATCTCAAGTATTCCCCCGCGGTATACCTATGGCGATGTATAGGTACGGCGGCCAAATCTTTATAAGTGCCTATGGCGATGTATAGGTATCTTATAAAGGTCGGAATACTCTCTCCCCCGGATATTCCCCCGCAACTCACCTATGGCGATGTATAGGTGGAGCGGCCAAATCTTTATGAATACCTATGGCGATGTATAGGTGGTTCATAAAGGTCGGAATATTCCCTCAACCCCCAAGTTTTCCCCCGTGTCTCACTTATGGCGATGTATAAGTGACGCGGCCAAATCCTTATGAGTACCTATGGCGATGTATAGGTATCCCATAAGGGTCGGAATATCCTATTTAGTTCCCCCGTGACGCACCTATGGCGATGTATAGGCGCAGCGGCCAAATCTTTACAAATACCTATGGCGATGTATAGGTGGTTTGTAAAGGTCGGAACGTTTTTACACTTTTTTATCTCACGAATCCAGGTGATGATTGGATACGTTGAGTTTTCTTCGTGTTCGTGTGTTTTGACTTAACTGCAGATCACCGACACTCATCAACCGTTTATCAGGCAATACCTATGGGACTGAGCCCAGAAATTTGCCAAACGATATTCCAGTCAGAGTTGTGCCTCGAATTGCATTATCTCGCACCAGTCAGGTAAGTAATTCCAGGTATGTTTTCTTTTCATGTCAGCATGCATCATTTCTTATTGCATTCAAAATGGGACTCATAATCCCGACAAAAATAACATTCATTGCATTTTACATGATTGAAATTTAGGTATCATTTAATCTTTGAATGCAACCTCTGCGAGCTCACCTTCAAAGAGGGGCAGCTGTTGACACCTAAATTTCACCGAGCATTTAGTTTAAATTTGCATAGAAAATTAGGGATTAATTTTAACCCCTAAACAAAAACAGTTAATTTTTGCATAATATATAGTTTAGGTTAATTGCATTTTGCATCAAATTGGCGTCGGCGAGCGAGCTTAAATTTCTTTGAACAATACTCGGTACGCTCGGGAATGTGCGGGCTCGGAATTTCAAGACGAACGGGCTTGGTTGTTTTTAATTTGGGTTTGATTTAGTCTGTTGAATTTAATTAATTAAAGCCCACATTAAATCAGCCCATTTAAATTTTAATTAAGCCTAAGCCCTAACCTAAGCCCACTAGGATTAGAGCCCATCTAAATTGACCTAGGATTAGACTATATAAACATACATTAGGTCAAATTAGAGGGAGAGGACGTCATAATACACATCAGAAAATTTTTAGAGACACGTGAGAAAATTGGAGAGGGAGAAGGAGAGAGGAAGGCCGGCGAGTCCTCCACCGTGCTGCCCGCGCACCGCCGTCCGCCGCCGCCCCTCGCCTGCCTGACGTCGCTGTCCGCCGCGCCTCAGCAGCCTTGCCGACTGCTGCTGCCGTGCTTGGAGTTGCACCGACGCCCGCCTGACGCCGCTGCTCCTCCGCCCGCCAGCCTTGCACCACCGTGTGTAGCCGCCCGCTGCTCTGCCGCCCCAGCCTCACCGTGAACCGCCTCTCGCCTGTAGCCACGTCGGAACCGCTGTTCCTCCCTCCACGCTGATCGCTGTCCCTGACTGGAGGTCCACCGCGAGCCATCTCGTTGCCATCCATTATCGTACGTGCACCACCCCTCGCGCATCGGAGACACCACCGCTTCTCGTGCAAGAACATCACCGCGAAAAGACACCGAGCACGCCGGCCCAACCGTGAGTCCCGACGTTGCCGTGAACCGCCGGTGTTGCCGTGAGTCTCGCCGGTGTCGTGCCTCGCCGTCGTCGTTGTCGTTGTCGCCCCGTCGCAAGCCGATCCCGAGCTAGTCCGAATTTGGGGATTAATTCAAATTAGGTAAGTGAATGTCATCCAATATATTCGCAAATATTTACTTTCCTAATTTGGGTATTTGAATATTTTGTGAATATCGCATGAATATCTTGTACATAATTTGATATCTTTAGGATAATGTTTGATATCCGCAATATTTTGAAATATTCAAATTAGGAAAACTTTCCTAATTTAGCAACGTATTTGGACGTCTATCCGACTTTAACCCTAAAGTCTGATACGCGGCGATACGGGAAATTATCATCCTATCTATAATCACTTAGATACGATGATAAATTTCATTAGCTTTCCAAATTTGAATAATCAATTATCCGTTAATATCTATAACCCTTTAGATATGACCGATAATTTGATTTTCGTGCCTAATCAGAGTTTGAAACGGATTTGGCGGATTGCGTGGTTGATCTGAATTGATTGCTATCCTTATTTGTTTAAATTTCTTTCCTTTCCAAATAAAAAGAAAACCCAAAAAATTTTCTGTTTTGATTTAAATTAGAATTTTTGCATGTCTAGGTTGTTTTGAATATATCCCGAAGGATAAGATAAATATCTAATTTAAATTAGAACATAACGTGGCAAGTTTCCTAATTTAAATTAGGTATTATTTCAAGTCCTAACGGATTATTCACGTTATTTTATAATTCCGAATTTTGCATAAAAAATCTCAAAAAAAATCATTCTAAAGTAGATTAAGTCATCATAGTTTGCATGTTAACTTAGGTACTTTTGAATTTCGAATTTTCAACAGAAAATACCAAAAATAGGAATCATTAGGCTGCATATTAAATTAGGCATGTTTTTAATTCCGAATTTCATTTAATTCCGAATTTCATTCATTAGAAAATACCAAAAAAATATTCATTCACACGTCATTAGGATTAGGTCACGTCGTCGCACGACATATAATATGCATGTTAGGTTGCATTATTTCGCATGTCATATTTGCACGTCATTGCATATAGGTAGATTTCATTTAATAAAGTGAAAATCCAAAAAAGAGGAAATTGAGTGAATGCTTTGTTAACTAGAAATCATATTAGGGCTGTCTGTATAATTTTTCGCTAACAACGCAGATGCTTGCTGGATCCCGGGTAAGTTGTTCTCCTAAACTAGCAATTTATTTAATGCTTTGATTTATGGGTGTTAAATTGGTGGTTTGCGCACCCGCATGAACACCTCACATGTTAGTGACATTAGGTTAAAATGGATCCAAACTGCCTGCCGAAATATTTTTGAAATGAAAAGGTACCGAAATGGCGTTAGACTAGATCTAGCGTAATCAAGTCCCTAGACTTAGAATCTCTGGTTCGTAGAAATAAAACATATCTCCCTATGTTTTATTTAGGTTTCTAATCAACCTACCACAAACTGATTAGTGGCGACTCCAAGAATGAAAATGATTGCATGTTAAGAACTTAAACCCTAAGTTGCGAATTGGTAGGGCTTGGGAGGGCCCGAGTTAAGTTCAATCTTAATAATCCATTAGCCCGAGGAAAAATGAACAAATCTTTTTAGGGTCGCGACAATAGCTAACTTCCATTGTCAAGCTAGGGCTTTTGAGTGGGGCAAAGAGCTGCTTTTTGACTTTATTTGGTGGTTGGTTGCATGAGGATAATGAATTTCTTTCTTTTTAAGTGGCAAGGAAATAAACATGCACCGACTAAAGAAGTGCCGACCGTTTATTTGTTTGATGGGCATGCACACATTCCACTCAAAATATCAAGAAAATGACCATATAAATATCCCCACACCGATTCTTGGTGGATCACTTCACCAAGTAAAACTCAGAGAATTTGAACAAGGCGAGATGGCTTAATTGAGGTTCTGCGTCTACCTTGTAATGTTTCTACCAATACCTTCCTATAATGAAGCAAGGACTCCCAAGGCATTGTCAAGGAATGAAAGTGTTGGCAGAATTCCTGCTCCTATTCTTGGAAAGAAGATGCAAATATTTTATTTCCTATTTCTGTAGTTTGTTTCAAAGATATTTTTCCTTCTATGGTTGCTTGTTTCCTTGGTTGTAGCAACTTTGTTTTGTACATATAGAGAATAATGGCAGATCAGATCTCACGACACAAAAAAAAAAAGAAGAGTGTGAGAGTTTTGTCCGAGGACGTAGGCGCATTGCCGAACCTCGATAAATTCTTGCCTTCATTTGTTCTTTGTTTTCAACATGGTATCAGAGCGGGAATGATTCGACCTGTTCTTGTTTCTTATTCCTAATACACGTTCTTGTTGCTATTTTGGTTGTTTGTGCTGCAAGTTGCTACTGCTCCATGGCCGAATCTAGCTCTGAAAAGGGTGTTGTGCAAGACACAAATAACCAACGGCTTACAAACCTGCTGTTGAATGGAGTGAATTATCTTCCATGGTCTCGGGCAATCACAATTGCTCTTGGAGGGAGATCTAGACTGGGTCATGTTACGAGACGGACCAAAGCTCTTGTTGAGACCGATCCCAAGTTTGATGAATGGCAAGCCAATGACCATAATGTTATGTCATGGATTTTTAACTCTATGGAGCCTCAAATATATGAGATATTCGCCTATTTGGATACTGCTAAGGATTTGTGGGATTCCTTATATGAGATGTACAGACAAGCCAATAATGCATCTCGAGTGTTTGAGTCTCAGCAAGGTCTCGCTAGTTCCAAGCAAGGGATGAATCGGTCATTCACGGAACATCTGGGCAAAATGAAGAAATAGTGGGAAGAACTTTGGCAGTATAGACCTGTTACTCCAAATGTTCATGACTATGTTCAACGGGAAGAACAAGACAAGATTTTCCAACTCTTGGCTAGTCTCAAGCGTGAATTTGAGGAGTCCAAAAGAGATATTATTATTCAACTTGAGCTGCCATTTTTCAATACTGTGTGTTCCATCCTACATAATGAGGAAACACGTAAAAGGGTCATGGCAGTAGATTCAAAGGTGAAGGCATCTGCTGATTCACTAGAAAATTCAGCCCATTATACTATGTCTAAGTTCAAGCAAGGTCACGCTGGCAGTCAGTGGGAAAAAGGAAATGGAAAGAAACCCATACGATTTCACTCTAATCACTATAATCGTGATAGACATTCCAAGGAACGGTGTTGGGTTCTTAATCTGCAGTTGTGACCAAGCAAAGATGAAGGTCTTGATGTGAAGTTAGCGGTTCAGGGGGATGCCACAGAGTTTGAGTCTAAGCTAGAATTTTAACTCAACAGGTTCAGCAATTGCTTCAAACTCATGGCCAGGGATTGGGTGCTACAGGCACTGAATCCGGAAATATGACCAAGACCTTTGGTAATGTCCATGCTCTCTCTGCTAAGTTTAATTTTCGAATTATTGTTGATTCTAGGGCTACAGACCATATGTGTAGCTCTTCACATATGTTATCTAATACTGTTTCTAGCACTTTATACCCTCTTATAACTTTTGTGAATGGAGGTCAAGTCCCAACTCAAGGTATGGGCCAAGTAAATATTTTTTCGAAAAAAGCTGAAGCTTTGATAGTTCTAGGGTTGAAATCTAGTTTGTTGTTTGTCAGCAAATGTGCTAAACAATGGAATTGTAGTGTCATCTTCACTCCTCAAAAGGTGATTTTTCTGGATCGCATTACCAAGAGGATGATTGGTGAGGGACGGCTACGAGACGGGCTGTACACTTTGGATCTTGGTGGTGCGGCTCTAGTGGCAACAAAACAAATTTCTACAGCTTCTCATCTATGGCATTGGCGAATGGGGCATCCTTCTGATCGGGTGTTGCAAGCTTTAGACTTATCATTGACACATGATTCTAGTAGTTGTGATCCATGTCATTTTGCTAAGCAACATAGGTTGCCTTTTCCTAAACATTTCAATAAGTCAACTGAGTTGTTTGATGTGGTACACTCTGATGTTTGGGGAAATTCTCCTATTGATTCTAAAGAAGGATTAAAGTACTTTGTTACTTTTAATGATGATAAATCCCATGCAACTTGGCTTTACCTTCTTAAGTCCAAAAGCGAAGCTCTTACAGTCTTTTAAGATTTTTATAGCATGGTGAAAAATCAGTTCAACACTAAGGTGAAAGTTCTTTGAATGGACAATGGTATCGAGTATACCAATCAGGCATTTCAAGCTGTGTTACGACGTATGGGCATATCTCACTAGATATTGTGTGTTGGTACTCCTCAACAAAATGGAGTAGCAAAGAGGAAAAACCATCACCTATTGGAAGTCATTTGGGCCTTGCTATTCTTTGGACATTTGCCTAAAACTTATTGGGCAGATGCTGTGCTTATTAGTTGCTATTTGATAAATCGACTACCTAGTCGTATTTTAAATTATAAAAGCCCTATGGAAGTGTTGCACGGTCGCAAGTTTAATCTCTCCCATTTAAGAATCTTTGGGTGCATTTGCTATGTCCGTTATCAAAATAGGGGCAAGTTGGACCCTCGTGCTCGCAAGTGTGTGTTTGTCGGATATTCTTCTACCAAGAAAGAATACAAGTGCTATGATCCTTGCACAAAACGTGTCTCATGTTTTACTCTGACATGACTCAAATTTAGCGGGAGCAAGATGAATACAATGAATTCTCTTTTGAATTTGCTCCTATCTCGGTGAATGCTAACACTACACACATTGAAAGGAGTGTTCATAGGTCAAGACTTTATGGGGCAAGAAAACACACAAGTGGGCTACGAAATCGAAGGAAAACAAAGCACTGTCATGCCAACAATAGAACAAACAGTTGAAGCCGAAAGGGGGATTGATGACAGGTCAGCTACGACACCAGTTGAAGCTGCTACTAAAGCCGAAAGGGGGACTATTGACATATCCGAAGTAGAAAGGGGAATTGATAACATATCAGATGCACTAGTTCAGCCACGAAGGTCATCCTGCGTTCTGAGACCTTCAACTCGCCTTCGGGACTTTGCCACATATTATTCGGCTCAGCATCCTATTCAAGAATATATAAGGTATGACAAAATCTGTCCTAAGTTTTGGAGTTTCTTATTTGCCATTGAAGATCAACAGGAATCCAATAGCTTTGTGGAAGCAAGGAAGAAGAATGTGTGGGTTAATGCCATGAAGGATGAACTTCATGCTCTTGATCGAAATCATACCTGGGAATTGGTATAGCTACCATAAGAGAAGAAGACTATAGGATGCCGATGGATTTACAAGACCAATTACAATAGCAATGGGTCAATTGAAAGACACAAAGCAAGACTTGTTGCAAAGGGGTATACATAAACTTATGGTATAGACTACAAAAAGAACATTTGCTCCGGTAGTGAAGATGAATACGGTGCATACCCTTATGTCCGTAGCAGTTAATTGTGAGTGGCCATTGTTCAAAATGGATGTGAAGAATGCATTTCTTCATGGAGATCTAGACGAAGAAGTCTACATGGATCTTCCTCTTGGGCATCCCTTATAGAATGAAGATGGAGTTGTGTACCGACTGAAGAAAGTTATCTACAGTCTTAAACAATTCCCTAGAGCATGGTACGGTAGACTTAGCACCGCACTTGTCAAGGTTGGATTCAATTGAAGTGCATCAAATTCCTCAATGTTTACCAAAATCACGGACAGAGGAATTGTTGTTGTCTCAGTATATGTTGATGATCTTGTAATTACAGACAGTGATCAGTCTGGGATTGAAGCTCTCAAGCAGCATTTACATAAAGAATTTGGCATCAAAGACCTCGGTAATTTAAGGTATTTTCTTGAGATTAAGGTTGCTAGATCTTGGAAAGGATTGTTTTTATCTCAGCAAAAGTATGTTCTTGATTTGCTGAAGAAGATTGGTTAGTTAGGAGTCAAGCCAGCGAGCAGCCCCACGGATTAAAATAGTAAGTTTATTTCTGATAATACATTGTTGCATTATGTCGGGCAATTTCAGCGCATTGTTGGACAATTGATCTATCTAACTATTACTCAACCTGACATAGCATATGTTGTCAGTTATGTGAGTCAATTCATGCATGAACCAATAAAGGGGCACATGGAACTGATAAATCACTTGCTTTGGTACTTGAAGGCCTCTCCAAGAAAGGGAATTCTAATGAAGAATAATGGTCACACAGACATCATTGGTCATGCGGATGTGGATTGGGCTGGTAACCCCATTGATAGAAAATCTACTATAAGTTTTTACACCTTTGTGGGAGGAAATCTTAACACTTGGAAGAGCAAGAAACAAGCGGTTATTGCACGATCTAGTGTAGAGACAGAATATCAAGCTATGGCTACGGCTACAAGTGAAATAGTGTGGTTGAGATTGTTGCTTCAAGAGTTGGGTTGCAACTCTATAACCAAACCAATGAAACTATTCTGTGATAATCAGGCTGCTATTCATATTGCTTCGAATCCTGTATTTCATGAGAGGACTAAGCACATAGAGATGGACTGTCACTTTATGAGAGAAAATGTGCAAGATAAGACTATTGAAACCCCGTGCATTCGCAATAAAGATCAGTTACCGGATATCTTTACCAAGGCTCTGTCTAAAGAAGTGTCTCAAGAGATGGTGAACAAGTTGACCTCCGTTGATCTCTTTGGTCCATCTTGAGAGGGAGTGTTGGTAGAATTCGTTCTCTTATTCTTGGAAAGGAGGTGTGAATATTGTATTTCCTATTTCTGTAGCTTGATTTCAGTGATATTTTTCCTTTTATGGTTGTTTGTTTCCTTGGTTGTAGCAACCTTGTTCTGTACATATAGAGAATAATGACAGATCATCTCTCACGACACCAAAAAAAAAGAAGAGTGAGAGTTTTGTTTGAGGACATAGGCACATTGCCGAATCTCGTTAAATTCTTGCCTTCATTTATTCTTTGTTTTCAACAGGAAGCATGGCAAATGATGGGGAATGCGAAACGAGCCTTGAAGGGTTACGTGCAAAAGGAGGAAATGAAGTGACATGTCAGCTCGAAGCGAGTAGTGCCCAGAGGACCTATGTCACAGATCCCGATTAGGCTGTCTCGCTTGAGAAGGGAAGATGAATTGGAGAAGCGTCAACCCAACAGGAGATCATTAGGTGAAGGGAGAAGCAACGGTAACTAGGGAGGTTTTCCATCGAGGAAATGCTTCAAATATGGAGGACCAAAGCTCCTAAAGTCGATGAGTGCCAACCCGACGAGAGATGTTGGCACGAAAAACTATTCAAAAGTTGAGCATAAAGAAACTCACACGGAGCCACCTTGATTTTGGAGCAATCGTCGACTCTATCTTCACTAAAACCTCACGAACACCCCAAATGGAAAAAAGAAAAAGCTTCGAAGTATCGGTGCATGCATATGGAAGGCAAATCCAATGCCATTTTCACGCAAATCCCGAAGTCTTGATTTTTCTTTCCGTCGACTAGTCCCACCTAACTCGCCTAATCTGTCCTATAACTATCATGTCTCCAATGCTTTCTCTTTCAAACCCTAAACACACATAGATATATTTGTCAGTCCAAACCCTCATATGAAGTCGTTAGAATTGCGGATTTACAGTATGAGCCCAAAGCTCGCAATAAAGCAGCACTTGTTGAATGTGGGGGGGAAGAACAGCAATAGTGCCAAAACTTGTGTACGGAGGCCACTTTGGTGCCAAAACTTTCATTTGGATCACTTAAGTGCCAAAAGTTTACGCCGACGATCACTTAAGTGCCAAATCGGAGAAAAAACGATCACTTAAGTGCCAACGGCAAGAAATTCAGACCAAATTTAATACGTAGCCTTTATATTTAAAATTTAATGACTCGTGGCATTTCCATGTGTATAATTCAATTTTTTAAATATTTTTTTTTATTTTTTTCTTTCTTTTCTTTTTTCTTTTTCTTTCTTCTTATTTCCGGTGGCTGGCCGGCCACCGGCCATGTCTGGCCTCGCCCGGAGGAAGGCGACGCCCGGCGAGGCCGCCGTGGCCTCGGCGGGGGCCGGCCACACCGGATCTGGCTAGGCGAGCCCTCGCCGGGGCTCACCCTGCCCAGAAAAGAAAGGAAAAAAGAAAGAAAAGGAAAAAAAAAGAAAAGAAATGCCACGTGTGCCTCCGGCGAGCCACATCAGCCTTCGGCGAGCCACATCAGCTTGAAAAATTAATAAAAAATGCCACGTCGGATTTCCGGCGAAGTTGCACTTAAGTGATCGTTTTTCACAACTTTTGGCACTTAAGTAATCTAAATGAAAGTTTTGACACCAAAGTGGCCTCCATACATAAGTTTTGGCACCATTGCTGTTCTTCCTCCTTGAATGTGGTGTGGATAAGGAATGGAGTGAGAAGGAGCTTGACAAAGCTGCAGAGGCGATGGACTATGGAGCTGCGAAGTACTCCGACTTGGAGATCGATAGTACTATAAACTTTACCTTCCAAGTTTGATCAAATGCTCAATGATAGGGGGATACCGCTGTCTATCTGTTGTATTGAGGAGATCTTAGCATGTGCATGCCATTAATAGACATCAGTATTTCCCTTATTTTTAGTTTTATTTTCGCTACATTTTATAGATGAGATAAGGACACATTCAATTTTTTGAATGAGGTATATAACATATGTCGGACTAAAATTTACTTCTTCTGCGGTGATGATGACTTGTTGCACCCTTAAAACTGTGGTTTGAATCATTGGTAAGTAATGCATGCCACTTCCACATATGCATGCCACCAATCGTGTTACCCTGATACGCAATGCTAACTTCCTCGCCTGTTATCAAGGGATGTGCTCAAATATATAATTTGAATGCAAAACGGGTATTTCAGGAATATCATCTCTCAGGTCATTATGTTTATTGTTGGTGTCTACTAGTCTCATGGAGAGTGATGAATCTGGAGGGCGAGACAAACAATGTTACCCATACATCTCTCTCTAAAATTGCAAAAACTGTGGCAGAGGCGAATATAAGAGCAGAAATTTCACATTCTTTTTTTTTGGTTGAAACGTTCTTTTTTATTTAGGAAAAATGATACAAACAATCCATGAACTTTAACTCAATGTGCAATTTGATCCCTGAACTTTTAATTTGTTCAATGTAGTTCCTAAACTTTAACCCAATATTGAATGTGGTCCCTGAGTTTTTAATTTGTTCAATGTGGTCCTTGAACTTTTGGTACATGTTCAATATAGTCTTGAACTTTATAAAAAAATTCAATATAGTATTTCCATTAATTCAAGTTCAAGGACTATATTGTACATTTTCATATAGTTTAGGGACTAAATTGAACATGTACCAAAAGTTCATAGACCATAATGAATATTAGGCTAAAGTTCAGGGATCAAATTATATATTGAGCCAAAGTTCAGGGACTGTTTGTGTCATTATCCCTTTTATTTATTGATCACTAATAGTGGTAAATTGACAATCATCGAAGTTGCTTGTATTTTGCAGAACACCTTAACAAGATCTTTCCATTTGAACGTTGCTGGTTTTCTTCATTTATTTGCTTATGCTTTTGCTTGCGTCTTTTGGCTGCTGCACGGGTAAAAGTTGAACGGCTAGAGGAGGAAGAAGAAGAAGGGAGGAAAAAAAGAAAAAAATTCAAAAAATTGGAAAAATGTTAGAAAATTATTAATTTTTTTTAAAAAAGTTCACTTCACAAAATTTTTTAGGATCGTACCTGTTGACACATAAATTTTGGCTAACTATTCAGAATTTATTGCATAAAAAATTAGGGATCAATAAGATTTGTCCCTAAAAAAAAATATTGCATTGCATATAAAATTTAGGAGCATTAGTAGTGATAGACTCATATAGTTGCATTTGGGCCATCGGCGGATGGACTCGAGTGAGTGATTCTGTGCTTAATCAAATTAAGTTCGCAGTGATGAAAATTTGACATAGCCCATTAATCCTCATGGCTGAAATTCGTTGGGAAGTTTGCTGAACTGGGAGATGCGATCATGAGTGGAATATATAACTTGAAAGAAATCTCGTAGGAAAGCCTATATTTCTATTTGTGTGCATGTTAAACTTTCCCAAATTTTGGTATGTAATTCTCGGTCAATATATTTTTGGTTAGGCACATGTGCAAAAAATATCTTTCATGATTTACTGAAGATGTCCATGATTTCATAGGCTTTATTTTTTCGATATTTGTGGAACAAGCAAGATTTCGTCGGTCAATGGAACATAGCAAATAAGAAAGAAGCAATTGGCATAATTTCTGTGATATTTGTGAGATTAACTATTTGAGGGAATAAATAGTTGAGAGCGAGATTTAATCAACAAAAAGAATATTTGATTGAAAAGAAAGAGGAAAGAAAATATGCATGTGTCTAAAGATTTGTTAGTAAAAAAATTATATAAAAGGAGGGAAGGCCACACCATTGACATACAGGCCAGAGAGAGAATGGCCTTTGTCTGCGGGAGCTTGTCACGAAGAAACAACACACATCCAAGAAGCATGAATCAAGAAGTCTTCCAGGGATGTTCTCGGTCACTATGAAGATTCGCATTCATCAACACCTCATCTTCCTGCCTTCCACATAACAAAGAAAATGGCCAAAGGAGGAAAAACGTGGAGAAAGAGAAGAGCTGCACCATGCCCACTAAGATGAATTCCACATGCAAAAAATGCCAAAAAAGGGAAGACGCTCACGAGGACTCCTTCGTCCAACGCCAACAGCAAATTTCCAAGTCACGAGCGGCTTCCCTGGTGTCGTCAAAGCAGCGATCTTTTAGCCTTGCCGCCGTAGCCATGGGCCTCCTTCCTATTGACACCAGTTCAATAGCAAATCGACGGATCCCAATTTTGCATTTTCAGCAATCACCAAGCCATACTGGTCTTGTCTTTGCAGGTTTCCTTGACCGAGAATGTCACGCCCCATCCCTACGGATGCGTAACACCCCGCTTCGGTCGTTGAGATGCGACGACCCAGGATTCGTCGACGACCCTTTTCTTTTTATCTTTTAATACACATGCGGAAGCGAACACAACAATCCCCAAACAACAACAAATAGGGATAGCAGAGGAAAACCCATCACAACAGTCAAACAAAACTATATTAATTTTTACTTGATTAACCCCTGGGAATATTCTTACAAGCCCAAACTGGGCACTACTACAAAAAGGTCAGCAAAAGACAAAAGCCGGGTTAATTTACTCCCTCTAACAAGTCGATCCCCAAAAGATAGCTTCCAAACACCCTGAACCAAGCTGGGTGTGTCAACTTGCTAAGGGCCTGAAAAAGAGGTTAACAACAACAAATGAGACAAAGTCTCAATAAGTTAACGACCTAAGCCCTGCTTAGGAAGCCAACTCGCACGGGGGTCCCTAAATAGGCAAAACAGCAACAAGAGCATCATTAACAACCACATGCATCCTTACCTCGCCTTGGTACACACGTTGGTGAAATGCATATGACACATACTTGAAGCATTTAACGAGATTTTCCATGCATTAATGCAACACAGTCGCGCGTGTCTCGATTATAAGATAGAATCCACTTGGGCACGTCCCATACCATGCCTAGCAGTTTCGACCCCATAATCAAGCACTATGCATCACACGTATTCCAATTATTACGCCCCCTCGGGGCCACCACACATCAAGCGATACGCAGCAAGATGGTAGTCTACCGGTAAAAATCGGGCTTCGTCCCGCCCTGTCGGGCACGGCTACGTCAAACGATACCCAGAATGACGGCATTCCAATACGGCAACATCAAACGATACACAGTAAGATGGTATCTCGCAAGGAGCATCAAGTCCGGCCTCGGGCCGCGACAAGGCATCCGGGGTATCGGCACTCCAGATTATCCCCAGGCATCTGATAAATCGGGCAACGTCAAGCGATACACAGCAAGACGGCTCCAACGTGTGACCACACGAACACACAAGCATTCCGGCCAATTATTATCTTCTCAATTAGCCCATGCATCCATGAATAGTGTTCATCCAATGCCATACAATCATGTCAAGTGGTCACACATGCAACCATTCAAATAAATTCTCGCAAACTTCGATACCAAACATGACTATCAATCACAAGCATCACTAACATTACTTGGCATAAAAATAAATAAATAAATAAATAAATAAATAATTTAATTCCAACAACCTTATAAATTTTTTTCTTGAAAACTTTCGATCGAAACAATTGTCATAAAATCAATTTAATACGACAATTTACGGTATATTCGCCAACATTCAAACTCGAAATCATAATTTGAAATTATAAATTTTTCGAAATAACGGTAAATTAAATTCGGAATTAATTAATTAATAATATCCGAAAATAATTTAATTTTCCAAAATGTCAAAACATTTCCTTGAATCAAAATCATTCAAACCATTTTTCTAAATACGTAAATTTATATGGCAAAAACCAACATTGGTATCATAATTGACGCTAGAAAATTTTCCGAAAATAATAATATTTAATTTTCGAAAATTAATTATTTAATAATAAAATAATAATATTAAATTCGGAATTTATTTATTAACTAATAAAATAATATTTAAATTCCGAAAATAATTGATTTAATATAATAATCAATAACAATAAAATAAATGATAGCTTAGTCTCTAATCACAATTAACTAAATACTAACCCATAATTAACATAATCTAAACATAATTTAAACTACCCTAAGCAAGTTTAACCCCCTAAACACGGGATTAGGGGTTAACTTACTCGGCTAACGCCGGCGACGACGCGAGGACGACAACGGTGACGAGGGCGGTCCGCAGTGTCCTCGGATTTGCTCCGGCGAGCGGCAAATGGGCGCGACGAGGGGAGACAGCTGCTGTGGGGGCTGCTCCGGCGTGGCTCGGGCTGTTCCCGACGGAGATGGGGGCTGGTGGCGGCGTCTCGGCAACCGGAACAGCGGCGGCGACGTCCGGGACGGCGACAAGAGGCTCGGCGGTGGACGGGTGGCTGGGCCGGCGAAAGGCGCGGCTCGTGCTTGGCCGAAACAAACCAGCGACGGGGGCGAGCGGGCGACGACGTCGCTCAACCGGGAAGGAGATGGGGTGGTGTGGCTCGGTCGGGGTGACGGACGGCTCGCGGCGGACTGCTCCGACGAGGTGCGGTCGTGGGCGGAACAAAAATGGAGCAAGAAGCCAGAAGCGTCGGGGAAGGAGCAACGAAGAAGAAGAGAGGAAGAGAAAAGAAAAGGGAAAAGAAAAAGGAAAAGGAGAAAAGGAAGAGAGAGAGAGAAGAGTTGGTGGGGTAGGGGGGAAGTGGTCAGACGTAGGGGGGTTCAGCGGGAAAAGGGGGAGGAGAGAGAGAGAGAGGAGAGAGAAAAGGACAAGTCAGAATCGCAATAATTGCGATCCAACGGTTACGATTTAAATCCGGAAAAGATCCGACGATCCCCAAAAAAATCCTAATTAATAAATTTTAGGATTTGGCCGGAGGATAATAATAAAAACACTCTGAGGGTGGTCTACTAGTCCAAATTCGTACCCGGTCAAAAATTCACTTTTCACTTATTTCGGGTAAACTCGAGGTTGGCCACAATAATATCGACACCTTCCAATTAAATTAGTCACGGAACTCCGAAAAATTCGACACCAAAGTTCGGGCTCTAAATAACGGCCAAATTCGATCGAATGCGATTCTAGCGAAATCTCTATTTTAAAACAATAACCGGGAGTGATCAGTTCCCGGGCGAGATTTTACTATAAGCACACTGACGAATTACACGTTTTATAAATCCCAAAAATGGGTCGAAATTCGGAATGTCACAGAGAATCACCAAGTTAAGTACCAACGGAGCCCACTGTCCTTGCCATTAATCACTGGGGCCGAGTCACATCGTAAGCCACCATTCGTCGAGTCCCGCGATCCCGATCCGTCATCCGTCCGAAATTGGAAACGCTATCCAGGTGGTATTGCGAATTAGGTAAGCATCTTCATTAATTCGATTTTCGTATATTTTGTTGCCTAATTTGTGAAATTGCATCATTGTTTGAATCTTCAAATATTATTCATATCAATGAAATCCTTAAGTAGATTTAAATTAGGAATTATTTCCTAATTTTATAACGTGCTATGGTCGTCAATCCGATCTCCTGCCCGAGATACGATTCGTGATTACATGGAAAATCGTTAATTCGATCTCCCGCCCGAGATACGATTCGCGATTGCATTGAAAATTGGCCAATCCGATTCTCATGCCCGAGATGTGATTTGTTAATTTATTTTCCAAATTTGAATGGATATGGATGATATCTTGAGTGATTGGATGCTATCTTTGGCTTTGGTTTGAATATTTGTTTTGATTTGATTTGAAAATCTCAAAAAGAATGATGCATGTTTAGGATAGGTTTAGAATAACTTTCTTTGAATAAGTCGAAAGGATAACCTTTTTATTTAAATTAGGAATTAGAGTAATTTATTTCCTAGTTTAATTTAGATATTATCCTGATCTCGATGGGTCGTTTTGGGATGATTTTAATTTCAAATTATCATAAAAAAATACCCAAAAGAAGTCACTTTAGCATAGGTTAAATTACGTTTTCTAGAATTGATTGCGTATTGTTTTAGGCATTTTTTTTAATTTCGAATTTTATGAGAAAAATACAAAAAATAAATTATTTGTTTGTCATTAGAATTAGGTCACGTCGTTACACGACATATAATTCGCATGCTAGGTCGCATTAATCGCATGTTAATTTTTGCACGTCATTACATATAGATTAGCTTTCATTTAAATAAGTGAAAATCCAAAAAAATACCAAGTGAACTACTTGTTAATTAAAAATCATATTAGGATTGTTGATGTGATTTTCTAACTAATAATGCAGATATTTACGTTGCTTCGAGGTAAGTAATTCTCCAAATCTTATAATTTATTTAATGTTTTGATTATTGAGTGTTACTTTGGTGGTTTGCGCACCCGCATGAATACCTCACATGTTAGTGATTAGATAATAAAATGGATCCAGACTGCCTGCATAAATATTTTTGAAAAGAAAAGGTACCGAAAGGGCGTTAGACTAGATCTAGCGTAACCAAGTCCCCGAGCTTAGAATCTCTGGTTCGTAGGAATAAAACATATCTCTCTATGTTTTATTTAGGTTTCTAATCGACTTACCACAAATAGATTAGTGGCGATTCCAAGCATGAAAACTTTTGTACGTTAAGAACTTAAACCCTAAGTTGCGAATTAGTAGGGCATGGGAGGGCATGAGTTAAGTTTAATCTTAATAATCCATTAGCCTGAGAAAATTTTAGGTCGCGACAGTACCAAATGCTTTTCTAGTCTTTTTCTACTTCGAGAGTATAAATTTTGTGCAGTTACCAAATAAAATTGTTCTCGGGAACAAAAAAAACTATTTTTGAAAAGAAATTGTTCCTTGGAATAGAAATATTACCAATCGCAATCTAAACTCCCTCTCTCTTTCTTTCTCTCAAAGGAGATTGAGGAGCTCAAACCTCGAAACCACCTCGGTGCGCAATGATGAGCTTGTTCAATAGAGGCAGGGATGCCCCCTTCGACACCTCGCTGTATTCTCACACGCCTCCCCCGTTGTCCTCGCTGATGTCAGTCATCGGCCTGTGTAGCCGATCCACCTTGTCCATCTCGACGAGAAGGGGAGGTTTTGGATGGATCCAAAGGCCGTGGCGGTGTTGCAGTTGGTGAAGGAGCCAATTGGTGTTGTCTCCATTTGCTACCGTGCTCGACAGGGGAAGAGTTTTATCTTGAACCAGGTGAGCTTTTCTTCAAGTGCCAATGTTTGGAGGTGGTTGTGGAGTTTAGGAATATTTGGCGGATGGCTAGGGTTTGAGCTCTCTAGCGTGGTTAGGATTCGAAGTGCTCAAGTTTCTGACTACAATTTTAGGGCGATCAGGCTGACTTTACTAGGATCCATGGAGGTTAATATCCATGACTTTCCGTGGTTCGGTTGATCAAGAAAAAATTCCTCGAAAGCCTACATCCACGATAAAAATCCCCATATTTCTTAGCTTCTCGAAAGAGATTCATCCTCCTTAAATAAAGAAGAGTACATCATAGTTGCCAAACACAGCCTATAATTGTTATGGTAAATACAACTTTTACACATTGGACCTTGATTCTCAATCTTACCACGACTTGGCAAGTTTATCTCACCAATAAAAACTCATTCATGTACATAAGAAAATGATATACTTCACAACCTTGCATGAACATTGCACGAAACTTGCATGTACCCTTATCATATATATCTTTTCTCCAATGCCTAACCGAGTAATGTTGGAACTAATCCTCTATTGTGCTAATCTCCTTAGATGCCTAAACGTGAGATGTTCTTGACAAGTATGATTTAACTAAGGTTTATTTTTTGCTCACGCTATTTCCACTCCTCAAATAACTTTCCACACACCCTAAAAATTAAATGGTCCGAAGTAACCCTCAGTTGGAGCTCATTAATTGTAAGATTGAAGAAGAAGAAGTATATATATTTAACGTTGATAAATCAATCTGATGCTTTTTATCAATCTTTCCTAAACCGTCGGTTTTTTTTTTATCTTTTGTGTTCAAATCGAAGAAGTATACATATTTGTAACCTTGAGTATTGACAAAAGTGACCTCCCCGAATTTTCATAACTTAATTTCACATATTATCTCAATCAGCTTCGGCCTATCTGTTTCTTTGATTCTAATTATATCCCCATTGGCGCTCGTACACACACACCACTCCAATAAAATCCTGATGTCAAATAGGACAAACTCGATGGCAAGGATCGCGATCATCATAAAGAGGGTTACCAAATCATCAATATTGGACCACTGCTTTCATTTTGAGATTTTCGATAACTTGATATTGTAGGCAAAGGGAAAGCAAGCACGGTGATCGATTGAAGTACTTTCATCACTATATGACTGGTACTGACATTAACTGAAAAGTTGGTGTAGAATAGATAAAAAAGAGACGTAAATTTTACCTCGATGACTCTTAAAACTCGCTTATAGCCATTCTCTTCAGGTAGTTGGCTATGTCAAATTAGGGTCCACAACTTGTCGTGACCTTTTCGGGGCAACATATATCCAACAAATCTCAGATAAATAAGCTTGAAGATGGAAAAAAAAAAGAGGTAAAGATCCTTGACTGACATCTAAAGGTACATACGGTAACATTTCTGTTCCTGAGAATAATTTCTGTTCAGAAATAGCTTTTTTTTATTTCTATTTTTTGGACGAGTTTCTGAGTAGAAGAATACGTATAGTAACTACACAAAATTTCTATTCTTGGAATATAAAAATAACAAAAATGCATTTGGTGCGATCTTAAAAAATTCTATTCCCCTTTTTTTCATTTAATTATAAAAATGTCAGTGGAGACTTAACAATTTATGTTCAGATAAAGTTGGACTAAAAATAGAATCAAATATATTATGATATAGAATTGGACGACTTCAATACAATTACAAATAAAATTACTCCTTATAGACAAAGCAAATACCGAGAAAATTGCAGTTTAGGGTTTTAGGATTTATGGTTTTAGGATTTAGGATTTTATGGTTTCGGGTTTGGGATATGGGGTTTAGGTTTTAGGGTTTTAGGATTTTAGGGTTTCGTGTTTGGGGTTTGGATTTTAGGGTTTAGGGTTTAGAGGTTGGGTTTTCGCTTTAGGGTTTAGTGTTTTAGGTTTTGGATTTTGGGGTTTGGGTTATTAGGGTTCGGGGTCTGGTTTTTTGGATTTTAGGTTTTAATGGTTTATGAAATTATTTCTCTAAAATGACATTGTTTCTCTTTTTATTCTTGGGAACAAAAATAGATTTTTTTTAGTGCTTGTTTTTATTCCAAATCTATTCTCTGACCGCTTTTCTATTCCGGGAAATAGAAAAATTAACTGATGTATACAAACGGATTTCCTTTCTTTTCTGTTTTAGGAAATAAAAAAACTGAAAAACAGAGAAATGGAAAAGTTAGCAACATGTCCTAAGTCTCCTCCATGGTTAAAAGCCTCCCTCTGCAATTCTAATCTTTTCGACGATGATAATGTCATCCATCCTAAGTTACGATAATCGATACTTTGGCACATCTCCATCAAGCCACGATGATTGTTGCCTCGCTGGCGAGAACTACAAGTGCACCTTTATCTTTTCTACAATCTTACCAAGTACTTATACCCTCGCATAAGGGTGTGCAATCGGATCAGGTTTACACGAAAATCGGATTGACCCACCCAAAAAATAGGTCTGAGAACCGGTTCTAACAAGAACCGATTCCATTTTTTGGGAACCAGTTAGAATCAGTCCGGTTTTCGGTTCCAAGTAAAAACCAACTCGAACCGATTTTAGAACCGATTTTGAGATAATGTAAGAAAAAAATAAAAACCCTAGATCACGTTACCTTCATCAGTTTTAGAACCGGTTTCTGATTTAATATTGGGACCTGTTTCACAACTATGAGCGAAACAGCACGACCTTTAAAGTCACCTAAATATTGTATGATTCAGATGAGATATATAAACATTTCTCTAGTGAGAGCAGATGCTTTACTACTAAGTCTTTTGATTTTCCTTTCAAGATATTTCATTAGGAAATAGAAGTGAGGAGTTCTCTTATCATGGAGCAAAATAAAGAGCTAAACATGTTGAACAGATTCCCTGAAAATGTGACTCTTAAAGATTCATGCGATTGGATTATGTCTTGCCACATAGTGCTTTTGGATTGTTGATTTTGATGAATTGTAATTTCAATTGCTTATTTTGGGGATTATTACTTTTGACGGATAATGATTTTTGTTATTCATCTTTTACTTTGAATCGTTTCATTACTACCTATATTATTTTATTGGAAAAAACTGAAATCGGAAAAGGAACAAAAAAAAAAATAGGTTCTTGGGTAGACCCTGAAACCGGATCGGCAAAACAGGGTTGGTTCCAAAACAGGGTCTAGGGAAAATAAAGTTGGGTTCAGGTTCTACAAATTGAGAACCAGCTATAACAGAGTTAGTTTCAGATTTTAGGTCTGGACCCAACTCACTCTGGAACCGATCACTCCTACTCTCACATGCAAGATGGATTGGCTTGGTTTAAAAAGTTGCATCAGTGCTTGGTGCTCATGTAATCAGCTACCGGAATGAAGTTCTACCTCGATAACTTTTAAACTAGCTCATAACCATTCTCTTCAGGAAGCAAGCTATGTCGAATCGGGGTCCATAACTTTTCGTGACTTTCTGCGGGCAATTTATAGCCATTAAATCCCAGACATATAAGCTTGAAGATTGAAAAAGAGAGGCAGAGATCCTTGAGCGGACCATCTGGGCCTCCTCCGCTCGCGCTTAAAAGTCTTTCTTTGCAATTCCAAATATTTTCAATGGCGATAACTCATCCATCGTAAGTACCGATGATCGGTACTTTGGCGCATTTCTTTCATGCCACGGTGACTATTGCCTTCACAACGCGGATGAGAACCATGAGTGCACCTTTATCTCTTCCGCCCCTCTCTCCAAGTACTTGTACCCTCGCATGGAAGATGGATCAACTAGGTCTGAATTGCTGCATCGGTGCTCATGTAGTCGGTTACCGGAATGAAGATTTTCTGCATTTCATCCTTGCCAACTGACATCAAAGCTCACCTAATGGTTAAGAAGCTCTCCCATTATCCAAGTTGCGAGAATCATTGCTCATTATAGACTGCATGATGGTCTTCATTACCTCTTTGGGATTAATGTGCTTCTTATCATCCCTTCTCTAATAAGCGATATAAGGCGCGGTGATGCCATTATGTTGGAACCAAAAGATATAGAGAAATTATGAAAGTTTGGTAACGAGAGAATACAAATACACAAAAGAAAGAGAATAATATTCAAAATGCTTTGCGTAAGCTTACAACTTATAGAACACACACTAAAAGTCCCTCTCTTACAAGTTTTTATCTCAAGCTTAATTCTGTCTCTCTATATATTATGACTCTACCAAGTGAACATATATATAAAACACTCCACCGCCAAGTGAAGTCGGCAAAAAACTGTTCCAACTAATGCAAGCTGTCCTCTTTGCCATTAATGTTGGAGTCAGTGAAGAGAAGTAGGAGTTCCATGTGTGGCTTCTTGAAGTCTTCAAGATACCAGCTGGACGTCTTCTTGTCAAATTTCAATACCTCTGCTCCTCGTGGAAATACAACCGACTTCAACACTGAAGCAATTCCCATGTTCTAGTTTTTGAGAATTATGCCAAAAACAATTTTAATATTTCTAGCACATTATACATTAACCTCAATTCAAACAAAGCTCATTCAAATACATGTATACATTAACCTCAATTCAAACAAAGCTCATTCAAATACATGCGACACACTTGACGTCTTTGCACAAACATTGTGTGAACCTTGCACGAACCCTTCTCATGTATATCTTTTCTCCAATGCCTAATCGAGTAATGTTGAAACTAATCTTTTATTGTATTATTCTTAGATGTGTAAACACGAAATATTCTTGACAAAATATGGTTTAAGTAGGGTTTATTTTTTCTCATGCTATTTCCACCCTTCAAAAAGCTTTCCACACATCCTAAAATTTAAATGGTCCAAAATAACCCTCGCTTGAAGCTCATTAATGGTAAGATTGATGAAAGAGAAAAATCATATATATAATGTTGATAAATAAATACGATTATTTTAACATGTTAATATCCGTAAGCCTTACACCCTTAATTCTCTTTGTATCTTTGTCTTCTCTAGGGAGAGGGAATACTCTCTAGATTCTCCACATCCCCAGGATCCCGAGGTCCGGACGAGACCCTATATGAAGCCTTTTAAGAATTTACTTAGGTCCACAGCTTTTGTGTCCATCTCGAGATAAAAAGAAAAAAAAATCGTGTCTTGCTAATCACGGGCCGGATTGCCCACTTAGCTCAGCCCACGATCCGAGGCAAAATTGGTGGCTTGGGCTATAGATTCTCTCACACTTGGGTTACATCCGTCCTCCTCCATGTCCGTTTTCGTAAATTCAAGTCCTCCCTTCACCGTCTCCAAAAAGTCACGCTTCATCTCCCTTTTCCGTCCCCGACTTTTAAACTCCCTTCCCTCTCCGGCGACAAGACAATCGCATCGGAGGCACTACACTACACCGGCGAGCTCATCGAGCAGATCGATCGAGGAGCGCGAACCTCGAGCCCACCTCCGCGCGCGGCGATGCTGAGGCTGTTCAACAGGGGCAGGGACGCTCCCTCCGAAGCCTCGCCGGTCCACGCGCCTCCTTCCCCGTCGCCCTCGCCGGCGTCGGTCACCGGGCCCCGCGCGGCCGATCCGGCTCGTCTATTGCGACGAGAAGGGGAGGTTCCGGATGGATCCGGAGGCCGTGGCAGTGCTGCAGCTGGTGAAGGAGCCGTTTTGGCGTCGTCTCCGTCTGCGGCCGTGCTCGGCAGGGAAAGAGCTTTATCTTGAACCAGGTGAGCTTTTCTTCAATGCGCCGATGTTTTTATGAGTATTTGGCGGATGGCTAGGGTTTGAGCTCTCTAGCGGATTCGAAGTGCTCGAGTTTCTGATTGTAGTTCTAGAGCGATGAGGGCTGACTTTACTAGTTTTTGATTTAACTCCATTCTGCTGATTTCTGAAGTAACTCCCGTGTTCTGGCGCTTGGTGTGCGAAATACGGAACTAATTGAGTTAGGACTTGTGTTGTACTTTTGGGAAGACGAGTTCTGGTGAGCATTTGTGTTGCTCAAGTGTGAAGGTAAAACACTGTTTTTTAGGCTAGGTGAAGGCTAGGATGTGTAAATTCTGGGTAAGTGTTATGTTTTTGCAGTTCTAGCTGTGCGCGAGCTGCCTTTAGTGGCTGGATGAGCAGGCTTTGCTGTTTGTCTCTATGTTGGATAGTGATTTTATGGTTCAGGCGCTAGGTTTTTGTAATCTGAGTTGTGTGAGCTTAGGCCACGAACTTTTTGTTTGTCTAACAAATTTAGGCCTCATTTAAATAGTGGTTTGTGTGTTTTCGGAATTGGAGTTCTGGCAAGGATCTAATGTTGGTTTTATGGTCAGTTTTCGTTGACTCAACTAGCTATTTGTAGCAATCCGAGAGTGTGTTTTTAGTTGTCTTCATTTGTGGCCAGTTGGGGTTTAGTTGTCTTCGTTTGTGGCGAGTGCCATAGACAGGCATGTGGTAATATCCTTTGTCAGTTTCCATCCAAGGTATGTGAAAAGTGGGTCCTTCCTTTAAATTTGTGAATATTCATGGCAAGGTGGGAGCAGAGTCATTTATGGAAATATTAAGACATAAACAGTTTTGGAGAATGATGGAAAATTTCATGGTACGGAATGCTCTACTAATTATATCATTGATGATTGGAGCATGGTTGAAGGTTGTCGTGAGGTGGAAAGTCTCCTTTCTTTGAATTTTTGAATTGTCATGGCAAGGTGAGCAGAATCATTTACCGAGACATCAAGACATAACCAGTTCTGGAGAATGAGGAAAAGTTTCCCAGTACATAATGCAATACTAATTGTATCATTGACGATCAGAGCATGGTTGAAGGTTTTCGTAAGGTTGAAGGTCTTGATGATGCAAATGACAGTAGAACTGAAGAAAGAAGTCAAACTTCGTTCCCAACAGCATGTTCAAAAATTTAGAGTGTCACACAGAAGATTTCCTACCTACTATAGATATTCCTTGTATGAATTTCGAAATAACCTTAAGATGGCACCTTGCTATTGGGAAATCTCTTATTTTTTGGGAGATGGAAGTTTTCTCAATTGTAGTGCATTTGACATGTAGAAATTGCATGCCTATAACAAACGATTGAATACAAATGCAAGGATTTGATATGGTGAGGAGATACTGAAAAAGTCATATTGTGGACAATATTGCATAAACAAATGGATTTACGTGCAATACGATTATGATAGAAGATTTTAATAGAAAAACTAAGCACGATAAGGAAATCTCCTCTCTTTGGCAGCCAAACGTGTAGGGAAAATAAACAAATCAGACGTGTCCTAGATCATGTTTAAATCTCGTTTTTTCCTAATCTTCTTATTAGTGTATTAGTTCTTCGATTGCCATGATTTCTGCTTTGGTTTTAGTTGTACAAGTCTCTATTTGGTCTGGTCAGGTTATCCAGTAAGATATCAAGGTGCTATGATATTTATTATGATGTTTATTTTGTACAGTAGCTTCTTGGAAAGAGTAGTGGATTCCAAGTAGCATCAACCCACCGGCCATGCACTAAAGGGCTTTGGTTGTGGAGTGCACCGTTGAAGAGAAGAGCTCTTGATGGAACGGAGTACAATCTCTTACTTTTGGACGGTGAAGGGATTGATGCTTATGATCAAACGGTATGCCAAGTTAAATGAACCGAGTATTCCTTGTTGATCATTGATTTGATTGTTGTAATATGATGACATATTGTCCCATTAAGCATATTTTTTCCCAACAATAATTCTTGTGGTTGTCGTTGCTTTCTTTTTTTATGTGAAGGGAACGTACAGCACCCAGATATTTTCTTTGGCCGTCCTCTTGTCTAGCATGTTCATCTACAACCAGGTTGGTCCAAGTCTTGCAAGGTTATAGTTATGTTTCTTTCAAGTCCTAGATGTTTAAGATTTGTTGTATTAGTTGTAGTTATAGGTTGCTGATCATGTCTTAAACTTTTTTCTGTTCTCTCAGCTTTGTTGCTACTTTGCTGAAGTTTCTAAGATACTTCACACTTCAGTTTTATATCTTCTTGCTATTCATTTTGCTTGTGTATAACTCTTATTCAGATGGGGGGGGGGGGGGGATTGATGAAGCTGCACTGGATCGGCTTTCTCTTGTCACTCAGATGACTAAGCATATTCGTGTGAGAGCGTCTGGGGGGAAGAGTAGTGCTTCTGAGTTGGGACAGTTCTCCCCTATCTTTGTTTGGCTTCTGAGTGTAATTTCCCCAAACTGTTCTGCTTCTTTTACTCTGGAAACTGTGATTGTAAATTTAGACTGGCGATTGTTTGGGTACTGAAACTATTGTTTTTGTTGCTACGTAGGACTTCTACTTGGATTTAGTGGAAGATAATAGGAGAATAACACCACGTGACTACCTGGAACTTGCTTTGAGGCCCGTTCAAGGTACTGGAAGAGATATAGGTGCCAAAAATGAGGTACTATCTGCTTTTTTGTTTTTCCACTTTTAGTGTGGGATTTGTGAATAGGAACTCCCATAAACATTTTCTCTGACCTTATTTAAGCCTGGTTTATGCTAGGCAAATATACATCTATGATAGTGGCATGTTTCCATATAAAATTGTGTTTGTGTCATTGTAATTATAAGTACTACTTGAACTTGTTTGGTTGCAACTAATTGTGTGCTGTTATAATTTTAGGTGGTCAAACAGGTATTGGACCCCACCCCAAACCCCTCCTCCCCCAAAAAAAAAGTGCTGGGAGTAGATGATCGTTATATAAAAATTTTCTTCATTTTCATTTGTAGTTAGACCACTTGCTTAAGAGGTGATTCATTATAATGGTAGGGCTAAAAGCTCCTTTTGTCATGTCCTAGTGTTAAAGGAACTTAATGTGATGCTTCTGTGTATTATCGGTTTCTTCTTTGCCTGTTCCTGCTTGTGTCTATGCATACATCTTTTCAGTGTTTCTTAATGTTGTTAGAGGTGTAATCTTTTAAACAAATGCTTTCCAGATTCGGGACTCTATCGGAGCTCTATTTCCAGATAGAGAATGTTTCACCCTTGTGCGGCCTTTGAATAATGAGAATGATCTCCAGCGGCTCGATCAAATATCAGTGAGTATCTTGTCATTGTTAGATGTGCTTTTATCTACTTCAGCACATATTTTTCACTCTGCAGTTCTTTTATCATTTTGTATGTGATGTTGGATACAGATGGATAAACTGAGGCCTCAGTTTAAGTCTGGGTTGGAGGCCTTGACAAAGTTTGTTTTTGAGAGAACAAGGCCCAAGCAAGTCGGGGCCACTGTCTTGATTGGCCCTGTTCTAGTAGGTATCACAGAGTCTTACTTAGAGGCCTTGAATAATGGTGCAGTGCCTACAATATCATCTTCATGGCAGGTCGGTAATATCTTGAATTTCTTTATGTTTTCAATCTAAAACTTGGGTGGTCTCCCAAATTGCATTGGATCTGAGTAGGCATGATAATTTTCTCCAAAAATTGGTACACCAATCTTGAGAAGTGTTAAAAGAAACATCTAGTGACTTTAGTGGTGTTTACAACTTATACATCTTGTCTGCCATGTTTAGTCATGGTACGGAGCCCTTCGGAATCCCCTCGTGCCCTATTGTTTTTCTGTTTTCTTTTTATTTTTCCTGGGCTGGTTGAGGCTTAGGTTTTTGTCTCAAGTTGACTCATGACTAAATGGGTGTTTGCAATGAAGGGCTCGTTTGATAACATTAAAAAATGAGTGCAAAAAATTTAATTTCTGAATATTAAGTGCTAAAGTCTTTTAAGTACTGAAAATAAAAGTAAAAAGTTGTTTGATAATAGAAATTAAATTTTATTAATATTTTACCAAACATGGAATAGTGAGCATTATTGGAAGGTTTTGGTTATATGATTGGGTAAAGTTTTAATTTCCATGGAATATTTTATCACTTAACCAATTAAGTAAGGCCTTCCTTACTGCATTAAGGGATTTTTACACAAAATGATATTTGTGTAGTTAAATGTGATCAAACGCACTTAATGGCATTAAGCATTGGAAAAGTTTAATTCTCAGTGATTTAATTTGGTTATCAAAACACACCCTAAGAGAGAGAATCCTTTATTTTTTGGTGCATTTTTTTTTCATCCACACAATATAGAAAAGGCAAAATTAGTCAGCTAATTAACAAGCCTGGTTATAACTTTTTATAAATTAAAACTAAGGTAATAAAGATGAACATTTGATTAATTTTGGGCAATACAATGCATTTTATTGACTAAAATAGTTTTGGTGCCTGACAAATAGATTGCTTGATATGTTCACTACCTTACACTGTATACTTTGTGTCACTAAAAATAGAATACTTTTTCATGAGCTTCTATTAAGATTGAGTTGTTTCATATTAATGAGCTAAGGAACTTCTCCACTTTGTTTTGATGTCAGAATATTTTTCATCTTGCAAATTGACATGTCTGTCCTAAATCTGTGTTTTTCTGTTTATTTGTATACTGCATTCAGATAAATTTAAAATGGTTTTATCATCTTTTGATAAGAATTATTTATTAGAAGGGCAAATCTAAAGAACCGTGTGGTGCTGATCATCACTTGTCATTGCTATCTATTGAAATGTGCAGTAGTTATGTTTTCATTCTTATTTTACCTCTTACTTTTGCAAGAGTGTCGAAGAAGCTGAGTGTCGTAGAGCCTATGATTTAGCTACTGAGGTCTCCATGTCTACTTTTGACCAATCTAAGCCACCGGTGGAAGTAAGCAACACTTTGCCAGACAAATGAATGCTCTATTATTTCTATATTTTCCTAATTTCAGTTAATGTAGGTTGGCATGAGGGAGGCACATGAGAAAGCAGTACAAAAGTCATTAGCTGCATTCAATGCAAGTGCTGTTGGTGTTGGTTTAGCAAGGAAGAAACATGAGGAGCTTTTCCACAAGTTCTTCAGAAGGGCTTTTGAGGTGGTGTCTAAGTTACAAAATGCTAACCATTTTTCTGCTGCAATGAAGTGGAATCTGTGGTGCTATTTTATCATGGGTGGCTCCCAGTAATTTGACACTGTGATGGTTATTACATTGGTAAAATTAAGTCTCTATGGACTCTGTTTACTCTTTCCCTTTGTTTTTCTGATTAGGTGGTTGCAACGGGTTTGATAGTGACACTCTTGGTTTTTTTTTTTTTTTTGGGTCAACACTTATTTGATTTGCTCCCTTTGATGTGCATTGTCTTGTCAGATTATGGACATCCATATTCCACGATACATTTTTTCTCACATTATGGGACAATTGGTCTAAAAATTGATCTATGGTGTAGAAAGTGCCTAAACTGAGTGGCCAACATATTTGAAAATCTTGTTTAGCAGGATTTTGAAAAACTTAGTATCAAGTCCTGGAATAGGGAATTTGATGCGGTTAAAAGATGATGATGGCATTGGTAGATAAGGTTTAATTGTAATATCCTTTTCATAAAAAGCTGTGGTGTGTTGACTAATTATGGCTAATGAAGATGGTCTGTTTTTGTTAGGTTATTTTGATTTCTCTGTATTCGGACTGATAACTTAAGCAATGCACTGTTGACTAAATTGGTCCATGCAGGATTACAAGAGGAATGCATTTATGGAGGCAGACTTGCAGTGTTCAAATGCTATACATAGCATGGAAAAGAGGCTGAGAGCAGCTTGTAATACACCTGATGCTAATATTGATAATGTTGTTCAGGTTAGCAGTCATGTTTGATGCTACCTACAAAGGATATTCCTTTTTCTCTTTTTCCCTCTTTTCTCGTTATACCTTATATTATGAGCTTGAATACGTTGTTTTGTTTGTTTATGAAACTTGGATATTGTGAACTCATTTTGCATTGATGTCTGGTTAGATCAAATTGCTTCTAACAATCAGAGCGTGTCTTATGTTTGTCGCATTTGGGCTGTGTTTCAATAATGCAGATTCGAAGTTGTCTTTATCTACTGAAAAATAATCTTTTAGAATGTTGATGATGGTGAATTGTGAGGCGGCCATCATCGGTGTGGGGTCTGATTAGTGTCTAGCAGATTTAGATGTGTTGAAAGGGTAGAAGAGATGAGGGCATTTGGGAAAGTTTCCGTGCTTGTACCAAATGCAAACGAGGTCCAGTTCCAAATGTTGTGATGTATTGACCACTAGGCCATGGACATGGAGTGCAGTATATCAAAGATGATTCTCTATCTAATGCTAAAGTTGGTAGACTATTTATTGGTTGATCAATCTAATAAAAACATGCTGAGCTTTTATTTAAATATGAGTGCCTTTCAAGTTAACTGTTGCAAGCAAATGTAGTGATGCTTAAAGATGGGATTCTCCTCTTTGCAAAGCATTTAGTTTGGATCAAGTAAAATAAGAGTACAAAAGCCACTTTGTATTCTATTGCACAGATCTTTGGTTCTACAATGTCTTAGCTCTTAGAATTACCCATTTCAGGTCAAAGACTCTTTAATACCAGATGATTGGATCATTGTTTCACTCTTTGAATAGACATTGCTTGGGATTACTAAGTGCAAAATTATGGGACCACTGCCAACAGTTGTAAAAGGTTTATCTGATGAAGGTGCAGTTTAATATTTGAATGGTTCAACACTCCCCTCATGTAAAAGACTGGTCTTTGGCTCAAGACTAAAAGCATGGAAATCATAAATGGGGAGGCAAATAAGGAGTCTACAAAGATTTGAACTCATGACGTCCTCCTTTAGTACTATGTAAAATTATGAGGAATCATTTCCAATTGTTGTAAAAATTTAAGCTATTAGATGGAGGTGCAGTTAACATATGTTTACCACAAAGTAATCTTGCTTGATAAACATCCTCACTTCTATCCTAAAGTTATATTGCATAGCTTTTATTGGGAAAATAACAAATCAAGCCCGTCATATGTCGAAATTTGAGGTCTAAAAATAAATGCCACTATTATTTATGCTTGTTGTACCCATCGTATATTTTGGAAAAGCATGGATTTTTATGTCTTTTTGGGCATCATCTTCAGTGTGCTCTATTGATATTTTGCAGGTTCTTGATGCTCTTTTGTCAGAATATGAAGCATCATCTCATGTTCCATCGAAATGGCAAAAGCTTGCAGTGTGCTTGCAACAAAGGTTTTCCCTTTCTTTCAACATTTTCTTCCCATTTCCTGAGCTTGTTATCTCCATCTCTATCCCTGACTTACTGTTTTCAAACTACCAAGCTTGGAACGCCCAATACTCGACCTTGCCAAAAGGCTAATTGATCGGGTCGGATCTGAGAGGAGTTCCTTCATGTTGAAATGTCAGGCCATTGAAGATCAGGTGGGGTTGCTTAATAAGCAACTGGAAGCCAGTGAGAATTATAAATCTCAGTATCTGAATCAATATAAAGATGCCATCAGTGACAAGAGCAAGCTTTCTGATGATTATTCAAGCCGTATAACTAAATTACAGAGTACTCGTAGTTTACTTGAAGAGAGGTCTTCTAGCTTGCTGAAAACATTAGAGTCTACAAAGCAAGAATCTCTGAACTGGAAAAGGAAATATGAGCAAGTGTTGTCTAAACAGAAAACTGAGGAAGACCAGTCTAGTTCTGAAATTGCTATCCTTAAGTCCCGGAGCAGTGCTGCTGAGGCAAGACTAGCTGCTGCTAAGGAACAAGCTCAGTCTGCACAAGAGGAGGCAGAGGAGTGGAAAAGGAAGTATGATATTGCTGTTAGAGAAGCAAAAGCAGCCTTAGAGAAGGCAGCAATTGCACAAGAGCGCACAAATAAGGATAGATAAAAGAGGGAAGATGCTCTAAGGGCGGAATTTTCCATTGAATTGGCTGCAAAGGTCTCTCCCCCCCCCCCCCCCAACACACACACACATACACACATTTGTGTTGGTGTGAACACATGTAGCTTTCTTCCTGTTCCTTGTACCCTATTGTTGTGGAATCAATGTGTTTACCATTTCTCAATGATTATGCAGGAGGAAGAAGTGAAAGAGAAGGTGGCGAAAATCGAGTATGCTGAGCAGTGCTTGATCACCATAAAGTCAGAGCTGAAGGTAAGTTCTTATCATTTTGATCTTGGAGTGTTGAAAAGTGAAGGCGATGATTTTACTGCTGAAGTTTCAGGGTTTAGCACATATTTTAATAAACACATATGGGAAAGCAACCTGTTAATCTGAATTTTCCATTCTGATAACTTCTTAATTTTTCCATCTGTCCTGGTCCATGGGATAATATCTCCTGTTCATCTTTTTGCACTTTCTTGTGCTTGATGATTAATATGCTTTCCAGGCTGCTGAGTCAAAAATAGAGAATTATGCTGTGGAGATTATGTCCCTGAAGAACGAAATCAGCGCATTGAGTGAGAAATTTGAAACTGCAAATGCTAAAGCCCAATCTTTTGAAAGAGAAGCTAGGATTGTGGAGCAGGAGAAGATCCATATTGAACAGAAGTACTTATCTGAGTTCAAAAGATTTGAGGAAGTTCAGGAACGGTGCAGAAATGCTGAAAAAGAAGCTCAAAGATCTACTGAAATGGCTAACAAAGCACGAGGAGATGCAGTCACTGCCCAAAAGGAAAAGAATGATATCCAAAGGCTGGCAATCGAGAGACTGGCCCAGATTGAGAGGGCTGAGAGGCTTATTGAGAGTTTGGGGAGAGATAAAATTGCATTAGAAGATCAACTTAAGGAAGCACGTATATCAGAGACAGGGGCCCTCGCAAAAGTCACTTTATTAGAGGCGAGAGTAGAGGAAAGGGAGAAAGAAATCGAGTCCTTGTTGGATTCAAATAATGAGCAAAGGGCTAGTACGGTTAAGGTCCTGGAAAGTCTCCTCGACACTGAACGAAAGGCCGGTGCAGAAGCCAACAGTAGAGCAGAAGATCTCTCGGTCAAGCTACAATCTGCCCAGGCAAAAATTGATTCCCTCCAACAAAAGTTAACTGCTGTTCTTATAAATGAAACTGCACTGGACAGCAAGCTCAAGACTGCTTCTCTTGGGAAACGGCTCAGAGCAGACTATGGTGAAATCGGCATGGAATCTGTTCAAGATATGGATATCGAAAAGGCCTCCAGAGGAAATAAGAGGATGCGAAGCACGACCAGTCCCCTAAAGCACATTCTGCCAGAAGACGGTGGATCTGTGTTCAGAGGCAATGAGGACAACCACAGTGACAAATCGTCGCAGGAGGATTATACCAAGTTCACCATGCTCAAACTGAGGCAAGAACTCATGAGTCACAATTTCGGTGCCGAGTTGCGCCAATTGAAGAATCCTAGCAAGGACCCCCATGCACTATACCAGAAGCTCGTCCTCCAGAAGTTGTGAACATTTTGTATGTACAGGGAAGTGCATATAACTTAAAAAAGGGTTTGAGTTGTAGATCATGTATGACATAGGTGAGCTTTTTTCTTTCTGTAGATTCTTTACCTGAAATTCTCTTTGGGACTAGTTGAAAATATTATCGTGAGCAAACTCCCCTTTACACGCAAGGCTAGCTATTGGCATTGGCTCTGCGCAAGTCTGTTGTCAGGCTTCTCCGTCAGTGTTGTTCTCTGGATAGTTGTTTTTGATAGTTTCCGTGGTGCCCTAAAGGAAGACTTAGTATTTGGTGTGCTTGGTTTTGTGGCCTAGTGCTTCTTGTGTTCGTGTGCCAGTGCATTTTTTCAGTCTAATGACAAGTGTAACAAGTAATTGTAGGATGCAAAACTAATTTCTTGTTGCCGGTAAGGAAAGGAAGGACTACCTTTTGCTTTTCTTCGTGGATGTGAGTGCTGCTCCTGGTCTGTTTGTTCGGCTGTTCTCATGCCCAGGATTGGATTGCGACCTGATCCAGGCTTGTTCATGTCATAAGCACGACCTATATCCAATAAAAACATGCCCCTGTTGTCTTGTTTGTCAAAGCGCTCAAGGTCCATCTCTTGGTTCTCGCGTTGTTCGGTTAAGCTTGGTAAAATGGTTTAAGCTTGGTAAAATATCAGAATTTAGTCTTTAAAAGATAGCAATTCCACGAGATATGTCGAGCGAGGGGGATTCCAGTGACTTTTACGCTCATAGCTTTTCGATAGAGAATGATTTTTATCCCTACCCCCTAAAGCAAAACCTATCTAGATGGTATTTCCATTGATCCTGGTGGATTCAATGACAGGTTTGGTTGGGAGCTATTCTTTTCCTTGGTTAGGAAGCTCGTCAGGAATAGCTGCCTTCTATTACAAACAGGAATTCAGAGTCAGAAATAGTCGTCAAAGGCCTTATATGTAATTCTGAGGAGTTGTTAATAGTTCCTAGGTTTTAATTGTTCAAATGATCCTAGATTAACAGTATTTTGTAATTTACCGTATTTAAAATGACCTGCTTATCAGTCACTATGCTTTCGACTTAAAAGCCACATCATTGTTCTTCTATTTTTAGTAAAACATGTAGGCATGATGCATAATTAACCGTTCCGTCAAGCAAACCTAACCAGGGAGCAACTAAATCAACTATTCCATCGTACAAACTTAGCTCAGTTGGTCAGTTCTCCTCCCGGGAATCTTGAGGTGAGGGTTTTGACCTTTGCCCTTGCGAAGGATGGGAGCCGTGTTACGATAATAGGTCAGATGCCACATCTAGATCCTAATGGGACGTATAAGGATAGCGGGATTTGGGTCATTTCCTATAAACCTTACAAGGTTTTGGAAGGGTTTGGGAACTTATAGGAAACCCAATACCCAAACCCGATATACTTGACTGTCAAAATGCTTTGTTTATATTAGAATGCACGTGTGGGTTGCATTAAAAAAAATCTCACGTCGAAGAATTATTTTGGTATAGAACAATTAATATATCATAATTGGCCCATAACTTATTGACTTAAATTTTTGAGTAAAAGTGGGATATTAACCGGCTCGGATTTAGGCTTCCTCTTGGTTTGTTCTGAAGTTTGGTAGATGGTGGTTGGGCATAATTTCGGGTGGGCATTTTGAAATAGCTTCATTATTTCCTTTCATAGCTAGGAAGGTATTACGCACCAACAAAACTCAAAAGAGAACAAAGTATGTAGACTTCTCAGTTAAGATTTTGTTTATCTGGTAGTTAGGAAGGCAACTCCGGACTTCTTGCGCAAGGGAAGGGCATTTCTTGCTGAACAATTCATGAGAGACATAGACCGTTTACTTAGTCAAACGTCTCTTTCAACAAAGATTGCGTCAGACCAAATCAGCAAACTGAGAGAGATCATAGAATGACGTGGTCTTCTTAATTTTCTAGCAAAAAATTTCACATGGCATGCTAACGTAGGAATGGGTTTAACTGTCTGGCATAGATTAACTTTTACTCTTTGATATTTTCGCAAAAATCAAAATGTTGCAACGTAAGCAATGTGATTTCCTTTAAAACCCGAAATACTTGAGACTTTCACGAATGCAACTACAGGCATGCTCTGTCCAAGTACTGGCATGCAGAATCATATATAAATTTGTTAAAATTTTTTTGAAATATGAATAATACTTTCTATATTGACGGAAAAAGGCCCGCAATCTTCCTCGTCTTGGTTTTGATTCTTTGAACACTCAAAAAGTTAGTTGACTTCCTGCAAAGGAGCTAAAATTTCCCCCATTACTCTCTTTTATTTTTTCTTCAATCCCAATCAAACAACTAATCACTGTCATTGTGAAGCTATACGATAACTAACACTCCCAAACTAATAATGCTAGGGTTTTTGCTGCCACACATAAGAAAAACTATCACCCCCAATTCACCTATTGATGATATTTTACAAGCTTTCCCTCTCTCGAATCTTCCAATAGCGGGACCAAAGAAGCCGCCTCGTCTTGATCGACGAAGTTAGGAATAATCAGCTGGTCGTAAGACTCACTACAATATGGGTTACTATAATACTCGATCACATTAATAGAGCTCCCAGGTACATGGGCATTCTCATGCAAGCTTTGAGCACTCATCGGTGTTGTGTCCTTTGGCCCTTGGAGGGTCGTCGAACTAGGTTGTCTAGGCTGCGTTTGGTAGAACACCTTGGACACGACCAGCTCTCCATCTCTCTCCTCTTCGTTTTTGCCGAGGTGGTATTGGTGCATCACCCAGTTGGTCTTCTCAGGCTTCCTTTGCCTCCCATAATTGATGTAGAGCACAAGTATCTTCTTGAACCCTTTCACGGCTCCGCCGAAGAGGACCGGCCTCGTCTTGCCCGTCTTGTGCCACCTTGTTTCACTCTCATCCATGTTCTTCTGCACTCTACGCCGTTTCCTAGTCCCGGTAGCATATGCCTTCAAAGGCCGATGGAAGAAGTGGCGGATTTGTCCATCTTTGCTTACTCCTGCATGATGCGCATAGAAGACACTCAAATGAGATTTGTAGAAAATAAAAATCAAGTGTCGTATACCCTATTAGCTCATGTAATTAATAAAGATGATATAAGTTAATATTGTATTTCCTACTATTCAACATTCTGTGTAAACTTAAGCCTCCGAACTTATCAATCGGTTGACTATTCAATTTCAATATAAACCGTAGATTGTTGCCCCCTTCTGCGGATATTTGCAGTCCTCGTTTTAGTTATTGCATCCACATATGGAGAAAACTTGAATTTTGAGCTCCTCGTTGTAAGAAAATAGAACTTATCGTGCAACATTTGCATGTAGAGTCTACAGTGTTTGGCATGACATGACATAACTCGATTATCAACATGAGCATGAGAACATCCGAAGAGCAATTGATATATAGAAGGTGAATATCTAAAGCTGAAATTCGAAATGTACCTTCCCCATAAATTTGCTATACGTAGTTTCCTAACCAAAACTGATTTCTCAATGCAATTGATACGAATTAGAAACACTTTATTGGGAGATGCTAAAGAAATTAAGCTAGCTTTTATTTACATTGCATAACAATTGACGCAGATGAAATGCAGAAGAGTTTCTTGAGCGATCTGATAGGCACTGGAGATGGGCTTAGATTTAGAATTCACATTGTTGAGCCAATGAGCAGCTACTTTAGATCTGAGGGGAGTTAGGAGACCCCTGATATCAAATTCGAAAAGCTCCTTCAAAGTCCTACTCGATGCATTTCTGAGTTGGGTAACTTATTTGAGACCGTTTAAAGTCTCAAAATAATCTGCAGCAATCTATTTTAGACTTGATTTCACGTGATTTTGGTCCATTTTTCATTTGCTTATTCTTTTGGGAAACGACCCAAATAGTCTCTGAACTTTGGCCCAATATGCAATGTGATTGTTGAACTTTTAATTTATTCAATGTGGTCTTTGAAGTTTGGCCTAGTGTACAATATGGTCCCTGAACTTTTAATTTATTCAATGTAGTCCTTGAACTTTTAATACATGTTTAAGTTAGTCCCTGGATTGTATTCAATGTTGTCCTTAATCTTGAATTAATGGAACGACTGCATTGAACATTTTCATATAGTTCAAGAACTACATTGAACAAGTACCAAATGTCCAAGGACTACATTGAATAATTTAAAAGTCCAGGGACCACATTGAACAAATTAAAAGTTGAGGAACCATATTGCACATTAGGCCAAAGTCCATGGCCATTTGTATCATTATCTCTATTCTTTTTGTTTGAATATTTCGATTATGCTCGATTTCTGAATTAAGTAGGATTTCAAGGGTGTATTCACCTGGCTCTAGTTTGTAAAGACATGCTTCTTTTTCTGAACATAATATTGTTGATAGTTTAGCAAGTTGCGCTTATAGTATGTTGTGCCTTTTTGCATGTGGGCGAGTCCTTTCAATGTTTTTACACAGCATCCAGTAAGTCAGAAAGGATTTCTTTTTGGTATACTTGTCAAGTCTGGTTTACACGAACAGTCTTGCTAGGAATATCATTATGTATGTTCACATTATCTATTTTGAAAGCATACAAACATTCAAATTCATACATGACAAAGACAGTCTTGTAAATTAAAGTTACACGGTCTTGAAAGATTATCAAAGATTAAAGTCACTCCTATGATCACACAACCAGAAGTTTAATGTCTGCATCTACAAGACTTCCGCAGGAAAGACTCGAAGATGATCAATTTGATGTTTTATTGTAAACTAATTTGTTGAGGAATAAGACTCTCTAACAAGAAAGGTGATTTGGGATTGAGCAATATGCATGGCAATCTTGAAAGCGCTCATTAAAAAGAAATCACACCCATATAATTACAGAGACTTTTGTTCTGTGAAAGGTTTACCTAAAAATTGATGGCACATGGAAAGCACTGCCCCTATCATGAAGAGAGGATAATAATTTGACTAATTTCCAACTAAGAGAGAGGAGACACATTGATGTTCCAATCAATAAAAGACCATAATATATGCAACAATATCTTGAAAGTGCAACGACTTCTTCATTAGTATACAATTCCCTGACCAAAGATGTCCACTTTACCCTAGAACAAACTCGAACACCATCACATGAACTCCCAACAGATATACATTTTCCAGTATATCTAGGAACTACGTGAACACAATCCTAAACCGCCAAATCTGAAACCAGAAGTTGTGTACGTTTTGTAGATGATCGGGTATTTGATTATCTAAGAAGTTGGTTTACTGAAGAAGATTATACTTTCTTGAATCAAATGGTATTAAAGGCGTGATTTCTTTTATGTGTGCCTTGATTATGTGTCGATATAGTGCGCATTTGCATTTATGTCCGAAGATATCTAGCTTAATAGGTGTTAAAACCTCTTAGACTTGCATACGAAAAGAATTTGGGTCGAAAAGAAATCCATCTCTTCCTCTAGATTAAAGCTTAGTCGGAGGAATTACTCCCATTACACAGCCCAAATATCCAAAAAGGCCAAAAAAATGAAAAACCAAAGGAAAATTTTCTTTCTATACAGGGTAATTTTCATTTTGATAAAGAGATTGATAACATTAGGGTAACACATTAACTATCATGAAATCATTTAAAGGGCAATGTTATTCCAGAATTACCTGGAAGTCTCTCTGGGTGTGTACAACAAATACCATCATTTCCTTCCAATGTGGGAATGAACTGATCAATGAGAAAATGAATCTTCCTCGCATCCCCCATTACCTTCGCTTCCAAATGCTCCAAGATTTCTTGGTCAGTCGGATCAAACTTCACTCCCGCTGGTAGTCCCACCAAATCATGAACAATCCCCGTCTACACAATAATCATTTAGTTTTGGCCAAAAGAAAGACAATAATCATTTCATAATTACACTTGCTAATCATTTACATCCTTCAATAACAAGAAAAGATATAACCCTTAAAAGGAAACCAAACATACAAAACAAAACCAGAAGAGAGAGAGAGAGAGAGTAAGTGATAAATACCTGATCAAATAATGGGAAGCTGTGGCCACATGAAGGGCATGCTATGGTGGGAAGAAGAGTGTTGTCATCATCCTCATCCTCATCTTCATCTCTAGGGTTATAAGTAGGTGGGATTATGGCGGCTCTTGCATCTTCCGTTTGCCACATCATTTCTTTTCTGTTCTTCTTTGGCTCTCTTGCACAAGATTTCATCTATCTTCTTAGGCTTCAAACCCAGGTTAAAGAAAAACCTCTACAAATTACTGCATACTTCTAGAGACTATCTAGAGAGAGAGAGAGAGAGAGAGAGAGAGAGAGAGAGAGAGAGAGAGAGAGAGTTTTTTATGAGGAGGGAGGTGTGGGAGAAAGAGGGGGATGATATTAATAGGAACATCAATATGTAAAGAGGGGGATGATATTAATAGGAACATCAATATGTGAAAAAAATAATTGCGTGGACATCAAGTTTGGTTCGGATTAAGTATATGCGCGTACTGCAGACATGCATCTTGTCCCCTGATTAGGTTTCATTTTAATTATGAACGTGGACCCTTCTTTTTCAACTTTTTGTTGACTGGTACGAGCTTTAGATAAAAAGAAAGTTATCTTTTTGACCAAATGAGAAAAGCAAGTTATTTATAAGACTCCGTTTGTTTCCTGGAAAATGTGATAATTATGAAATATACTTTTTAGAAAGTTTCCAAGAAAATGATATTTTTCAATGTTTGACCGAAATCTGAAAATGAAATCAAATATTTTCTTCATCCTTTATATCTGATTAAGTTTTTTCATAAATAGACATATACCATTCAAGCAGTGCTTAGGCTATGACAAAAAGAAAAAAACATGTGCATGGACAGCCGGAGAGTCAGGTATGAGCACCAAAGTCTTGGGTTCAGCATCAATGGACCTTGACCTGGGCACCACAAATCGGGGCATGGGCACCTGAGTCCCGAGCCAGGCCATGATGGACCAGAGCACGAGTGCCGGGGTATCAGGCTCGGCCTTGATTGACTCAAGCGTTTGCATCAGGGTTTCGAGCCTTGGCCTCAATAGACCCTAGTTTGGGCACTAGGGACCTAGCTCGAGCTTCTAGGACCAGGGCACATCTTTTGTGGACCCGGCTTGGGCGTTGGGGATCCTAACTCGGGTACTGGGATCTCGCACTTAGCCTTACCCTGGCTTTGAGCTCAGCCTCGATGGACCCAAGTGCGGGTGCCGGGGGTCCCGAGCTCGGCCTTGATTGACTTGGGCGCAAGCGCCCTGCACTAGGGTCATGGGCTCGACCTCGATGGACTTGGGCCTGGCGTAGAGTTTCGGGTCTTCATGCCTAAGTATAAAGTTTCGGGTCCAAACGCCGATATTTAAAAAATAATTTCCGATTTTTTAAAGAAGAAATAATTTTCCTAAATTTAAGTATTAGTTTTCTGTTGACTAGGAAAACACTTTCCATTGAATTATTTTCTTAAGTGAACCAAATGCCAAAAAATGAGGGAAATGTTTTCTGCGAAACAAACAGAGTTTAAAACTTTTTCACTAATATAACCCTACATATAGTGATAGAGAAAGGATGCTAATGAGAGAGAGAGAGAGAGAGAGAGAGAGAGAGAGAGAGAGAGAGAGAGAGAGAGAGAGAGAGAGAGAGAGAGAGAGAGAGGATATAGTGGATGCAGAGTCTTAATCAAGAGTGGCCTTGAAGTTAAGTATAGATACATGAAACCTACGAACCAACGATAATGAATACGACTACGAGCGTCACTTGGAACAACCAGCATGTTTGGATGGGCTTATTTTAATCCATAAGCCAAGCAATTCCATTTCGTGTCATTAAAAGTGATTGGTACATCAAAATTTGGAACACATTTGAGATGACTCTGAATGTTTTGTGCGGAGCTCGAGGACGCCGTCGCCAGACACGCCGTGGACAGAGCTCGACATGCCAACAACTCGGGAAGGGGGGGGGGGGGGGGTCTCCAGTGGTACGGTGGAGACGATGTGGTGCAGCTAGAGCTGCAATGCCGGCATTGGTGGTCGGAGACAGCCAGCGGAGACGGGGTTTGGATTGACAAAACGGTATATAAAAAAAGGAGGACAGGTGTGTTTGAGTTTAGAGAGTGGAGAGTGGGCGAGTAATAGGAAATACATTGTACATGTAAAATGAATTTCCAAAATTATATAAGTGTCATTATGGCTCGACCCTCTTGAATTTTATTTGCTATTGAACACATCGGATTCTCCAAATATTATAACATATTAAGGTCATATGCGATCATATCAACAAGGGTAAGTAAATATATTAAATTTTGGCGAGAAAGCCAATAAATAACTCATTTGCATAGAAAAAGTAAGAACAAAAATAACCTTTTAATGTCAGCTACTCATCGACAACAAGAAGTCATCAATAAGCATCACAATCTCATCGGGCAAAGTGGGAAAATATGTTTCTCGCTTTTACATGCTCCATCCAAAACTTAAATCGCGTTATGGTCGCTTACCCACCACAGAAAGATCTGATAAATTCCTCTCACGAAGCTCAATCTAGAATAATTACTTCATAGGCGAAATCATATGGTAATTAACTTTTGAGTAACGTAAGCAACGCGTCTTCTTCTTTATAGCGGAAGAAAATGCACAAAGAATTGCGAGGTTATGCGCTCGTCGCTTCCAAGCAAGCAGTTGCAGAGAGCAAGAAATGAGGAGAAAACGAGACCGCCTGTCTGAATCACGTAGACCTTGGATCCGCCGACTTACCACGTGTGGACACATGAAAGTCGGTCTGCAGCTTCTGGAGGAAGGCTCACCAGGAGAGAAGGCTTACGCATCAAGCTTGGCGAGGGCAACGACTTGCAACGTAAGTATTAGGGTTTTCTTCATTCTCGCCAGCTTTGTCTCCTTGTCCGAAGTTTCTTCAATGGGGTCCACCTGTCATCGGTGCGAGCGCAGGACAGATTCCACGAAATGACGACCCACTGTTCGGGTAAGCATTTATACGAAGCGTCGCGAATGGAATGGGATTGAACGACGAGCTTTTCTATTTAAGAATCGCCGAATGCACGAGGAGACATTATCATCATGCGTTGCTCTCCTGCATATTTCGAACGACAAAAGGAGCATGCCATTTTTCCAATAAGATGAGTGTTGGGTTATACTCAAAATTTAGTGCAGAACACTATCTATTGAAAGTTTAAACAGTTGGTAAATGACAGGCGTTGTAATTTATATCTGAAATGCATAAGGAGAAACCCATAAGTGCATGAATGGATCATTTCTATGATAAGAAGGGAAATCCGTAAGTGAATGAATGGATTATCATAAATCAAAGTTGGAATCTCTTGATTCTATTTCAACTTGAAGTATAATAAGAATATAATGTACTGAAACAGATTGTTCTAAAGATTAACAATAATTTCCCTACTAGGATCCAAAGTTCATTTTTTTCTCTTCTAAGCCAAAAGTTAGCCGCTGGGTGATTGCCCATTTGACTGCAAAATAGGGGGTTTGTGAAGCTCCTTAGTCAATGGTCAAGGACGTCCCTAGGGATGGAAGGTGGCAGGTGTACATAACCGGGGATCCGATCACGCTAATGTCTGGTGAACGAGTTTTTGGTTTAGATTAGTGAAACGGGTTTGAGGTGAATTGCTAAAATCACCTCAGCATTTGAGACTGGTTTGGTGTTTTATAATCGGGACACCTAATACTAGAACTCGATACGTATAAATAAGGATAGTTTATAAAGACTGACGATAATTTTTTTTTTGTGTAAATGTAAGTAGTATGTATAAGATGATGTACAGAAGCTTAGGGGCATTTCCCAGCATTACAAATAGAACTAAGATTACAAAAAAATGGAGTGGGGGAGTCTCCATATAGTAGCCAAAGTTTCATTTGTTCGGGACAATCTAAAAGATTTGTAGTACGAAGCTCGCCCTCTAACAAGTTTGCGAACTTTAGCCAAAATGATAAGGGCGTCATTTGACTTTTGTTAGAAGCGTCTACGATTATGCTCCATCCAAATGTAGTATATGATTGCTAGGAAAGATACCTTCAGAAGTCTCACTGTCAAGTCCTTACCTTTTGTAGCATTGATCATCCATTTAAGTTCATCATTCTATCCTTTTACAGGGCGTCGAATTCCGTATTGTGCAAGAATAGTGCGCCAAATGCTTCCGGTCCAAGTGCATTGGAAGAATAGATGGTCTTTGCTTTCCAGACTAGATATACAAAAATTGCAATGAATATCTACTTCAAGCTTCCAACGTGATATGATTTTCGCTGTTTGTAGTCTATCTCTACAAACTAGCCAGCCGATGAAGTTATGCTTGCTAATACCGCCTTTCCATATCAATTGGGACCATTCCACAGCCGGTCTCACATTTCTGATTTCATCGTATATCTCTTGGCAATAATATCTTGGTCTAGATATGATTGAAGCTAAAGCCGGTATTAGTTGAAGAATACAATGCCAACTCCATGTCATAGAGCCCTTGATTTCAAGCTGCATAATCGAATTGCCTCTACACTTGGTACTATGGACCCATTTACTCCACAAGGAAGATGACGGACAATTTATGAGGTTCCAAAGCATACGGCCAAGCAAAACTTTGTTCCATAATTTTAGATGAGGCAACCCTAGACCTCCTTCCTTTTTTAGCGAAAAAACAACTTCCCAAGCAACTTTGTGTGATCCGTGGCCTTCTGTATTTTCAATCCACAAAAAATGTCTAATCTTCTTTTCAATTTCATATATAGTTTGCTTTGGAAATAAAAACATTTGCATCCAAAAGGTAAAGATGGAAATAAGTACCGATTTCGTCAACTGGAGACGACCAGCGTAGCTAATATGTTGCATGCCCCGGCCTTCTATTTTTTTTGAAGATTTTATTGGTCAGACTCTTACAATTTGCATGTGCGAGTCTTCTTGTAATAAGCGGAACACCAAGGTATCTAATAAAGAGGTTACTTGTGGGGAAAGGTGTGTGATCCAATATAATTCCCTTTTCTTCCTCGGACAACCCAGAGAAAAAGACTGACGACAATTTGTAATGACTAAGAATAAAAAATTGTAAATTTGGATTTTTTTAACTACAATGTTTTACAAAGTTGTTGACACCTAAATTTTTGTGGATAGATGGTTATTGCCTTTCTTTAAAAAAAAAACTAGGGACCACATTCATCGATAAAGCTAGAATTCGACTCGTAACCAAAAATTGATTGTTTTTTCACCATCTTTCATTCTCATTTTAGTTCTCTGCATTTTGAAACTAGGAGCATCATGGTAAAAAATTTAGTGATAATGAATTTTATAAAAACATACTGACAATGGAGTAATTCGAACCCTAACCAAAAGCACCCATCCCGCACGATTTTACATTCATTTCATTGCATCTAGTGGTTAGAGACAAGGTAATTCTTAATACCTCGGACTCGACGTCAGAAGATTTGGAATGACAAGATTCTCAAAGCCCTCAAATCTCGAAGGAACCCCTAGTGCCACTTCGTACCGCTAAATCCTGTCCCGTAGAATTGACCTTACATTTGCCATGAAATCAGACTAAACAAAGGTCAAAATTGGGTTGGATCGAAAGGAAGTAGTGGCTGCAATTGAAATCCAAAACAAATGAGAGGGGCCGAATGCAATTAAGCAAAAGTTGAGGGACCAGTTTGCAAAACTCACCTAAAAACTAGCAAGGTGGTCAGATGGGGCATCTAACTTATGAATTATTTTGGTCAACAATCAACCAAAATTTCAGCCCAAATGGAGAATCAAAGACCAGAAAATGAGCCAAGGGTCAAATTAGAGCAAAAAGGAGGTGTTGGAGCTTACATTGGCAAGATTTGAAGCGCCATTTTGCAAAATATGGCTAAGAAACCTCCATAATTCAACAAGGGCCATAACATGCAATATATGAGGTCAACAATTGACCAAAAACTTTGTCTGAATTGAAAGGATAAGGGCGCGAGAGGATAAGGAAGCTGGGCACACATTAAGGATAAACCAATAGCATGGGCTATTGGCAACTGCTGTAGCAGGGACTGGAGAGGCTCTCATCCAATCAAAATGGTGAGCTCCGGAGAGAAGGAGAGGACCTGGAGAAACCTCACATATCCTGGTTTATATTCGTTCAAATGACATGCTTGTCGAGCTCTCCCATAAGCCATCAATTCGTGCACAAAACAGACAAAAAAACCGACTTCAACCCAGAGAATTCCAGAGTGACGTGTTGAGGAAAAATGAAAATTTCACAACCTTCGAGCCAAAACTAGCACAAACTTTCAACTGGGGAGTTAAAATACACTTAAAGAGATTTCGAACCGGAGGTGATTCGTCCCAAGTGGATGTTGAGAGAGCAGTCAAAATCCCCTTGAAAGCGACGACATCTCGTTGGCAGGGGTGAAGTCTCAAAAAAATTCGGAATTGTTGAGTGGCTAGCCGTGGGCTGGGGAAAGACAGTCTTCGAGGAAAACTAGGAAATTTTGAACCAAACATATTGTTGTATGTTATAGTTTAATAAAGACTTGATAGTGTCCCTTAATCTTATATTTGCATGGGTGAGGGCGTGAAGAGTGCATAAGCCCATGAACCCAAAAAGCTCATTTTAAGGTAGTCGATCATTGGTGAGGGAAAGTGAGAGTTCTTGAAAAATATGAGGCAAAAATTGTGGCAAACCGTGACTCAGGGATCAAACTAGGATACATCTAGTTGAAGTAGATGTCAAGGGAATGGGCAAGAGAGGTCCAGGAGTCGGGTTTTACAGGATAACAAAAACCTTCATGGTCAGTTCTCTTTTCTACAGGTTCCCCTTTCCAGTTCAAAAGAACCAATTTCCATCACCATTTGGAGGGCAAAATTTTGATTTTCTCAGACAACGACCACTAGATTCATCAACTAGGAATCAAGGTTAGGGTTCTGTTTCAGTTTTTACATGAATTTAATGAGAATAATGAAAAATAATCAACATGGTATGAAGAATTCCCTAGCCTGAACTTGTTTCACTTGCAAATGGCATGCTGGGTATATGTTGTCAGTGAATTCTAAGGGTGCACCATGCCAGTTTAAGATGCTATGGATGTATACAAGCTCTATGGGTGGATCGAATGGGTTGTGTATGAAAAGCCATATGTGCATTATGTGCAAATAATTGTCGTGCATGCTACAAATAAGTGAGTATGTTGGCTGTTGTACATCACCTTTGTGTTGTGCGAGTTCGATGAGCGAGTTATGGACCTGAGCTGTGAATGAATGGACTGACACAAGTTTGTGATATGTGTATACAAGCTGTGTATACCTGCTGTATATGTTGTAGATGATAAGAGTGTATGAGAGGAGTGTATGCCATGTGGATGCTGTACGGAGAAACAGTGGGTATAAATGGGTCGGAACACTCTTGGTTGTTGCATTTCGTCGAACAGGTGGAGTGCGGTCTAGGAATTCCGCTTCTCACATCAGATTTCCGTGCTTTTGTATGATAAATCCGTGAGTTAGGTAGACAACATGAGCTAGGATTAGTCATTTTTGGGAAAATCCAAATCAGTACCCAAAGTGAGGCCATTTTCTCAAAAAAGGATTCAAAGTGGACATAATATCAAATAAGGGTCTAAAATGCCAAATCAATCTTAAATAGGGGCCCGAAGTGCCCAATTAGTCTCAAGAAAGGGCCTGGGTTCACCAGCCAGCGAGCACCTCACTATTCTAATTGCTAGAATAAGGGCAATTTCGTCTTTTACTTTTTAAATTTTTTTGGTTTCTTTTTTCCTCTTACTGTTTTTTTCTTTCCCTTTTCTTTTTTCTTTCCTCTTTTCCCTCCATTGGCCATAGCCGGGGTCGGCGGAGGTTGCCGACCTTAGGCGGAGGCCGCCCAATGACTGCGAGGGAAACCCAGGGCCACCCTCGCCTAGGCTAGGCAAGCGAGGGCGACCCTTGTCAAATTCGGCAAGAGCAACCCTTCCTCTCCCCCAACGTCGGCGAGGGCGGCCTTCGCCTGAGGCTAGCAACCTCCGCCAATCCCGGCTATGGCCGGCGGAGGGAAAAGAGGAAAAAAAAGAGAAAAGGGAAAGAAAAAAACAGTAAAAGGAAAAAAAGAAACAAAAAAAATTTAAAAAATAAAAGACGAAATTGCCCTTATTCCGGCAATCAGAACAATGACATGCTTGCCAGCCGGTGAGCATTTGACCGGCCAGCAAACCCAGGCCCTTACTTGAGACTAATTGGGCACTTTGGGCTCTTATTTAAGGCTAATTGGACATTTCAGACCCTTATTTGACACTATATCCATTTTGGATCCTTTTTTGAGAAAATGACCCCTCTTTGAGTATTGATTTGGAATTTTCCCATCATTTTTTATGTATGGATGCACCAGGTTCGGTAAACCACTATTTTGGTTGTAACATTTCATTGAACGGTTGATGTACAATCTAGGAATGGTTTTTTTTTATTAACTTCAACTAGTTTCATTTTTGTTTAAATCATAGTTTAATGTCTACGATGCATTTAGTGGACTTTATGATAACTTTGATTTTAACTTATGTCACTTCCTATTGATAATAAAGAAAATAACATTTTTTAAAATAATGAAATACTGAAAAATAATTTTAAAAATAATTTTTTATAGATATTAAATTTTCCATGTAGTCATATTCATGTTCAATTGGCCTTGTTTACAATATAAAAATAAGAGAAAGAGTTTTTCTGAAAAAGGATAAAAAAAAATGGGCATTGATTGATTGCATATAATTTCATATTTATTCATCATTTTAGTCCGGGGGCTGCATTTCTCTTGTAGTAGTTTGAAGTTTCATTTAAATCACTCTTGTTATATATATAATAAAAAATAAATAAATAAGGGACGAAAATCGGTATCTCATTTAGTAGTAGACTTCATGTTTAGAGTTATTTTTGTTTATCCCATCTCATCATGATGTAATGTCTGTGTCTATCATTTAGATTGGGAATTTTTATTACTTAGCTTTAAAATTAATTGCATGTTTAATATATCTGCATAGCTCACAAGGGGATTTTGTCTCGGGGCTATGTAACGAGGCCACGTAATATTCTTTGCTCAACATTGTATCAGGTTACTTTCTATATTTTACTTACTAGCATTCTTACTAGTTGTTATCACCATAATCGATATGTGTGCTTTCATTCCTTTGTTTCCTTGATTGTGCTTTTTCCTATTTTAGTGAAATGGTTAGACTAAACATTAGGACCACAATGAACACACAAGAACCGGCATGATCACTTAGTGGACAAGACCTCTAGGGTTCATAATTGAACAAAAGATCACATGGACACCAAGATAATAAATCAATCGAGTTAAGGTACCGAAAAGACATTAGTTGTACAACTAATATAATCAAGTCAGTATATCTAAATTTTCTGATTATATAGAAAGTGAGGTATCATACATACCTTACTCAGCTTATAGTTGACCTCAATAGGCTAGTGGGGACTTCCCTTAAGATAAAATTCTCATAGGCAAATCAAAATGAAATGAAGATCCCAAAGTTGCGCGAGATAAGATTTGAGAGAACCCGTCCCATCATTCCTCTCTTTTATCTTCTCCTCATTATTCTCAATCAAACACCTAATCACCCATTGTAAAGCTATACAATAACACTCGACTAATAATGCTCGAGATTTTGCTGCCACACATAACAAAAACTATCACCCAAATTCATCTATGAATATCTTACAAGCTTTCCCTAGCTCGAATCTTCGGTCAGCAGAACCAAAGAAGCAGCCTCGCCATGAACATCGAAGTTAGGGATAATTAGCTGGTCGTAAGGCACGCGACAAGGTGGAGTTTTATAATACTCAATCCCATTAATAGAGCTCCTAGGTACATGAACATTCTGATTCAAGTTTTGAGCACTCTTCGGTGTCGTGTCCTTTGGATCTTTGAGGGTCGTCGAACTGGGTTGTCTAGGCTGCGTTTGGTAGAACACCTTGGACACGACCAGCTCTCCATCTCTCTCCTCTTCGCTTTTACCGACGTGGTATTGGTGCATCACCCAGTTGGTCTTCTCAGGCTTCCTTTGCCTCCCATAATTGGTGTAGAGCACGAGTATCTTCTTGAACCCTTTCACGACTCTGCCTGCAAGGACCGACCTTGTCTTGCCCGTCTTGTGCCACCTTGTCTCACACTCATCGGCGTTCTTCTGGACTCGGCGCCGTTTCCGATTCCCAGTGGCATATGCCTTCGAAGGCCGGTGGAAGAAGTGGCGGATTTGGCCATCTTTGCTTACACCTGCATAATGCGCATGGAAGACACTCGAATGAGATTTGTAGAAAATGGAACTCTGAGTGTCGTAAACTTGATTAGCTCATTTAACTGATAAAGATGAGGTGAGTTGTAATCATATTTCCTACTATTCGCGTTTTCTATAGACTTAAGATTCTAAACTCATCGATTGGTCGTGCATTCAGTTTCAACACATAAAAAGAGCAAATTGTTTCACCCTTCTGTTGATAGTTGCAGTCTCGATTTTGTTGTTACATCCACATATGAAGAGCTTAAATTTTCAGCTCGTCATTATAGTTTGCATGCAAACAGAACTTGTCGTGTGACATTTCGATGTAGAGTCCACAGTATGTAGCATGGCATGATATCTCTTACTATCAACATGAGCATGTGAACATTTGAAGAGCAATTGATTATATAGAAGGGAAAATTCTAAAGCTGAAATTTGAAATGTTGGTCCCCATAAATTTGTTATATGTATTTTCTTAACGTAAACTACTTGCTCAATGCAACTGATACAAATCAAACGCACTTTTTCAGGTCATTCTAACTAAATTAAGCTAGCTTTTATTCTAAATTGCATAACAAATTGAAGCAATCGCAATTGCAGATAGGCAAACACAAGAGATGAGCTTTGAATTAGATTTCACATTGTTGATGCGATGAGCCATAACTTTAGATCTCATAGGAGTTATGAGACACGTGATATCAATTCGAAAAACTCCTTCAAAAGTTCTACTTGATGCATGGCTAAGTTAAAATGGGTTACTTTTTTGTATACATGTCAAGTTTGGTTTACACAAATTGTCGCGAATGTGTATCATCTTGTCTGTTTATCTATTTTGAGAGCAAGGTCAATATACATTACAAATTCTAATTCATACGTGACATGCATTTACCACAATCTTGTAAACTAAACTTACGCAGGCTGGAAAGAATATAATAGATCAGAAGTCACTCCTATGATCACAAAACCAGAAGTTTAATATTTGTATCTACAAGACTTCTGCATAATAGACTCGAAGATGATCGATTTGCTGTTTTGTTTCAAACTAATTTGTTGAGGGATAAGACTTTACTAACAAGAAAGGTGATTTGGGACTGAGCAATATGCATGGTAATCTTCAAAGAGCTCATTAAAGAGAAATCACACCCATATAATTATAGAGACTTATGTTCTGTGAAAGGTTTACCTAAACTGATGACACATGAAAAGCAGTGTCCCTATCATGAAGATAGGATAATAATTTGAGAAATTTCCAAATAAAAGAGTGGAGACACATCGATGTTCCAATCAATAAAAGACCACAATATATGCAACAAGATTTTGAAAGTGTTGCTACTTCTTCAATTAGTGTAAAATCCCCCGAGCAAAGATGTCCAGTTAACCCCAGAACAAGCTCAAACAACATCATACAAACTGCCAATAGAGATATATTTTCCAGTAGGGCTTTGCTAGCATAGCAGTATTTGGGCCACTATTAGATTAATAGCATGCTGTGAGCCACAAATTCTTGAAGAAATAGACCTCATAATAATTTGTAATTATTTGTTATTTGTTATTCTCGCAATGGATTAATGACAGTTACATAAGCAATTCTCTTTCCAGTATATTATGGATAGCATTAATCATACAGAGTATTCATGGAAATACGCAATCATGATCCTAAACTGCCAAATTCTAAATCAAAAGTTGTATATGTTTTGCAGATGATTCAGGTATTTGATTATCCAAGACATCGGTATACCGAAGAAGATTATACTTTTTTTAATCAAATGGCATTAACGGCGCAATTTCCGTTATGCGTGCCATAACTATGTGTTGATATAGTGCGCATTTGCATTTATATCCGAAAAATATCTGGCTTAATAACTGATAAAACCTCTTCGACTTGCATATGAAAAAGAATTTGGATCGAAAACATATGCATCTCTTCCTCTAAATTATAGCTTAGGCAGAGGAATTACTCCCACTATACAGCCCAAACATTCAAAAAGGCCCCAAAAAAATGGAAAACTAAATGCAAAAATTTCTTTCTATAAAGGGTAATTTTCATTTTATCAAAAAGATTGATAACATTTAGGTTAACACATTAATTATGATAAAATTATTCCAGAATTACCTGGAAGTCTCTCTGGGTGTGTACAACAAATACCATCATCTCCTTCCAACGTGGGAATGAATTGATCAATGAGAAAATGAATCTTCCTCACATCCCCCATTATTTTCGCTTCCAAATGCTCCAAGATTTCTTGGTCCGTCGGATCAAACTTCACTCCCGCTGGTAGTCCCATCAAATCATGCACAACCCCCCTCTACACCACAATTATTTCACAAATTACACATTAATCTCTTACATCCTTAATAATAAAAAAATAAAAAAATAAAACCCTCAAGAGGAAACTAAACATACAACACAAAACCAAAACAAAAAGAAAAAAAAGTAAGTGATAAATACCTGATAAAATAATGGGAAGCTGTGGTCACATGAAGGGCATGTTGCGGTGGGAAGAAGACTACTCTCATCATCTTCATCATCATCTCTAGGATTATAAGTTGATGGGATTATGGCTCTTGCATCTTCTGTTTGCCAAGCCATTTCCTTTCTGTTCTTCTCTGGCTCTCTTGCACATACCACACCAAGATTTCATCTATCTCCTTACGCACCAAAGTCAAGTTTGAGCAAAACCTCGACGAATTACTGCATGCAAAGAAGAGGGTTTGAACTTTCTAAACTGAACTATCTATAGAACTTAGTTCTTATAGAGAATATCGTCCGAGAGAGCGAGCACGCCACGAGGGGGAGGTCGGAACCCGATAATTTTTTAATAGGGAAACTTCAATGTGTAAGGAGAGAATAGCTTGCACGGCAAGTTTGGGTTCGGATTACGTATGTGCAAGCGTATGGCGGACTTGAATCGGGTCCCTTGATCAGGTTTTCGTTTGTTCAACAGGAGCGTGGGACCCCTTGTCCTTTCTTTTTGTCGACTGGTATGAGATTTTACGACACATTCGGTGAAAAGGCTGGAGATTATAGAAGAAAGCCATGTTTTGACCAAAAGAGAGCAGAAGAAAGTCAACCAAGAAACCCGTCTCGTAAGATCTTGTAGAAGATCGAGTAACAGTTTTTTACCGTTATTTCTGTTACTTCTCCCTTCGCACGCAGAGAGAGAGATGGGGGATACAGTAGATGCAGAGTTTCAATCCAGATCACAGAGGGACTCGATTGCTTGCCGTCAACCGAGCTCGAGGATGCCGTCGACTCAACGGACTTGGCTGCACGCCGTGGATGTGGAGCTTGACGCAAGAACAACTCCGGGAAGCGAGAGAGAGAGAGAGAGAGAGAGAGAAAGATTTCAGGGGCACGGCGGAGACGCTGTGACATAGCTTGGAGCTGCAACGCTGGCATCGGTGGCCGGAGATGGGCGGAAGCTCGGAGTCGCGTAAGAAAAATTCACCCGGCCGGGACTCAGAAACGCGAGGCGGGTGCTGGTTGGTTCCACGTAAGCAGTTGCAGGGAGCGAGAGATGAGACCGGTTGCACTGGATCCCTGCCCCCCCGCCGACTTACTGTGTGTGTAGCTTCCATGGGAAGATACACGGCCAGGAGGGGAACTCTTAAGCGTTAAGCTTCGAGAGGACAGCGACGCTAACGTAGGGACTAGTGTTTTCACTGATTTGTCGTCAACTTTTGGTCTCTTTCTGCCGAAGTTTCCTTCAGTCGGCTACCCCGACCATCCTCATCAGGATCACATTCGTTTTGACTAAGTGCGCCAGCGGCCGGATTTTGCGGAGGAAATTGCCCGATGAATTCTAAATTTATCGTAGGGAGTACGATGGAGTCTTCAACTTTTGTGAGGAATCTTTGCGCAAAATTTCAATACATATCTTCTAGCTAATTTCCGTCGAGAATTATTGACATTGAGATGCATCGCGCAAGATAACTGATGATGACTGATTGTCACGTCAGCAATTTTTAGACAAAAATTATCCAGAATGACTAAGAACAAAACATAATAAATTTATATATTTTTAATTGCGACATTATAAAGTGTTATAATATTTCATCGTAACCAAGTGCAAAGTATAGTAAATTTGGATTTTCTTAAATTATACAGTTTACAAAAGGTTGCCATGGTTCCTTTAAAACAAAATAAAACATCGTAAGTCCGAATATCTTTTAATTGTGAGGATTTATTAAGAATTATGATATCTCGTCATAATCAAGATTAAAAGACGTAAGCTTGAATTCTTTTCGATTATGACGACTTACAAAGGGTTACGACGGTCACCCTTAGACGAGGACAAAACTCTGTATTTTGTTTTAATTACTACGCGTCTTGAAGATTTAGGACGATGGATCATGACCTAGAATAAAATGTCGTAAGTGTTGAAGTTTTTTAATCACGATGTACCACCGCAACCAAGAATTTAGCATTGTACAATTGCGTTTGATTAAAATGTGATATTTACAAAGATTTGAGACGGTCTATCGTAACCAAGAACATAAAGTTGTAAAATGTCATTAAATTCAACTTTTCTCGTGTCGGATGCCAATTACTAAAGTGTAAGGCAATGTAAATTTCACTTGTAGTTTGTCGAATGTCAGTTTTCTAGTCGGTCGGATGTCCAATCTTGTGCGAAAATTGACGACATGGTTGCAACTTGGCTCAAAATCAACGACTATAATCTTTTCATCCCAATCTGACGGCTACTACGCTGTGCCTTAAAAATCCGGTAGATGAACCCATTTTACTTGCAAAAAGATACAAATTTTCACTATCATGTTTTTGCTTACGGTTAATACCACGAAAAATCTCAAATTGGTATATTTGTACCATATTTACCTCAAACTAATTTTAGTATTACAAAAACTCCCAAATTGGTACATACGTACCGCATTTATTCTAAACCAATGCGTTCGTGCCATATTTAATATAAAAAAAATCTTGAATTTACCATAATTTGGAATAAATGTGGCACGGGTGTGCGTAACACAAAAATTAGTTTAAAGTAAATGTGATGCATCCCAATTTGAGAGTTTTTGAGATAGAAAAGTGCCACGGACATACTAATTTAGCTTTTTTGTGACATTAGCCCTTTTGTTTATTGTGCTTTAGACTTCTGTAGGTTTCTTTTCCTTACTCTTTTATGAATTAAAACTGTTAAATTATGTCTCAAGCCTGTATTGGCTTTTCTATTTGGATTAGAATTTCTCCAATTATCTAAGGGGCACACGTAATTTGGGGTCTTCGGTTTTGTTTGGTCGGAGGACTTTTGTGAGCTTGCTTTTATTGTTGGAGATGTTTGTCCAAGTTTGACGGAGTTTGCAAAAATGAAGGATTTCCTTTACAAAAGGAAAGGTCTAATACCCAAAAAAATCTCAAACTTTAGGTTTTATCCTATTTTTATTTTTTGTCTCATAAAAACCCTTCAACTTTAGGTCATGTCTCAATTTTACTCTAAACTTTTTTTATCTCATAAAAAATCCTCAACTTTAGGTCTTGTCCAAATTCTACCATAAACTTTTTTTTGTCTCATAAAATATCCTCAACTTTAGGTTTAGTACTAATTTTATTGTAAACTTTTTTTATCTCATAAAAAAATTCCAACTTTTTGTCAAGTTTCAATTTCATTCTAATTTTTTTGTTTCATAAAGATCTCCATTAACTCTCCGTTAAAATCACCCTCAAAATTTTACGCTTATCGATTTCTTATACTTGGGAATGTCACATCTCTTACGATCAGAGAACACTTGGGACAGTCGAACCGCTCTTACTTGAGAGATTTCTATTTTCTCGGTTGTCAACGAGAAATTTTGGACGGAAGGTTAATTGAGTCAGATTTGTGACTCAAGTAAAATTTTATAATTTTTTGTGAAATTGTAAAGATTTTATGATAAAGTTGAGATTGGACGGTAAAATTGGGATAAGACCAAAAGTTGGAGATTTTTCATGAGATAAAAAAAAAGCTTAAGGTAAAATTGGGATGAACCTAAAGTTGAGGATTTTTTATGAGATACAAAAAATTTATGATAGAATTGAGACATAACCTAAAATTAAAATTTTTTTATG